>CM071596.1:133790000-134250000 GCA_036435485.1 Saposhnikovia divaricata
TCTTCCCAGAAGTGATTCAAGACACTAATTTATCAGCTTGATCTCTGAAATTTTTATAAGCTAGCTAGCCTAGCTAGGAGAATGATTTATATTATACATAAACTTGCATGTTGAACTTATACAAAAATATATAAAACGTATTTACTAGTTTGTTACAAAATCTTAAGGCTTTGGGATCGTTTTCTATAGAAAGCTATAGAGTCTATGTGTATACAATTTATAATAGCTAGTTACAGTGCAGTGCAAGCAATTTCAGACGTACTAACAAAGATTGCAAGGGAAACTTTTGCTGACTCTGAAAATAATATCTTCAACTCGTCGAGTAATGTGTACAAAATGATATTGCAACAACTATACATTTTCGGATCAAGGGAAAAAGGTTTATTGTCGGCTATTCATGAACTAATTTGAACTTTCAAGTTATTGAAGTTCATTTCTAATGAGTATTATTTTTGAAATGTGGCAATAGGTAACGGCCCATGAGTTCGTGGCAAAATTCCTCCCATTACATTTACCACGTCCGTAAACACACACACACACAGAGAGAGAGAGAGAGAGAGAGAGAGAGAGAGAGAGAGAGAGAGAGAGAGAGAGAGAGGTGTAATTTCACGTACAGGAAATCTGAATGTGGAAAGGCCTTTGTTTCTGGTTAAGGTGTATGTAGTTTGAGGAAGAGCAGAGTGAAGCATGCAATTCAGAGATTGCCATTGGTTTAGGCCAATCGAATCCCCAATGAACATGATGCGCTTCCCTTTGGAACTTTGCAGGAAATTTCTACCACTAAATCTACATATAAAAAATGTTTAAGGGATTAACATATACGACAAATGATGCATAAATTTATATATAGGCAAGATGTGAACTGTACCTGGGTAAGTTGCATGCAAACGGCTGCCACCTATACTGGAGATATAATTTATCAGGGCGGCCATTTCTTTGACAAGTGAATGAGTTTTCTAAAAAAGGACATTTGTTTGGATCATATAGGGGATATGATTTATCTTTCACCCATCTTCCTTGATATATGTTGCACTTCTGTTTGTTAATGCTACTTACATTTGACTTTCCATTTGTTTGATGAATCAAGAGATGAGGATACTGAATAATGACCAGGAGGAGTGCAGCTAAAATGCTAGCAGCCACCTCCATATGATCAGATCTGATGAAAGAAAGGCACGGAGAGAATCTTTAATGATCTCTCGGAACACATATTAGCTCTCTTTTATAATGGGTCAAGACTATATACCTGCAGTCGTGCCCTAGTCGGTTGAGCATTACTCCACCTGTTTTTATATACACGCTACTTTTCGACCATTAGATGCAAATTTTATATACTGTATATATTTTTTTCTAGAACTTTATCTTATGATATATGTAAACCATTCTTTCATAAAAAAAAGCTCTTGTATAGAGAACTAGCGAGAATAAACACAAAATCAGGCAGGCAGCTTACTACATCCTTGCTTCATCCGATTCTTCTTTTAACTTATCTAGATATGATGGTAATAGGTGATTCATGATTTTTTTTCCCCTTCATTTTTTTCTTACCTTCTTTTCTAATATCTATAAGAATGCTCTGAATCCACAGCATGGTGTTTTCTTGTTGTAGTGGTAAAATATACTGTAGCTACAACCATGAGGGGGTAGGTAGATTATAGAGGCCAAGACCCACAAATTCGTCAATCACAACTAATCCTTCCTTATAATCTTTTGTTCGAAAACTTGCTTTCTCAGTTTGGAAGTTGGAACCAATTTTCTGCTCCAGACAAGGTGCACTCGATCATTTTATTTTGAAAGTAGCTCACTTGATCAGGAAACACAGCAGACTGTTAGAAAAGATGAGAAGCAAACCGAAAAACTTGTAGGTATGTAGAGTCGTGGCGTGAATAATCACTGCCCTAAAGTTGAATTTGCCCCGCTACGTACACACGGCCTCTTAGCAATCAACCTCCAGGGATACACGACTTCTATTTCTTTGGTGCAGTACAAAGAAATAGATTGAAGTCACTCTTGATCATTGCCCATAGATATGTTTGTAAAATGTGAGAGATCAATTTTTTGGTTGTCTCCAAATAAGGGTAGAGACCTCTCTTTTTATAGTAGTGAAAACTAGTAACTCCAAGGAAGTAGAAAGTCATGTAACTCCAAGAAAAGTAGAAAGTCATGTAACTCCAAAAAAGTGAAAAGTCTTACCATGAAAAGTCTCAAAAAGAAAAGTCATAAACTTTCTAGAAAGTCTCACATAAAAAAATATATTATATTACTTTTGAATTAAAAATTATTGGAATATTATTTATATTAATTCCAACAATCCCCCACATAATTCAAAAGGAAAATAGTTTAAAAGTTTTATGGGCAATGGATAATCGGTTTCTTTAGCATCAATGTCTTGTGGACTTGAATTGATACCTAGTACAAGCAAGTATGCCTCACAACCATGTCAGGTGAAAAAAAAATTCTTGAACCTCTCATGGCATTTAGTGAAAACATATTTGTGCACTTAAACCTTTCTCAAATCAAGAAGTGATTTCGCAATTTATCTTATAGAAAATGCCCCCACATTGTACCTGGATTTTCGTGAATGCTCTAGAGGTCCTAAGCCTAAAGGACTCTCATAGGGGGTTGGGCGTAGCCCCCACATTCACATAGGTAAGTTCATCAAGTTTGTATTGTCTCAAACCACCTTTTACAAGGCTACGAACTTATTAAGAACATTTGCTCATCCTAACACATTTGACAATAATAAAAATACCACATCACTTTATTGATAGGAATGGTCGTAGTATTACATAAACATGAGTTCTTTTGTGATTTCGTTTGACCCATTGAACTTAGGCATTCCTAAGATGGGTATCCATCACAATTCACTCCACAATAGGCTTTAAACCCATTCCAAGTGCTGACTCCAACACTAATTTTCTACAAAGGCCTTTGGTGAGAGGATCTGCAATATTCCTCTCTGATTTTACATACTCAAGTGATATCACATTATTTCTGATCATACTTCTAATTATAGCATGCCTCAAGCGAATGTGTCTTTTTTTCCCATTGTAGACTTGATTATTCGCTAATCCCATTGCAGCTTGTGAATCACAGTGCATTGAAATTGACGGAGTCGGCTTCCCCCACAAAGGAATATCAGCAAGTAAACACCTTAGCCATTCGGCTTCTTGTCCAGCCAACTCTAATGCAATAAATTCAGATTCCTGTGTGGATTTAGCATGACAAGTTTGTTTTGAGGATTTCCAAGATATAGCTGCTCCTGCAAGAGTAAAAACGTAACCACTAGTAGACTGAATCTCATCATTGTCTGACACCCAATTCGCATCACAATATCCTTCCAAAACACATGGAGTTCTTTGATAATTCAAACCCCAATTTATTGTGCCTTTTAAATACTTCAAGAGTCTAATCAAAGCACCCCAATGATCACGGTTAGGACTGTGAGTATATCTGCTTAGTCTACTAACAGCATATGCTATATCAGGTCTGGTATGGTTCATCAAGAACATCACACTCCCAATTATCTTGGCATATTCTTCTTGAGAAACACTGATCCCTTTATTCTTTTTCAAATGAATACTAGGATCATACGGAGTTTTCACAGGAGTACAATCAAATTGATTAAATTTCTTTAAAATTTTCTCAACATAATGAAACTGATTCAAAGATAAACCATATGAATGCCTAGTTATCTTTATGCCAAGAATCACATCCGCCTCCCCTAAATCCTTCATCTCAAAACAGGAACATAGAAAGGCCTTACTTGCATTTACTACCTCTATATTAGTGCCAAAGATTAACATATCATCCACGTATAAACATATGATTACACAACCAAATTGATCAAATTTAGAATAAACACAAGCATCAGAATCATTTACCTGAAAACCATTAGAAGTGACAGTTTGATGAAATTTTTCATACCAGTCCTTTGGTGCTTGTTTAAGACCATATAATGATCTTATGAGTCTGCATACCTTGTCTTCCTGTCCAGGAACAACACATCCCTCTGGCTGCTTCATGTATATCTCTTCATTTAAATCTCCATTCAAAAAAGCAGTCTTTACATCCATTTGATGCACCACAAGATTATGGATGGATGCAAGAGCTATTAAGGCTCTAATGGTAGCAACATTAGTCACAGGAGAATATGTATCAAAGAAATCGATACCTTTCTTTTGTCGATGTCCACCAACCACGAGCCTCGCTTTGTATTTTTCAATTGATCCATCAGATTTGTATTTCTTTTTACAAATCCACTTGCTTCCCAGTGCTTTACAACCTCTAGGAAGATCACATAAAACCCAAGTGTTATTGTTCATAATGGACTCTATTTCACTATTAATGGCTTCTACCCAAAAATTAGAGTCGATTGATCTCATGGCCTCCTCATATGTTTTAGGGTCTTCTTCAAGAATGAAAGCATTTATCTCCTCCTCACCCAAGAATTCTTTTTCCAGTAAAAATGTTGTAACAAAATCAGGTCCAAAACTAGTCTCAACTCTAGCTCTTTTACTTCTTCTAAGCTCAGGAATCTCATCTAATGATGTACTGCTATGATATGAAGAAGATGCAGGTGCTAAGCATGGTTGCACATGAATTTTCATAGGAAAAATATGTTCAAAAAACTCAACATCTCGTGACTCTTTAAATGGACCAAAACCAGATGTGTCCTTAAGAATGAGTCTATATGCACCACCATTAAAACCAACAAAAATACCATCTACAGTTTTGGGCCCAATCTTACTTCTTTGAAAATCTGGGAGCCCTATTTTTCCTAAACACCCCCACACTTTGAGGTAACTCAAGTTAGGCTTGAATTTCTTCCATAATTCATAAGGAGTTTTATCTGATTTTTTATGAGGTACACGATTAAGAACATAACATGCATAAAGAATAGCTTCACCCCACATGTTAGTAGGCATACCTGAGCTGATAAGCATAGCATTCATCATATCTTTAAGAGTTCTATTTTTCCGTTCAGCTATTCCATTTTGTTCAGGCGTATATGGGGCTGTAATTTCATGAATAATACCATTAACTTCACAAAATTTCTTCAGGGTTGTCGTATCATATTCTCCACCCCTATCTGTTCTTAATCTTTTTATTTTTCCATTTAATTGATTCTCAACTTCAGCCTTATAAATAAGAAATTTTTCTTCGGCCTCATCTTTTGTACTCAACAAATAGAGCTTGGTGTAACGAGAAAAATCATCTACAAAAGTTATGTAATAACGCTTGCCTCCTCTACTCACACAATTTTTAAAATCACCCAAGTCACTGTGAATTAATTCAAGCAACGTTGATGACCTATTCCCGATTTTATTAAAGGATTTCTTAGGGTGTTTTGCTTCTACACACACTTCACATTTATCAAAGGATGTATTGCTGAATTCAGGTATTAGACTAAGTTGTTTGAGCCTTTTGACAGAAGCAACATTCACATGACCTAGTCTAGCATGCCATAATGAAACAGATTCAGCAATATAAACAGAAGCAGAAGAATTTTTATTATCCGTCACAATATCAAGTACAAACAAGCCTCCATTACAAAAACCTTTGCCCACAAATTCCCCATTTTTAGTGAGAACAAGCTTATCAGATTCAAAAGTTAATTTGATACCAGCTTTGTTCAATAAAGCTCCAGAAATTAGGTTTCTACGTATATCAGGAACATGTAAAACATTATGCAAAGCAATAATTTTTCCAGAAGTAAGTTTAAGAGAAACCTTTCCTTTTCCAAATATACTTACAGTGCTAGAGTTGCCCATGAAGACACATTCTCCATCAGATGCTTTGTCATAGTCCTCGAATAACTCCTTATTTGAACATATATGACGAGTTGCACCAGTATCCACCACCCATTCAGAAATATTACTCACTAGATTTACTTCAGATACAACAGCAGCTATGATTTCTTCAGTGAGATTGGCTTGTGCTTGAGATTTGTCTTCCTTCACTTTTGAACCAGGTCCATGTCCTTGCCTACACTCCTTCGCAGCATGTCCAAATTTTCCACAAGTGAAGCAATTTCCTTTAAACTGCTTTTTTCCTTTGAAATTCTTATTTTTCATTCTAGTGCCATGAAGCCGATTAGGACCCTTACCTTTTGGTCCTCTTTTATGACCTGCGTCTTTTGATTCAACAAGGTTAGCAGTAAAGGAAGAATGATCAAAAGACTTCTCATTTGTTTGAATTCGATTTTGTTCCTCAATCTTGATGTGGGAAACTAACTCCTGGAGAGTAAAATCCTTTTGTTTATGCTTCATAGCATGAACATATGTTTGCCAAGAAGGTGGTAATTTTTCAAGAAGACAATTTGCTTGAAACATATCACAAATTTTCATTCCCTCAGCAATAATATCGGCACATAAATATTCATACTCATGCACTTGTTGAAGAACAGGCTTATCATCAGACATACGAAAATTTAGCCAGCGACTACATGCATATTTCTTAGTCCCAAAATCATCAGAACCATACTTAGACTTTAATGCATCCCATATTTCTTTAGCCTTTAGAGATTTACTATAGATTAAATATAAAGCAGCAGTCATATAATGTAATAACATTCCACGACAAGTCTTATTATCTTTCTCAAAATCTCTCTTAGAATTTGCAGGGGCTGAATCAACACTAAGACAATAATCTACACCAATTTGACCCAAGAAAAACTCCATCTTATCAGACCACATTTTATAATTTTTCCCATCAAAAGGGTCTAATTTAGACATATCAGGAATAAAAGTATTGGAAGCCATGGTGGTAGAAAAGATATATAATAATAAAATTCAACTTTAGAATGTTAGAAAAGATGAGAAGCAAACCGAAAAACTTGTAGGTATGTAGAGTCGTGGCGTGAATAATCACTGCCCTAAAGTTGAATTTGCCCCGCTACGTACACACGGCCTCTTAGCAATCAACCTCCAGGGATACACGACTTCTATTTCTTTGGTGCAGTACAAAGAAATAGATTGAAGTCACTCTTGATCATTGCCCATAGATATGTTTGTAAAATGTGAGAGATCAATTTTTTGGTTGTCTCCAAATAAGGGTAGAGACCTCTCTTTTTATAGTAGTGAAAACTAGTAACTCCAAGGAAGTAGAAAGTCATGTAACTCCAAGAAAAGTAGAAAGTCATGTAACTCCAAAAAAGTGAAAAGTCTTATCATGAAAAGTCTCAAAAAGAAAAGTCTCAAACTTTCTAGAAAGTCTCACATTAAAAAATATATTATATTACTTTTGAATTAAAAATTATTGGAATATTATTTATATTAATTCCAACACAGACAAGCTTAATTGTGCACAGAGTGCCACCTCCAAGCAATAAGAGAACCTTTTACGAAGGTATTACTTCCATATCCTAATACCTCTTGTTGTTCAATATAGTGATGATCCCGTATAGATCAGAAGGAAAACAGAGCATCTAGTAGAGGTTGATACACTTTGCAGTTTAGAATTTTTAAATTTACTAATTAATAACACTGTTAGAATGCCTTGAATCTGTAGCCGCCGGATTTGACTATCTAGCCGCCACCGGCACCACCTACCACACCTAACACCACCTACCACACCTAACCCCTTAGATTGTGTATATAAATAGAAATGCATGTAAAGATTGTGATGCATCTGAACATCTGAAAAATCTGAAATTTGTTTATCCTCAATATCAATATAAACTATTTCTCTTCTGCATATATTTTCTCTTTATGTTTATCATATTTCTTGCTTCCGTTATAACAAACTGGTATCAAAACTTGGTTGAAGTTGCTGTGTTCCTTTCTAAAATTTTTGCCCGAATTTTTTCAAGCTCGCCGGAGATGACGACACTGTTCAGGCGGAGTTACTGTTCATCACCGGAGAAGAAAGCACTGTTCATGAAAGAAGACACTGTTCACAGCACTGTTCACGTATATGGTACTGTTCACAAAATACGATACTGTTCACGTATACGATTTTGGGAGAAAGATGTCTGGTGGTATTAACGTTAAGGTCGACAAATTTACTGGGAGAAATAGTTTCAGTCTATGGCAAATCAAGATGCGTGCCTTGTTAAAGCAACAGGGGCTCTGGGCGCCGTTGAACACAAAACGGCAGCTTCTGGAAGCGCTGAGATGGCCAATCTCGAAGAAAAGGCACACTCAACAATTCTGTTATGCCTTGCAGATGATATTATTACTGAAATTGCGGAGGAGGATATCGCGTCTAGTTTATGGTTAAAGCTTGAAAGTCTCTACATGACAAAGTCTTTAACAAATAAGTTGCTTCTGAAGCAACGTCTGTTCAGTCTGCGAATGCAGGAAGGTATGCCTCTTCGAGATCACTTAGATCAATTAAATACAATTTTATTAGAATTGCGTAATATTGATGTTAAAGTTGAAGATGAAGATGCTGCTTTGATTCTGTTAGTTTCTTTACCATTATCGTATGAGAACTTTGTGCAATCGTTTATTGTTGGTAAAGATACTATTTCTCTAGAGGAGGTTAGATCTTCTCTTCATTCTAGAGAGATGCGCCATAAGGCGGCTGGTACATGTGCAGATAATCATGCTGCTGGGTTGGTAGCTAGCGGGAGTACCGGACATGGAAAGTCGGGGAAGTATAAATCCAAGAAACCAGCTTCTAAGGGTTCGAGAGCTAATGATGTCTGCAATTACTGTAAAGAGAAGGGACACTGGAAATCTGACTGTCCCAAGAAAAAGAAGCAACAGGATAAATTGGTGGATACTGCTGCAGGAATTGCTGCTGTAGCTGATGCCAATTCCGAAGGAGATATTGCTCTAGTTGCTATCAAGGACACGCATCACTCTGATGTGTGGATCCTTGACTCTGGAGCGTCTTACTATATATGTCCGCGCAGGGAGTGGTTCACAACCTACGAAAAAGTAGACGGTGGAAAAATTTCTATGGCTAACAGTTTTGTTTGTGAGACTGTTGGAATAGGCTTGATTAAACTTCGGACACATGATGGAAGTTTTTTCACATTGAATGATGTTAGGCATGTTCCACTTATGATGAAGAATCTGATATCTCTAAGTATGTTAGACAACAAGGGTTTCAGTTTTAAAGGTGAAGGTTGAGTTTTACATGTCCGCAAGGGTTCTGATGTGGTTCTGAAAGGTGTTAAACGTGGTACATTGTATCTTCTTCAAGGTTATACGTTAACAGGTTCTGTTGCTGTTGCGTCTTCGAAAATTGAAAAGGAAAATATGACCAAGTTGTGGCACATGAGGCTTGGTCACATGAGTGAAAGGGGGATGTAGATTCTGTCAAAAGCAGATCTTCTTTGTGGTCATAAGGTCACAGGTCTCGAGTTTTGTGAACATTGTGTTTTTGGAAAGCTACATCGCAGCAAGTTTCCTAAAGCAACTCATAGAACAAAAGGCACACTTGATTACATCCATTCTGATTGTTGGGGTCCTTCCCGGGTAGAGTCTTTAGGGGGTCACAGATATTTTGTGTCAATGATCGATGATTTCTCAAGAATGACTTGGTTGTTCATCATAAAGCACAAAAGTGAAGCCTTTAAGATTTTCAAGCAGTGGAAGACGCTAGTGGAGAATCAAACAGGAAGAAGATTAAGAGGCTGCGAACAAATAATGGCCTGGAATTTTGCTCGTCCGAGTTTGCAAATTTCTGCAAGAATGAGGGGATTGCTCGGCATCATACAGTCAGGGATACACCACAGCAGAATGGTGTAGCAGAGCGTATGAATCAGACACTTCTGGAGAGAGCTAGGTGTATGCTTTCTAATGCTTGACTAACTAGAAAATTCTGGGCAGAGGCGGTTAGTACAGCGTGTTATTTGATTAATCGTGGACCTCACACAGGTATTCATCTCAAAACTCCTATTGAGAAATGGTCTGGTAAGCCTGCTGATTACTCCAATTTAAGAGTTTTTGGTTGTATTGTTTATTATCATGTAAATGAAGGTAAATTGGAGCCACGAGCTAAAAAGGGAGTATTTGTAGGCTATGGGGATGGAGTTAAAGGTTATAGAATTTGGTCTCCATCTGAAAATAGGGTTATACTGAGTAGAAATTTAGTCTTTGATGAAAATTCTATGTTTAACCCTACTGTGAAGTCTACGATTTTTTCAGAAAGTGGTGGTGTTGAGAAACAGGTGGAGCAAGAAGTCACTCAAGATGAGAGTGAACCACAACAAGAAGTTCAGCAACCACAATCAGAATCAAAATCATCAGTACCAGTAGTAAATCAGCACAGTTTGGCTCTTGATCGATCGAGGAGAGCTAAGTATAGAGAGCCTCCAAAGAAATATGGTTTTGAAGATATGGTGGCATATACACTACAGGTAGCTGAAGAAGTGGATCCTAGCTCTGATGAGCCATCCACTTACAAAGAAGCGGTGATATGTACTGAATCTACAAAATGGTTTGCTGCAATGGGAGATGAAATGGAGTCACTTCAGAAGAATAAGACTTGGGAATTAGTCAAGCGGCCTCGAGACAGAAAGATTGTTACTTGTAAATGGGTCTACAAGAAGAAGGAAGGAGAAACATCGGTTGAGGGTAGCTCGGTTAGTAGCTCGAGGGTTCACTCAGAAAGAGGGAGTAGATTACAATGAGATTTTTTCACCAGTGGTTAGACACACTTCCATCAGGGTGCTACTAGCGATAGTTGCACATCAGAATCTGGAGCTTGAACAACTCGATGTGAAGATAGTTTTTCTGAATGGAAAGCTGGAAGAGGAGATATACATGAATCAGTCAGATGGTTTTCAGGTTCCTGGTAAAGAAGACTATGTGTGCAAGTTATTGAAGTCCTTTTATGGGCTAAAGCAGTCTCCGAGGCAGTGGTACAAGAAATTTGATAGCTATATGATAGGTATTGGCTACACCAGGAGTCCGTATGATTGCTGTGTTTATCACAGTAAGACAGCAAATGGTTCTTTCATTTATCTGGTCCTGTACGTAGATGATATGTTGATAGCTGCAGAGAACAAGTCTGATATTCAGAAGTTGAAAGGTCTCCTCAGTGCTGAGTTTGAAATGAAAGATTTGGGTGCGGCTCGGAAAATTCTGGGAATGGAGATTTATAGGGATAAAAGCAAAAAAAAAAGCTCTTCTTGTCACAGAAGGGATACATTCAGAAGATTTTGTCAAGGTTTGGCATGTCTACAACAAAGCCCATAGATACTCCTAGTGCTGCAAATGCACATCTGTCTATCGCTTTGCACCTAAGTCTGCTGAGGAAAAAGAGTACATGTCTCGAGTTCCCTATGCTAGTGCAGTAGGAAGCTTGATGTATGCAATGGTCTACACTAGACCCGATCTTGCACAGTCTGTCAGTGTTGTTAGTTGGTTCATGGGTGATCCAGGCAAGGAGCATTGGCAAGCTGTGAAGAAGGTTTTTCGGTACTTGAAAGGTACGCCTGATGTTGGTCTCATTTATGGAGTGATACTGATTGTTTAGTGATAGGGTTTTCAGACTCTGATTATGCTGGAGATGTTGACAGTAGAAGATCTATGACTGGTTATGCTTTCACTCTAGGTGGTTCGATTGTCAGTTGGAAAGCTACTCTGCAACCTACAGTGACTTTGTCTACTACAGAAGCAGAGTACATGGCATTGATAGAAGCCGCAAATGAAGGAATCTGGTTGAAAGGATTGGTCAGCGATCTGGGTCTACATCATGATCAGGTTACAGTATTTTGTGACAGTCTCAGTGCAATCTGTTTAGCCAAGGATCAAGTCCATCATGAGCGGACTAAGCACATAAATGTGAGATATCATTTTCCAAGAAGTGAGAAGAGAATCAAGCTGAGCAAAGTGGGTACTGTTGATAACCCAACTGATATGCTCATCAAGCCGGTTCCACATAGCAAGTTTCAACATTGTTTGAACTTGGTAAATGTTCGGAGTTATTGATTGCCCTTTTTAAGGCAAAATCTGAGGCAGAAGAGTTTTTTCGTTTATCTGGTACATCTAGAATTGTTATGATGCATCTGGTACATCTGTTATCTGTTTTTTGTGAGAGGATTCAAGTCAAGGTGGAGATTTATTAGAATGCCTTGAATCTGTAGCCGCCGGATTTGACTATGTAGCCGCCGGCGGCACCACCTACTACACCTAACACCACCTACCACACCTAACCCCTTAGATTGTGTCTATAAATAAAAATGCATGTAAAGATTGTGAAAAATCTGAACATCTGAAAAATCTGAAATCTGTTTATCCTCAAGATCAATATAAACTATTTCTGTTCTGCATATATTTTCTCTTTAAGTTTATCATATTTCTTGCTTCCATTATAACAAACACATTGTCATATTTGAGCAGCTGGATGAAGAAGCCCGAAGTAGATTTTTTCAAGAGATGAAATTACTACAGATGTAGTGACCGCTGCTGCTTGTGAAATACAATTCGCTCCTGTCATTAGAGAATCTGGCCTTTTCGGATCCTTGTTTGTGCTTCTCCTTGCTCAGTACTGAGAGCGAATCATTCTTATCAGTTCTATATTGAGTAAAAATTCGACTCTTAGAACAGTGGTAACTATTTTCCCCAAACTGATGGAAACCATGTTTTCTGTGTTTTTAATTTGCATGGACATGTTAGGTGGTCAAATTTGGAAACAATACAATAAGCATACTATATCTTTTTTCCTGCTTCCAACAAAATTTGCCTAAACTTTCTTTGAGATCTTCACTAGTTAAGAGGTCGAAAATCTGACAGCTATTAAAAAATGTGGTGGAAAAGAATAAAAGGTATTGCGCTCTATCTTGCAAATGTACGGTGTGGACATACTTAGAGGGGTGTATTCATTTGAGAATCTGTTGGATTGTTAAGAATCCATGGATTTTAATGTAATGTGTAAATCCATGGATTGTTTAAAATCTCTACACAGATTATTTTAATTCTCTACAGATTTTGAAGGATTGATTTTGATGGATTTTTGTAGAATTACAAAATCCCACAGATTCTACAAGATTGATTTCTTTAATTTTTTTTATTTTATAATATCGATATATCAATTAAAGATAACTATATATAAATAAATAGTCCAAAATGAATATAGTCCGAAAATTTTAAAATATTGAAGGATAGTATTTCAAAAAAAAAAAAACTAAAGATTCGAGAACAAAATTAAAAAAAATATTTTTATTCATCTGGTCCTCGTCATTCACGTCATTCGATCGATCACTATTTGTTTCGGAAGGACACCACTATTATCACGCCATCCTCGATTTGCAGCATCAACCATAAGTTCTAACAATCCATCACTTTCGTCTTTTGACCATTGATCATAACCACTTCTTTTTTTTTTTGCATTTTGTGAATCGGCCATTATAGTGCTAATCATTTAAAAAATGTTTACATATCATAATGATTCATAAAATTGACAATATCATATGTAACAAAAAACATGTTGTATAGATATGTATTATATAACTAAAACATACACATGCTCATATAACTTTACCACAATTGAGGCAAAAAAACAAGAATGGATATGATAAAAAAAAAAAAAGCTTGTACCTTCAGAGACCAGCCAAGAAGAAGCAGAAGCAGTGAAAGATAAAAAAAAAATGTACGTAGGTATAAATATTTGCATAATGTATCTTTACATATCTTTTACTTTAATTATTTTGATTTTTTTTATTACAAATGTTATAATTCACAAATCCATCAAAATATTGCCTAGTAACTACAAATTTGACGTTGATAATTTTACATATAAAATCTCCCACAAATATTTCAAAATCCATGACTTTAGCAAATCAGTGGAAAGTTGAATACCTTGAGATTTTGATTGATTGTTTAAAATCTTGATTGATACAGATTTTAGAAGATTTTTTAAAATCTCAATTGAATACCCACAGATTTAGAAAGATTATTTGAAATCCGAATTGAATACCTTCAAATTTTAAAAGATTGTTTAAAATCCCAAATGAATACCTACTGATTTTGAGTACCTTGATACATGCTAATTTTGTATATATTTTATAGCATGTTATCTCTCATTTATCCTAAATTTTGTGCTTGATTAGCATTGTTAGTAGCATTTTAATTTGAATTTGATGCTAAGATAATTTTTTATGTTTATAGGATAATTGTGGAAGCAAAAAGGAGCCTGATTTCACATCTTCAAGAGACCGTAGATTAGACCTGGACGAGCAATGAGAAATAAGAATTGTCACAAAAAAAAATGGAAAGTGATATATTCTTAAAGCAGGAATCCCGGTTGGAATTAATATAATTTTTGTTAAGCAAAAGGAGTCCGGTTCCAATCCCTCAATAGACCGCAGCTTAGGATTTAAGGATTTATTTATATTAATAAATATTTAATTTATTTAGAAAATTATATTTATAAATATCTAATAATATTAGATATTTATTTTTATAATTTCTGGATTTAATTAATTATTTATTAATTAAAGATTATAAGTTGTGCGGGTTAAAAATCAATTCTCCGAAACTCATCCATACAAAGCAAAAGAGGACCCGGTTTGTTTGTGTTAACAGGTCATGAATTATGAAAAGAGGAACAATCAGTGTGGTTTGCTTTATTCAAAAGAAATTGAAGAATCATTCTTTTTGCCGAAAGTTAGTCGGATAGGTTATTATTTTTGTAGTGGTGCTTTGTTAGTGAAGTATTTTATGGTAGTTGGTGTGCTTATTCTTCCTATAAATAGGAGAGTTTTTCTTTGGTTTAAAATCATCTCTTGTACTAAAATATTCAGTTATATTCCTTCTTGTTTTCCTCAATTTCTTTTGTAAATTTTAGTTTTAAATTCAAACACTTCAATTTTCTGCAAGTTCTATTTTGGTTGAAGATTTAAAGGGAATTGCTTGGAGTGCTCATTCATTTCATCAGAAATTATATCAGGAGGATAAATTCTTAAAGTTGTAATTTCTTTATTCTAAACTCTTTTAATTATGATTTTACCATTTATTTTATGTTTATTTTCTTTATCTAGCATGAGTAACTAATTTTATAATCCGAGAATTAGGTAGTATTCATTGGTAATATATGCTTGTTTTATTTTGATAATAATTCTCTACTTTTGCTAATCTATCATTGAGGACTTAACCCAATTAAGGGCGTAGCTAACCTTTAATTGTATTCATAGGGATTATGATAAATTGGGAGATGAGTCATAATTCTTGTTCATGATTTGATAGACATAGTTTAATTATTAAATCGGGAGATTAATAAGAGGACTATGAAACTTATAATTCTCGGGTTTTAATAATCTAAAATTGTATTTCGATTGATCATGGGAGTGACTTTTGAGATATGATTGTAGACATTATTTTGTATCTTGGGAAAGAACATTATAAAATTTAGAAGAAGTGTTTTTAGCAAAATATAAGAAAAATATATATCACATTATAACAGCATTATTGAACCAATTGAAGAACCCTATTTCTCGGATTGCTTTTCATCATCAATTAAATCTTAGTTTTATTTGTTTGTAATTAGTTTAATTTGAACACACTAATTATTTCTCACACTTCTAGATATTAAGAAATTAAAATTTGAACTTGTATTAATAGTACTTCCCTGCGAACGAACTTCACAAAAATTACATCAACATACCTACTGATTTTGAGAATCCATTAAAATCCAACAGATTATCAAATGAATACACCCGTCTTAGTTCCATACTCTTAATCCATCTTTTTTGCTGAGTTCTTTTGTTTAAATTTTCTAGTCCGTTGTGCATAAGGAAGCCCAGTAGCTTTTCTGGTAAAGGCGCTGCTTCAACTTCCCAAGGCACCAATCCCTTTCTCTGGAGGTACTAAAAGCTATGTCCAGAAGCTCTTTTATATGTTGTACATTAAGTTTTTGTGCAAATGCTCTGTTGCATATTGTAACAAAAAACCAGATTTTTTTCAAAATACATATCAATCCATCAGTAACATTTCTGACAAATTAGAGAAACTTGTATCAACTACAAAGTCTTTATAAATGCCATAAATTTAGCAGTTCTTAAGAACAATAGCACACTTCTGCGCACCATAAACTAAAAAACAGAAAGAACTACTCAACTACAAGCTAATCTTTTAGCTTTAAGGGATATGAAAACAGATTCAAGTTTCAATACACAATCACAGGCTTGGTTGGGCTGTTAGAAGCTAGAAAGGCACTTCCACTTTCAACATACTTGACAATTATCTACACTAATCAGCTGTAAGCATAAAGTAGAGTCCGATTAGACTTTATAAGATGGATTTGGAATATAAGAAAATCGACAAAAACAACTCAAATTGCAAGTGGAAAGCTGCAAGATACTTCGTCATGTGAACTACTCATATAATTCAATGAAATTACTTCTTTACTTCAAACTTTGCTTGCGACATCACTCTCAAGTCTCACACTCCCATTTTCAGCTTTTTTAAACCTTTCATAAAACTGCAAAACTTTTGGGTGTGCCTTGATCTTTGAAGGACTGAAACCAGATATATGAAGGCCATCAAAACTTCTAACACGTGAAAGTGCAACATAGACCATCCCATAACCAAATGCACGAGAAAGATCAGTATGAATGCGGTCAAGAGTCATGCCCTGACACTTGTGAATGCTTAAAGCCCATGACAGCATGAGGGGAATTTGCTTTCTTTTAGCAACAGCCACTTCTCCATTCATTACAACCCATTCTTCGGGTTCAATGATCCAATCACCAGGTACTGAATCAAATTTAACTATAGGTAACATATGACATTTGCAAATATCTTGAAGTGATGCAACATTCTCTTTAAAACCTACAACTGTACCAGTGGCACCGTTAACAAATTTCCTCTGAGGGTCGAGATTCTTGGTTAACATCACCCTCGCACCAATACAGATTTCAAGCTCATCCGGTGCAATCACATGTTTAAGATGTCTCTTCCATTTGTCAGCACCCTCATCAAGAGCACGAAAGACATATACCTGCCTACCTAAGCTTTCTAAACGGTTCCTGTTCACTTTACATACATCATCATTCCTCGGAAAGAAACGGGCAATTGATGGATCTGGCTCTGTTCCCACCGAACATTTCTCTAAGAGTTGCAAGTCATCCTGATCAACCTCTCCTTTCCGTATACCCTGCAGTAACTTTATAAGTTGAGCATCCGACTGCCGAAAAACAGCGGTAAGCTCAAATTGCACATCAAAGCTCTGATCCCAGCATTCAGCTTCAAATGCATATTCTTGCGCATCCAAACACTTACTATTGACTGGTGGTAACTGAAAGAAATCCCCACTCACAACTAATTGTAACCCTCCCCACATTTTAAATCCGCCTCTAACATCTCTAGCAACATATTCAAGCCGGTCAAAAAACTTGGCATCAATCATACTAATTTCATCTATAACCAAAGCCCTAACCTTATTCCACCTCCTGTACGCATCTCTATTGCTAACAACACTATCAATCAAAGACTGACAATCGCCCTCTCCCAACCCGACCCCCGCAAAAGAATGAAGGGTCTGCCCTCGAATGGCACACGCCGCCACTCCAGTAGACCCCGTAACAGCAACACGAGACCGCCCATGAATTTTCTTCAACTGCCTAATGATTTGCTCTAACAAAACTGTTTTACCAGTACCAGCTGACCCAGATATGAACACAGACTGCCCTTTCGATACGCAATCAAGAACCTGTTTCTGCTCATCAGTCCACTTAATCTTTTTCCTACTAGGCCTTTTAACTTTAGGGTTTAAGGCTTTGGTGCTTAAACGCCTATAGCTATATATTGCTATAGCACAAGAGATTAACTTCATGATGAACTCGACAAATCTTCGCATTCTTACCAACCCATTTCCACATTTGTAAAGAAAGTTACAAACTCTGTATCATTTGGGTATTCAAACTTATATTTTTCCAATTGGGTATTCAAGAATTGGGCAAAAAATAGGGCTTTAACAAAATATCAACAGAAAAAAGCTAGGCAATACAAATGAAGAAAAGACTTTGAGTGGGCTGAACATTTGGTCGGTTACCAAACAGAACCGAACCGACCCACAACCGAATTCATAACATTTGCTGAATCGAACAAAATCGATTGAATTTATATTATGGATAGAATGGGACCAAATTCAATTATTTTGATTCGTTTTTTGAAAACCAAATTCTTTTAAAAAAATAGATTTTTTGAAATTTAATGAAATAAAAATTGATAAAGTGAATTTTTGATTGACATGAATACCTAAAAAAATCAAGTAGAAGCACACTAGTAAATCAATAAGACAATAATTACAATATTAAATATTAGTTTTAAAAAAATCCATCAAGAAAAAATAATTATCTATCTATCTATACTATTATATTAAAGCCGAAATATTGAAAGTTTTGGTTTTCGGTTTGGTTATCCTATTTATTAAAATAAATAATAACATAATATAATTAATGGTAGTTAACCTATTGCCCTTTTCACATTATTTTTAGTTGAATATATTGCCTTTTATAAACACATAAAAAATCAATCGTATCATATCTTTCAATCATTAATATTTTCTTTCTAATTAAAACATGTTACCATTTTGATTTAAAACTGTTGTGGAATAAAAAGTAGGGTTATCGAATTGCGGCTAGGGTTCGTGAGCTTCGTGCTTTAATGGTTGCACTTGCGTTTTCGTGACCTAATTCGGGTCCTCACAAGATGTCTACGTATCTCAGAGTTGAGAATCAAGCCAACGTAGTTCTGAGATGAGGGGTCTGGCCCTTTATATAGGCTGTGGGAGCCTTAGAATCGTAATAGGGTTTGGAGACTTGGTGGACAAGTCACCGTCATTGAGGAAGGTTCTGACTCCTTCCTTGTAGGAGTTAATTTCCATGTCGAATTAGGTGCCTTGGAGGCTACATAATATCCCAGGGATATTCTAGAACGTTCTTTGTTTCCAGAATGTTCCCGGTTTGTGGATGAGGCCCATGTTAGAAACAAGCTTATACCGGGCATCCCCGGTTTGGGCTGTTCTTTGGGCTTAATTATTAATTACGAATTTAATGCCCAACTAGGGTTTCGGGCCTTATTAATGAGCCAATAAATGTTATATTAATTATGTCTTTAGGGATTATTTTTCACCCATATCATTTGCCCCCCAACTTCTAGGAAAATTTGATTTCGTAGAAGTTAGGGTCACACCAGCCCTACCAGGGTATCGACTTATAGTGAAGTGTGGAGCGACCTACACATTCACAACGACTAAAATTCTCTCCCAAGTTATTACTTAAGAAAGTTAAACGTTTTTGGCCTCTCGAACCTTTTTCTTAAGATTTCTGGGCCTTTCGGGAATAGGATTAGCACCGTTTCGAGCTCGTAGACACTAATCCAAGTGCAATTCGTGCATAGGATCCTTTATCATAAATTCATTAGCGATTTATTTCCCTCAACTTATCTAAGTTAGGGTTAATATCAGACGGTCATTGCTCATAAGCCTCAATCAGGGCCAATTTTTGAGGAAAAGACACTAATTCGGCCCTAATCGGGGCTAAACAACCCTAAACAGGGCTATAAATGCCTTGATCGAGGCTAACTAGTTCGTACTTAATGTAATTACTACTAGGATATCCACCCTTAACCTTGAGATTGGTTAATTTTAGAGTGGAAGTCCTTAAACGTCGATAATCGAGGTTAATCATCCCCTAATCGCGATTAGCGAAACCCTAACCCCAAATTTTGGAGTCAAGCCAATCTAGTGGAGATTCTTATAACCTCATGGTTGTAGAAAGAATAATGTGAAAATTCTCATTTTTGAGTTGTCTAGGCAAAAAATATGGTCCTCTGGACAAGGTGTTTCAAACACCTTCCGGATTTTGAACACCTTCTTGGTTTTGAACACCCTCCTGGTTTTGAACACCCCTGACATTCCTAAACCCAAATTTTGAAGTTGAGCTCATATGATAGGGATTCTTATAATCTCCTGGTATGAAGAAGAATCACATGAAAACATGCATTTTTGAACGTTTTGGAGGCGAAATACTTCATTTTAAGCTGGTTTTCAAACCAGACCTTGTTTCAAAAAATTTATTTTTTCAACTTCTTGGAATCACTAAGGAACCTGCATGGGCTTGTAGAGGACCTTGTAAGGGTCTCAAATCTCAAATTTGAGGGAAAATGGAGCATTTTTTAGCGTTCTGGAGCCAAACGATATCACCGAGGGGCTCAGGTGTTCACAGCACCTAAGCCATTTTTTGTCCAAGGTGAACTGGTCGGCCTACCCTGGTCGGCCATTCGGCCAAGGGTGCCTGGTCGGCTGGGCCCCAATTTTTTTTAATTTTGGCCAAATTTTGACTATTTGACTTTGACCTTTGACTTTGACTTTTGACCTTGACTTTGACCAAAGCCAAATCTTGTTTTGAACTCCCCTCCTTGTTTCTTAAGTGAGTTTACAACACCATGGTTGGTTTTCTGATCCTTGATCTCAAACAACCTACTTCTTAGTTTTCAGGACCTTCCGGGTCTTAACTTGTCCTTGAACTCTTGGTTTCAAATAACTTTGGGTTAAACTATGGCCCTTGGCTTCCAGACATCCTTGCATACTTACAATAGGGTGTTTTAAACAACCTTGGCCTTGCCCCCTTGTGATGGAGGTCTTTGCTTCTTTAGTGGTTTGTATAGGGATTTCCCTTGTTTTCAACACCTGACTTCAAGGCTAGGATACTGTGGTCGGTTTTTATCCTTGATTTTATACTTAAGGACTTTAAATCTCCTACCTTGTTTGTAGGACCGTGCCTTAGCTTGATTTTATTCAATGGTTCCTAACCTTCAGGCCTTGAATTCAATCAATCAGCTTAATTCGGGGCAAACAACCTCGTTGGCCATCTGGGCTTATATTTTGTGCAGAGATTCAAAACCCCTACTATATTTTTTAGAATATATCCTCCAAATTTCCTTAAAGTATTAGCTTTTTAGCTAATCTTGCTATTTAGTGCCTTAATCGTGTGTTTTTGGCTTAATCCTCTGTTTAGGCTTAATAAGCATGAGTTAGTACAACCTCCTAGGTTGCTAACTATGTTGTTGCTCCAGCCTGCATTTCCATTCATTTCTTTTGCTTATTCTTACGAATTAGATCATTTATTCGACTCAATTTCGAGTTCATAAAACCTTTTTCCTGCTGTTTTCGGCTATTTAACCTGTAAACGCGGGTCGTCGGAAAGATGACCTGCTATGGAGGGTCGCCCTTTTCCTTATAAAAGAGTGGGGGTGGAAGCCATTCTTCATACTTCCTTCTTCTATCAAAGAAAATTTCTCTCTGAAGAGCTCTCAAGCTTCAAGTGCTTGTAAACGCGGGTCGTCAGAAAGATGACCTGCTATGGAGGGTCGCCCTTTTCCTTATAAAAGAGTGGGGGTGGAAGCCATTCTTCATATCCTTCTTCTCTCAAAGAAAATTTCTCTCTGAAGAGCTCTCAAGCTTCAAGTGCTTCTTTCAATTTCAGACAAATCTGATGGCAAGTGAGGGTGGTCAGAGCACCGTGGTTCCTTCTAAGGGCCTTCTCTAAGCAATCAACAGGAGGACCAAAGACAACAATAGGAAAGGTAAGGTCTTTCCTCCTCGTTATTAGTTAACTTTACCCCAGCTCTTAGACAAGCCCGGGGACGTGTTTCCAAACAACGCAGAATTTGATTCTTTCACATTTTCTAGAACTTTAGATGTAGGAGCTATTAACGACTTACTCAAATATGAATTTCCTTCTGGTTTGAAACTCATAATCCCCACACCAGGGGATAGAACTTGTAATTGGCATCCTGAGAATTTATTTGTATAGAAAGGTGCTATTACCGCTGGCCTTAGGTTTCCAGTTCACCCTTGGGTTGTTAGGTTGCTAGCTGAAGTTAAAGTCAACCCTTGCCAACTGTATCCCAACTCCTGGAAATTTATCTTCATTTTTATGGTTAAATGCATCAAAGGGGGCATCCGCCTTAGCATTCCATTGTTTAGACATTTATTCGCTTTCAAGAATAGCCCTATTACTAGAAAAGGATGGGTAAGCATCCAACATCGTACAAAGTCCAGAATGATTATCAATGCTGCCTCCGTGCCTGATTCATACCACAATTGGAGGCACGAATTTTTCATCCTTAGATGGAAAGGAGGAGACTGGGGTGACTTTTTCAGGTCTAAATTCAATCACGTGAATGATGAGGGTGTTAGTGAGCTTCAACTCTCAAGTGAAGAAAAAGCTCAGCGGGATTGGCTTATTTCAATCTTCCAAAATGCTCACTATCGTGAAGTCGTGACTGAACGTGCCTTGATAGAGGCCGGGCTTAGTAGTATCCCTCTCGTGGGTAATCCTTACTTTAACTCCTTTATTTTCATCATACTTGTTCTTATTCCAACATTGTTTTGTTTGCCTTTATGTGCAGTTGCTGAGGAGATTGATAGCCAGCCGAGTCGCGCTCCTCAAATTACTAAAAGGATGATTAAAAAGGCTGAGAAAGAGGCCAACCTTGATGTCGTTCCAGTTCCTGAATTCCTTTAGCATTGATCAAAATCTGGAAAGAGAATTAGGAGTTCGGATGGGAGTATGAAAACAGCGTTCATGCCTGAGTGGGGAATATGTGAGCAGGACGCTATCAGAGACAGCCATCTTCTTGCTCAAGAATGATCTTGGAATGCCATAGCCCCGGCTGATAAGGTTCATTTTGCAACATCAATGGACCTTGGGGAAAATGAGAGCTGGGGGGCATTTCACGCCTATAACGTAAGCTTATCTCCCCTTCCTTTTCGTTACTCTTGCTAGATATTGACCATCATGGCTTAACACATTTCTTTATGGTTGTTTATTCTTGTAGCTGAACGCTCATTTCCAGAATGCTGTCCAACTTGGGAAATCGTACAAGGATAAGGAAAGAGCCGCCCTCAAGGCTGTGGAGAAGCATCAGAAGGAATCTGAAGAATGGGAGACTAAGTACTTCACCTCAGAAGACCAACTCTCATCCCTTAGAGGAAAATATGTGGCCTTGGAGAACAGGACCCAAAATAATGAAGACTCCATTATTCATAACTACTTGGGCTCGGATACATTCCTTGCCTTCATTGATGAGCATGATAGGGAGGTCCAACCGGACAGCATGACTATAGGTTGGGAAAAAGCTGTGAATAAGATTAGTCATGACCATAAAGGGGTCATTTTTCCTTCCTTTTACCCAAGTCCCTGGAAGGTGACTGATGTTGATGACTTTGTTGAGGGTGTTGGAACTACCTCTCATGTAAACAGGCGCGCTTCTGGCTCTAGGACTAAGGCCACTCCCCAACGTTCAGGATCTAGTTCCGGGAGACACCCTTCAAAATCCCGTGGGAAGGATCAAAGTGGAAGTTCAGAACGCCCTTTAGCTGGCCGAATTCGTGAACCCAGATCAGTGAGTGTTAGTAGTTCCTCGACTTCAACTTCCAGGAGCAAGGAAGAAGGTGAGAAGGAATAATCTAGTGAAGAAGAAGTCCCTATTCAGGTTGCTCCTCCCAAAACCAAGAAACGGTTGGTGAAGACTGCTTCTGTTAAGAAGTGATTATCCTTTGAGCCTTGCATGGCCTATGTTAGCCTCATGTGGCTTTTATTATATCCTGCCTCTGCTCCATAAGCTATCAAAAATGGGGTAGCTCCTGTTGTTACTTTGCAGGTGGTACGATATGCCCATAGTATGGGCAGCAATTCGTCCACCCACGTGTTTCTTGAACGTTCGACCCTTTTCTTGAGTCCATCAAGGATAATCCGATTCGCTACCTCAACTTGCCCATTAGCCTGAGGGTGAGCTACTGAAGTGAAGCGAAGTTCGATGGCATTCTCCTCACAATACTTCTTAAACTCTTCGTTGTTGAATTGGCGCCCATTATCCGTCACAAAGATTCGTGGGATACCGTATCTGCAAATTACGTTCTCCCAAAAGAACTGGTCGTAGTTTAGCTTCAATCCACTTGGTAAAATAATCGATGGCCACTATCAAGAACTTCCTTTGTGCTGAAGCCACAGGGAAGGGACCAAGTATGTCCATCCCCCGCATAGCAAACGGAATAGGAGAGTTAATCGACGTTAACATCTCTAGTGGCTTCCTAACAATCGGGGCGTGTTTCTGACACCTGTCACACTTCTTGACATAAATTTGCGCATCAGCCAACATCTCTGGCCAATAGAACCCAAGACGGGTGATCTTATGGGCTAGGGCTTTGCCCCCAAGTGCTGCCCACAGATCCCTTTGTGAACTTCTTTTAACGCTTCTTCTACCTCTTGGGGCCTCAAGCACTTCAAGTATGGGATAACAAAAGACCTGTTATATAGTACGCCTTCAATCAAGGCATATCTCAATGCTCTCACTGACAGTTTCCGTGCCTCCGAGGCATCTTCAGGGAGCCATCCAGTTTCCAAATGGGCCTTGATAGGATCTATCCAACAGCTTCTTACATCAATGGGTGCCACCAATTTTGAATTTATGGTAGGGGCCTTCAGGACCTAGAAGTAAACACTCCCTGCATAATTCTCTATCCCAGAAGAGGCGAACTTTGATAGGGCATCGGCCTTGACGTTCTCCTCCCTTGGAATATGCTCCATATAGCATTCATCAAACTGAGTAATAACGGCTTTCACAACCCTTAGGTATTTTGCCATAGTTTCATCCTTGGCTTCAAACTCACCATTCACTTGCGATACTACGAGTCTTGAATCTCCACAGACTTTAAGGTTTTTGACTCTCAATATTCTGTCCAAGCCTAATCCAGCTATCAAGGCTTCATATTATGCTTCATTGTTGGTTGTTGGAAAGTCCAACTTCAAAGTATACTCTATTAAGAACCCATCGAGGCTTTGCAAGACTAAGCCTGCACCACTAGACTTTGTTTTTGATGCTCCATCAAAATTGAGCACGAAATATTCCTTCTGATCAGGTACAGGCTCCTCGGCTTTATCTTTACCTTCCCGGTTTTGGCACTATCTCCTGCCCCCGACTTCTGGGTTGTCGATGGTACATTCAACCACGAACTTAGCTAATTCCTGAGCCTTAGTGGCTGTTCGAGGCTTACACGTGATATCAAACTCCCCGAGTTCGATCGCCCACTTAATTAGCCTTCCACTGGCCTTAGGGCTATGCAATATACTTCTTAACTGCTGGTCCGTCAGGACTTCAATCTTGTGTGCCTGGAAATAAGGTCGTAGCTTCCTTGAAGCTGTTACCAGTGCCAAAGCAAACTTTTCGATGGGTGAGTAATTCAACTCAGCTCCGTGCAATACCTTGCTCACGTAGTAGATGGGTTTCTGAACCTTGTTTTCCTCTCGAATGAGAACGACACTCAATGCTTGTTCGGATACCGCTAGATACAAATATATGGTCTCTCCGGGACTATGTTTGGCCAACAACTGGGCCTCAGCCATGTACTTTTTCAGCTGTTCAAAGGCCTCTTGGCTTTTTGATGTCCACTCAAAATTTTTCACTTTCTTCAAAGCCTGAAAGAAAGGTAAACATTTGTCGCCAGACCTTGAGATGAATCTTCCTAAAGCAGCTATTCTACCAGTCAATTTCTGCACGTCCCTCACAGAACGCCATGTCGAGAATCGCCTTGATCTTATCTGGGTTGGCTTCAATGCCTCGTTTTGAGACCATCAAGCCCAAAAACTTCCCTGATCCAACGCCAAAAGCACACTTGGCCAGATTCAACATCATCTTATGGTGCCTCAGCACTTCAAACGCCTCTCTGAGGTGTTCAACATGGTCTGCTGTAAACAAGCTCTTGACCAACATATCATCAACATATACCTCCATGGTTTTCCCAATCAGATGGGCGAATATCTTATTTACCAGTTGTTGATAAGTAGCTCCTGCATTCTTTAGTCCAAAAGCCATGACAAGGTAACAAAAAACACCAAAGTCAGTTATGAAAGATACCTTTGGGATGTCATCCTTGTGCATCTTAATCTGGTTATAGCCACTGAAACCATCCATGAAACTCAACATTTCGTGCCCAGCCGTGGCATCTATTAGCGTGTCAATCTTTGGTAGAGGGAAGCAATCCTTAGGGCACGCGTCATTCAAATCGGTGAAGTCCATGCACATCCTCCACTTACCATTGGCTTTCTTGACCATCACATGGTTAGCCAACCATTCATGGAACTGAATCTCCTCAATAAAGCCGGCTTCCAAGAGCTTATCTACCTCTTGCTTAATGGCCTCTTGCCTTTCAGGAGCAAAATTCCTCTTCTTCTGTTTTTTTCCCTTCCGCTTGGGGTCGACGTTGAACCTGTGAGTTATGAGTTGGGGGTCAATCCCTGGCATATCAGCTGCTGTCCAAGCGAACACATCCCTGTTTCCTTGTAGGAATTCTATTAATTTGCCCTTCAAGGGTTCTTTTAAAGAAGCTCCAACATACGTAACTTTTTCAGGGTCTCTACAATCCACAGATATAGGAACCAAATCCTCTGCTGGTTTTCCTCGGTGTTTGTTAACACAATATCACGCAAGTATACGTTGTCACAAGTAATACAATTAAAGTTCGTTCCACTGAGATCTGGTTAAGTTCTTTTCAGTTAATATACCTATTCAACAATGTATGGTTTTAATTCACTGCTAAGACGATTAATAAATTGATGTTTTAATTAACTAAATTAAACTAAGATGCAAAATTAAGAAATTAAAAATTAATTAACTAACGAGATCTAAAATCAAATTACTTATATAAGAATAAACATGGAATTCTAACTTCATTATCTACTTCACTTAGAGTTGACGCCTTTAATCATTACATGTGATGGTTTTGATATCTGATCGGATAACACGAAACAAGTAAAAGTTAACTCTCGGTATACTAATACCAAACTACGCATACATCCATAAAAGAGATAGAAGATGAATAGACACCAATTATGTTTAGACCCTATATCTCTATAAGATTTGAAAACATAAAGGTTTAAGCACAAGTTATCCACATAGATCACATAGGGCAGCATAATATCTCTATTAATGCCACAAATCATGATGTTAAAACATCAACCTATCCTATGCTAGCATGGCAAGTTCTAAATCTCAAGATCCACTCTCGTTTCGCAAGAGATTAACATATTAGACGTTAGCTACGCATCTAAATTCATGAAGCACAACCATACAAGGATATCAAGAATTCATCACACATAAATCTTTAAAGCGTGCAAACTACTAAGCTACATAGATAAATCCGTTAGAGTCCCATGACAACGATTAGTTCATAATTGAACCTTTGGTCACCATGGGATTTGATGAAAACATGATAATGAACAAAACAATAATGATGAATAAATCAATAGAGTAACAAGGTGTAAAGAACAGATCCGTGTATGTAACAAGCATCCAAAAGATACGCCTAAACAAAGGAATACAAGAAAACTATGTCTAGATCTTCTCGTCATCACAATCCTCGCCTTGGCTCTCAATCTCGTGCTTCAATGGTGTGTATGTGTTGAGAAGTGAATCTGATCTCTGGTGAATGGTGGTGTTTTTGTGTCCCCCAAGATGTGTATTTATAGCCCCAAGTTGCTCTTTATCAAGCAATTGCCGTTTTAGAGTTGGAATAGAAGACCGGCAAATTCTATCTTTGAACGGGATAAGATTTGCAAATTCCCTGCGTAAAACTGATTCTGGAATGTTCTAGCCGTCCAAAGTAATTGCCATAATGATTGGGAGTAGAATTGGTAGAGAATTCCATGTTAGAATCGATTTCTGGAAGTCCTGGGAACTTTCTGTCGGGCTCAGGCGAGCCCGCGCGCATTTCTTAAGGTTTTCAAGCGCGCCCGCGCTCTTAACAATCCTTCAGCCAAGCCAAGCGCGCCCGCGCGCGGCTCTAGTGTATTCTGAGCGCGCCCGCGCTTCAGACACTGTTCATGCACACTGATTTTTTCCCTTTTGCTGATTTTCCTCCGTTTTCAAATGCAATTCCCTGCACTTATTCCTTTGACCTTCAAAACACCATATAATCAATGAAACTCGATACCTGCACCTAAATATACAACCTGCACAATTCTCACAAAATACATTAAAAGACACCAATACTTGAGACAGAAGCGATCAATTTAAGTCGAAATAAAGCGTTCCAAGTGGATTAAAATCCACTTATCACACCCCCAAACTTAAACCGATGTTTGTCCTCAAGCATAAACAAATAAACTATCTGTACTAACTAGTACCACTTCCGTAGGTGATCACGGTTGCATTTGGCATATGCAACAAGCCCTTTAAACCCCTAGGCAGCCCTAGTGGACGAGTAAGGTCTCGTGAGGGCCTATAGTGAATGTACCCACAAAATCCATCTAACTAACAATGCAATGTAATGCATGAATGCAACTAAAATGAAAATGCAAGGATCCCCTTCAAACTAACTAAAACCATCTAACAAGCAAATATCTCAAAGAATGCAAATAACTCCAAGTAGAGCTCGACTAAGTCCCCGTATACTAACAATACGTGAACAGAAATGTGCATGTGTGCGATGCTCATCAGAATACTCCCAACACTAAATCAAAATCATACATGCTCTTTGTCAAGACAATCACAAGTTTATAAATAGAATAGACTGTAGACACTTCATAACCTAGGAACACCTCCATCCTTATCCGAGGTAGACAGAAATTCATGCTTTATTACTAACTACTCCGACACATATATACAAGCATGCTTATTTAACCGTGCAATGGATGAGACCCCAAAAGGCTTATACAATAATACCCATGTAGTGAGCGTTAGTTTAGTGGATCCCAGACTATAAAAGCCTTAGGTCACTAGGCACAAAGTCCCCGCGAACTTAATTGCTCGAGTATTAAATAGCTCACCCTGGTTAATTCTGCATTTAAACTATTTACATGACTCTTTTTTTTTCTTCTTCTTCTTTTTTCTGTTTTTTTATATAGAATCTGGAATGAGCCTTTCTCATTTCCAAACCTAGACTACTCATATAAATATGAGCCGTCTACTAGCCATTTGACGCCTAGCCATTATTGACAATTATACAAAACTAGCATGAAATTCCTGTTTTCCCCCAAACTTAGACTTAAGTGATCCTACGCTATAAAGGGAATAACGGCTATTCTAATTACAATGAAATGATTAAATCTCAAAATATCCAAACAAGCATGACACTAACCTAGCCCAAAAGCACCCAATGAGACTGTGTAATTAGTTTTGTTTCTGAAACACATAAGTCAATTTCATAGAAACTATAAGTCAACCCTCTATTCATCATCACCACACTCAATTCGACATCTACCTACCAGTCAGAATTAGCTCGTTCTAAGGGATCATGAACTATGCATGCCATGCAAAAGCAACTAAAATGAACTCACATGGTATAAAAACACAATAACAAAATGTCCTATATAAAACACACATGCAATATATACAAAATACGAATGAATTATTACTAACATGCAAAATATGATTCCTACATGAACGTAAGGAAAGTAGCCTTCTCCATCGATCCCACCTTCAACTTCCACACAGTACCTGGAACACACAATCTCGCCACTATACCATCCAAATCAACCTCAGTCCTTGACTTAAAAGTCCAATCCTCTGTCCATGCAGGTCTAGCTGGCAACCCAAGAATCCGTCGAATAGCAGGTGGCGTGTAATCAACAGCAAAACCACGAACCATGGAATACCCATCCCAAGCCTCCTTAGCATTAGCATAAAATTCCCTGACTATGCTCAACGGGACAGCAGCTGAAATCTCACAAATACCCTGCCAGCCTCTCTCATGTACCATATCCAAAATGTCACCATCACTAGCAGATGCCAAAAAACTACTATCCTTAAACACAGGTTTAAGCATCAGCTTGTCATACTCATTCTTAGCTTCCACCGACCTAAACTTCTCCATAGGAACTTCCGAACTCGAATCAGAATCAGATGACTGTCGGGCACTCGAACTAGCACTAACCACACGAGGTCGTTTCGGGGCCATTAATAATCAAAATCAACAATAATATGCCACCAAAAATTCTGCCCAAATTCCATACAACAAAAACCCCAAAAATGCAAGTACTACAATTCGAAATAACAATTGATGAGGACAAGTGATTACCCAATCGAACCGTAGAGGTAGAACTCGCACAATAACTTCCCCCAAACTCAAATTTCCAGTTCCTCGAAGCTTCAATGTGTATGAGTGTGTATAGAAGTGTATATGTATGTATTAGAGATGTGGTGGAGAGATGAGATGGAGGGACTTAGATATTGTTATGAGAGAATATAAGAGGAATAGAGAGATTTGGGTTTTGATTTGGAGAAGAAAGAATGAAGTTTGAGGATAAAAAAACGTAACTGCCATTTTTTTTTTCTAAACAGAAGCTCGAGCGCGCCCGCGCGCATCTCTTTTGTATTCCAGCGCGCCCGCGCCCAACTTTCTGTCCAAATATTTTTTTTTGATGAATAATACAACATAGACTCCATGACTTGGGTTGCCTCCTAAGAAGCGCTCGTTTAATGTCATTAGCTTGACATTCTTCCGGTGATTCACGAATGAGATAAAATCGCGTCAACCTTCTCGCGGTTCACCGTACCATCAAAATAAGGCTTGAGTCGATCTCCATTCACTTTGAAAGCATCATCATAAGAACCCCTATATATCTCCACTGCTCCATGTGGAAATACTGTCTTGACTGTGAACGGTCCCGACCACTTTGATTTGAGCTTACCCGGAAAAAGTTTGAGACGAGAATTGTAAAGCAAAACCTATTGGCCTGGCACAAATGACTTATGCACCAACTTTCTATCATGCCACCTCTTAACCTTCTCCTTGTACATTTTTGCGTTTTCGTAAGCCTGCTCACGAAATTCTTCGAGCTCATTTAACTGAAGTAGACGTTTCTCACCCGCAGCCGAAATATCCAAATTTAACTTCTTTAACGCCCAATAAGCTTTGTGCTCTAACTCTGCTGGCAAATGACAAGCCTTACCAAATACCAACTGATAAGGAGACATACCTAGGGGTGTCTTATAAGCAGTTCTATACGCCCAAACAGCTACGTCTAACTTCAAAGACCAATCCTTCCTTGATGGATTTACCACTTTCTCGAGAATTCTCTTGATCTCACGATTCGAAACCACCGCTTGACCATTCGTTTGGGGATGATAAGCAGTGGCAACACGATGCGTCACATTATACCTCGCCATCATAGCAGTAAATTGACGATTATAGAAGTGTGTCCCCTCATCACTGATTATAGCTCGTGGAGTTCCAAAACGCGTGAAAATTTGCTTGTGAAGAAAATTCAGCACCACCTTAGCATCATTGGTCGGTAAAGCCTTCACCTCGACCCATTTAGAAACATAATCCACTACTAAGAGAATGTACTGTGTTAGTAGTATTTTTGTGTGTTCGTTCTCAGGGAAGGACTAAATTTAACTTAAAGTTCAGGTTTCTTATCTCGTTACGTCTAGAAGTGTGTGAGAAGAATTTTTGGATTTGTGTATTAACTAAATTAACCAAGAACTAATTATAAGCACTAAGAATTGATTTTAAACTGAGATTCAAATATGTTGGAAAACAATCTAAGAATTGGGGTTCTTCACTTGGTCTCAATACATGCTCAATATTAATGTGATATCTGTGTTCCTACCTTGCTGAAAATAATTCTTCTAAAGTTATACTGTACCCTCCCAGGCTACAATATAGTGCTTACAGCTACACCCTAATTGTCACTCCCGTGATACAATCAAAGTATATCTATAAACTGTTAAATGCCAAGAATTATATGTCTCACAATTCTCCTATTAATCTCCCGATCTAATATTCAAATTATGTCTGTTAAATCATGTACTAAGATTGCAACTTCTCTCCCAAGCTTATTACAATCCCTAGAATACAATCAAAAGTTCATGACTCCCCTAATTGTGTTAAGATCTCATTAACAGATCAGCAAAGCAGAAAATCACATAATCAAGCATGCATGAATACCAAGGAATACTACCCAATCCTCAGATTAGAGAATTAGTTACGCATATTTAATAAAGAAAACATAATAATAATGATAATGAATGAAAACATAATATTGAAGAAAGAATTGAAGATCGAAAGTACCTTGATACGATTAAAAGCTATGAATTGTTATGATTTACAATGGTAGGATGTGTTTAAATAGGCTCTACGAATCTTACCCAACAAGAAATTGCCTTCTATTACAATTTGGATTTAAAGAAGGTACCCAAAACTGCCCAGAATACAATTAGAATTAGAAAAGGGGCAAAACAGTAAATTCCCAGCCTTCTTTTACAAGATCACGTGCGCGATTTAATTCAGCATATTTCTTGCACTTTTTTCCTATCCCAGGTTGTAGAAAATCTCTCAAGCTTCGCGTGGGCAGTAAGATCGCTGAAAACGGACTTCTAGAACTCCAGATATGACCAAAACAGTATAAGCTGCGCAGCCTTCCCAGAAAATCCCAATTTTAATCAATTAATTCTCTAAGAACGATAGAAGCATCCACTTTAATCAACATTCTCGTAAATCTGCACAACTAAGCAAAACATATCAAAACTACAACAACTTGAGTCCAAAACAATCAATTTAAGCTGAACGGAGGCATTCCCAGTGGATATAAAATCCACTTATCAAACCCCCAAACTTAAACTGATGCTTGTCCTCAAGCATAAACAATTACAACTAACTAACTAGTACCACTTCCGTAGGTGATCACGGTTACATTTGGCATATGCAACAAGCCCTTTAAACCCCTAGGCAGCCCCAGTGGACGAGTAAGGTCTCGTGAGGGCCTATAGCGAATGTACCCACAAAATCCATTTAACCTAATGCAATGCAATGCATGAATGCAACTAATATGAACAATGCAACGATCCCCTTCAAACTAACCAAAACCAACTAGCAAGCAAATATCTCAAAGAATGCAACTAAATCCAAATAGAGCTCGACTAAGTTCCCGTATACTAACAATACATGAACAGAAACGTGCGTGTGTGCAATGCTAATCAGAAATACTCCCAAAACTAGGTCAAAAATCATACATGCTCTTCGTCAAGACAATCACAGGTTTATAAATAGAATAGACTGTAAACACTTCATAACCTAGAAACACCTCCATCCTTATCCAAGGTAGACAGAAATTCATGCTTTATTACTAACTACTACGACACATATATACAAGCATGCTTATTTAACCGTGCAATGGATGAGATCCCGAAAGGCTTATACAATAATACCCATGTAGCGAGCGTTAGGTCAGTGGATCCCAGACTATAAAAGTCTTAGGTCACTAGGCACAAAGTCCCCTCGTACTTAATAGCTCGAGTATTAAAGAGCTCACCCTGGTTAATTTTGCATATAACAATTGAAACTTTATTTTTTTTCTGTTTTTCTTTTTTTTTCTTTTCTATGCAATCTGGAAATAGAATTCTCAATTCCAACCCTAGACTACTCATATAAATATGAGCCGGCTACTAGCCATTTCTTTCTAGCAATTATTGACAATTATTTACAATTTAGCATGAAATCCCTGTTTTCCCCCAAACTTAGACTTAATTGTTCTAGGCATCAAGGGAATAACGAAAATTCTAAATATAATCAAGTGATTAAATCTCAAAACATCCAAACAAGCATGACCTCAACCTAGCCCAAAAGTACCCAATGAGACTGTGTAAAAATTTTGTTCCCGAAACACATAAGTCAATTTCATAGAAACTATAAATCAACCCTCTATTCATCATTACCACACTCAATTAGACACCTACCTACCAATCAGAATTAGCTCGTTCTAAGGAATCATGAAATATGCATGCCATGAAAATGCAACTAGAATGAACTCACATGGTATACAGAAATAAAAACAGAATGTCCTATATGAAACAAACGTAGATAACACGAACATATATGCATGAATTACTACTACTAATATGCAAAACATGAAATCCTACATGAACACATAATACAACAACAACTACTAATCCCTCAAAACACCCCAAACTTGAAAGATTCAATGTCCGCATTGAATGGAAGTAAATACAAGGGAAAGTAGAAAACATACCTACTCGTCCTCGCTGTCGTCACCCTCGTCATCCTCATCATCCTCATCAGAAGAATCCGGTGGAGGGTACGGAGTCCGAGCTCCAAATATAGGCCACTGAACAGGAGTACTAGGTGACTGAAACTTTGCCTCCAAAGCTATGCCCATGTCCTCAGAATACTGGCGACTGCTCGTATGCATAGCATCCAACCGCCTAGTCATTCGACGAAAATAAGATTCAAAAACGGACATATCCACCATACGCCGCTGAGGTTCTGCAATTGCCACTCCCGTTGCCCTAGGAACATGTGGCGGAGCGCCCGCTCCCTGACCACCAACATCACCAACTATAAAGCCTAGACCCCTAAGATGAGGAATGCCGCCCGACCACTCCCCCATCCGGTCAATAGTAACATCATTAATGGAAGACATAGGTTTATGCACCGGCTCACCTTTGTACCATTTCACTTTCGAAGTATCACACAAGTACGCAATGATAGAAGCATAAGGAATACTAGCCGACGAATTACTTCCCAAATACCGAAGAATAGCTTGATTAATAAGGTACCCAAGGTCAACATACTCACCCCTGAGAATACCCCATAGCAGAATAGCTCTCTCAACAGTAACATCGGTCACATGGGTTGATGGAAGAATATTAGAACTGATGAAGTAGAACCATGCCCGTGCGAACTTAGACAATGATGCCGCCGGAAAAGTCCTCTTCTCGGTGGTACCCACTCTACACTTCCACTCCGTACCCGGAATACAAAGCTCACCAATGATTGCATCAAGAACAACATCATCCCTAGTCTTTTTCCCCCAATCAGTAGCACCTCTAGGTTTAGGCGGTTGCCTAATCAAAGTACGAATCGCACGAGGCGAATAATCCACCTTCTGACCCCTAACAATCGTGGAGTTATTCCTTGCTATCGAAGCATTAGCATAAAACTCCCTAACCACATTCACTGGGGCATCATTAGCAAACTCACAAAAGAAAGTCCACCCCTGCTCACTAATCATAGTCTCCATCTCCACATATTTACGTGGCACAAGCCTCCTTTCCTGAATAACCCCCTTGACAACCAACCTACCATACTCCGCTTTGGCATCCTCATTCACAAATTATTCCACTCCATCTCCCACAACATCATTCTCATCCAAAGATGGACGAGCACTACTACTACTACCCATTAATCGTTGTCTTTTAGGGGCCATGACAACTAATATCAAGCAAAGCACAACAATCTCCAAACAATCCACCAAATAAAGAACCCCCAAATTACACACCAAGAACCCTAGCTTGCAAAATTCACAAATTCAAATAAAAGATGAGATAGAATATTACCCAATTGAATCAAAGAGGTGAACTTGCTAGATGAATCCCAAAAAAAAAAAAATTCGAATTTAATTCCCCCTTGCACTTTGAATGGATGAAAGTTAAGAATTTGGGGTAATATAGAAGTGTTTGTGTATGTATGGGTGTATGTATATATATAGGAGATGTAAGTAATAAAGATGAAATTATATGTAGTATAGGATTGGGGTTGTTTAGGATTGAATTTAAGGTAAAATGGGATTTAGGAATGATAGTGTTTAGGATTTGGAGATGAATTAGGATATAGGAAAAAAAATAGGTGAAAAGAGTGAAAAATTTGAGGTTTAAAGGCAAAAAAAACGGTGGAATGCAGGAGAAAGCCGCGCTGACTGCGCGCTGGCGCTTGTTGCGCCGTTCCAAACTGCGTTACTGGCCTGTTGCGCTGTGGCGCCTGTTGCGCCGTTTCAACCTGCGTGACAGAGCGCTGTTAGCGCTGTGGCGCTTGTGGCGCGGTCCCTGTCTGCGTTACAAGGCGCTGTCAGCCTTGTGGCGCAGTCAGCTTGGTACCGTTCTGCAATTTTGAGTGCTGTTGTTGTTTTTTTTTTTCACACAAATACTACATCACTTGGGTTGCCTCCCAAGAAGCGCTCGTTTAACATCATTAGCTTGACGCCGATTCTCAACCGATGATAGGGCCTTGGAGACGAAGAATGCTCATTCCTCGCTCAACTGTTTCTCCTAGCAGGTATGGCTTAAGTCTCTGCCCGTTCACCTTGAATACATCTGACCCTTCTCTAGTAATCTCACAAACCCCATTAGGATAGACCTTCACAATCTCAAAAGGTCCGGTCCATCGTGATCTGAGCTTTCCGGGGAATAAACGGAGTCTCGAATTAAACAATAGAACATGTTGCCCAGCCTCAAATTCCTTCTTCTGAATGTGCATATCATGCCACAATTTGGTCTTCTCCTTGTAGATACTAGCATTTTCATAAGACTGGAGCCGAATCTCCTCAAGCTCTCCAAGTTGAAGCAAACGCTTCTCTCCCGCGGATTTTAGATCAAAATTCAAATTTCTTGTCGCCCAAAATGCCTTATGCTGAAGTTCCACCGGCAAATGACATGGCTTCCAAAAAACCAACCTATATGGAGACATCCCAATAGGTGTTTTAAATGCCGTTCTATATGCCCAAAGAGCATCATCAAGCTTTGTTGACCAACCCTTTCTCGATGCTGCCACTGTCTTCTCCAAAATTGACTTCAGCTCACGATTCAAAATCTCAACTTGTCCACTTGTTTGCGGATGATAAGGAGTTGCCACCTTTTGTGTCACACCATACTTTTTCAAGAGATCAGCCACCTGTTTATTGCAAAAGTGTGCACCTCCATCATTGATAATAGCCCTTGGCACCCCAAATCTAGTGAACACATGCTTTTTTAGGAACTTCTTCACCACTCTAGCATCATTAGTAGGAGATGCAATAGCTTCAACCCATTTAGAGACATAATCAACTCCCACCAAAATATACTGATTTCCATAAGAAGATGGAAATGGACCCATGAAGTCCATCCCCCACACATCGAATATCTCCACCTCAAGAATAGACTGTAAAGGCATCTCGTTCCTCCTCGAAATATTCCCAACTCATTGACATCTATCACATTTTGCCACAAAGTCTCTAGCATCTTGATGCATGGTTGGCCAATAGAATCCTGACTGCAAAACTTTCGCCACTGTCTTCATGCTACTGTTATGACCTCCACACTCTAGAGAATGGCAATGTCTGAAAATATGAGGAACTTCATCATGAGGTACACATCTACGAAACATTCCATCAGCACATTCTTTGTAAAGCAGCGGTTCCTCCCAATAGTAATGCTTCACATCATAAAAGAACTTCTTCTTCTGATTATAAGAAAGATTATCAGGCACAACTCCTCCCACAATGTAGTTCACAAAATCTGCATACCATGGTGTAGACAAGGACACACCTAGAAGCTGCTCTTCCGGAAATTTATCATTGATAGGTTTTTCACCTCCTACCTCTCCATCTCCTTGATCCAACCTAGATAAATGATCAGCTACCAAGTTCTCGGACCCCTTCTTATCTCGAATCTCAAGATCAAATTCCTGGAGTAAGAGAATCCAACGAACTAAGCGAGGCTTGGCATCCTTCTTTGTCATCAAGAAACGAATCACAGCATGATCCGAATAGACAATCACCTTAGACCCAACAAGATAGGATCTGAATTTATCAAGTGCAAATACCACTGCGAGTAGCTCTTTCTCCGTAGTGGAATAGTTGATTTGTGCATCATCAAGAGTCTTGCTTGCATAAGCTATCACGTGCATCCGCTTATCCTTCTTCTGCCCAAGAACAACACCCACAGCATAGTCACTAGCATCACACATAAGCTCAAATGGCAAGCTCCAATCGGGAGATGTAACTATGGGTGCAGAAGTAAGTTCCTTCTTTAACCTGTTAAAAGCAGCAAGACAACTTTCATCAAAGTCAAGAACACGATCCTTTTCAAGAAGATTGCAGAGTGGCCGAGCTAACTTGGAGAAATCCTTGATGAACCGTCGATAAAAACCAGCATGCCCAAGAAAGCTTCAAATACCTTTCACAGATGAAGGTGGTGGCAATTTTTCAACAACTTCAATTTTTCCTCTATCGACCTCAATGCCTTTACTAGAGATTTTATGCCCAAGCACAATGCCTTCCTTCACCATGAAGTGACATTTTTCCCAATTAAGAACAAGATTCGTTTCAGTACATCTCTGCAACACCTTTGATAAACTGGCTAGACATGATTCAAAAGAAGAACCATAAACCGTGAAGTCATCCATAAAGACCTCCATGTCTCGCCCTATAAAATCTGAGAAAATGTGGTTCATGAACCGTTGAAACGTCGAAGGACCATTACAAAAACCAAAAGGAAGCCTCCGATAAGTAAAAGTGCCATACGGACAAGTAAAGGTGGTCTTCTCTTGATCTTCGGGTGCAATAGGAATCTGAAAGTAACCCGAGAATCCATCCAGAAAGTTGTAATACTCATTACCCGCCAACCTTTCGAGCATTTGATCAATAAATGGGAGGGGAAAGTGATCTTTGCGAGTAGCGTTATTCAACTTCCTATAATCAATGCAAACTCTCCAACCTGTTACTGTTCTCGTAGGAATCAACTCATTCTTCTCATTGTGAACAACAGTCATCCCACCTTTCTTAGGCACAACATGAATAGGGCTAACCCATTTACTGTGTGGAACCGAATATATGATACCAGCATCAAGCAACTTAGTGATTTCTTTCTTCACCACCTCTTGCAAATTCGGATTCAATCTTCTTTGTCCCTCAATCACAGGCTTATGATTATCTTCTAAGGCAATTCTATGCATGCAAAGAGCAGGGCTAATTCCCTTGATATCTTGAATTGTCCAACCAATAGCTGATTTATATTGCCGAAGAACATGTAATAACTTTTCTCTCTCATCATCACTAAGCACAACAGAAACTACCACAGGATATGTATCATTAGGACCCAGAAAAGCATACCTCAAATTAATAGGTAGAGGTTTAAGTTCAACCTGTGGTGCCTCTGAAAGTGTAAAAGCCATCTCAACTTCTGTGTCTCGTACAACCAGTGCTTCTTCTTCTACTACATCATCTAACACCCGTTCTGCTCCCACGAAGTGTTCATTCTCGAGCTGCACAATGTCATCCACTATGTCAATGGTAAAACAAGTTGCTCCAAAAGGAGGTATCTTCATTGCTTTATTCAGATCAAATTCCACTTTGTCCTCGCCAACATTCAATGTCAATTTTCCAGCTTTAACATCGATTGTAGTGCCAGCAGTATCCAAGAATGGCCATCCCAAGATAATGGGTATCTCGACATCTTCATCCATCTCTAACACCACAAAATCACAAGGTATGACAAATTTATCCACTTTAACAACCACGTCTTCAATAACCCCCAATGGATACTTAACAGAACGATCCGTCAACTGAAGTGAAATCCGTGTCTTTTTAAGTTCTCCAAGACCAAGCCTTTTGCAGATTGAATATGGCATCAAACTCACACTTGCCCCTAAGTCACACAAGGCTTTCATGTTTTCCATCTTCCCAATAGTGCAAGGCAAAGAGAAGCTTCCCGGATCTTTCAATTTCTGAGGAATGGCCTTTTGGATGACTGCACTGCATTCATCATTAAGAGTAATAGTTTCTGCATCTTCAAGTTTCCTCTTCTTTGTCAACATCTCCTTAAGAAATTTAGCATAAAGTGGCATCTGATTCAAAGCTTCAGCCAACGGAATATTAACATGCAACTGCCGGAACATAGTCAAGAACTTCTCGTACTGCTTCTCTAAATGCCTGTTGTGAAGTCTCTGTGGAAATGGAATAGGAGGAACATAAGGTGGTGGAGGAACATATGGCTTTTCTGATTCTTCTTCCTTCTTCTTCTCATCTTCCTTTTCTGCCGTGTCTGCAGCAATCTCTACTGGCTCATCCTCTTTCTCAGCATCACTCTCTTTAGGCTTAAAAACCTCAACCTCGGGCAACTCTTTTCCGCTCCTCAAAGTAATTGCTTTACATTGCTCTTTACCAGTCTGGTCGGGTTGACTAGGAAGAGACCCTTGTTCACGAACACCCATCTTTGAGGCAATCTGTCCAATCTGTGTTTCTAGCATCTTTTGAGATGATGCCATCTGATCTATTCTTGATTCCATATTAGCCAATGCCCCAGAAGTCCCTTGCATAATCTTATTTAGTGCAACCTCCCACTCAGCTGGTTCTTTCTTTGGTGGAGGTTGATACTGCTGCTGTGCTTGATATGGCGGTCGTGACTGAAAACCAGGAGGTTGATTCTGCCTTGGAAATGCATAGGAAGTATTAGCTGCATGATTATTGCTGTAAGAAAGATTATTGTTTGGCCTTTGATTCGGATTGTAGTAAGAATTATTCTACACAGGCCAAGGCTGTCTTCCTTGAATAAAAGATGCTTCTTCTGGAAATTGTTGAACATACGAGTTCTAACTAGCACCATAATCATGATACCCTTCCATAGGTGAAGAAATAGCATTCACATTTACCTTTTGTCCTCGCACCTCCTGAGTTAGAGTATCCAACTTTTGAGCTAGCATGTTGATCATCTCAGATTCTTGTGCTGCTTTTGCCGAGCTCGTCCCACTAGGTGCCCATGAATAATTATTAGATTCTAATTCCTCAAGGAGTGCTTTAGCCTGAGTAGTTGGTGCCTTCTTGAAATTTCCACCAGCAGCCACATCCAAACTCAAACGAATATCTGCATTCATGGCCCCATAAAAAGTACTAATGATCTGCCAATCTTCTAAGCCATGATGTGGACACTTCCTCAATAGTGCCTTGAATCTCTCCCATGCCTGATATAGACCTTCACCCGGTTGTGCTTTAAAACTCATAATCATAGTCCTCAACTGTTGCGTCTTGTCAGAAGGATAGTATTTGGACAAGAATGCAGTAGAAAGACTCTCCCATATAGCAACCGAAGTGTTTGGAAGTTGCTGAAACCATTCCAAAGCTCTTCCCTTAATAGAGTAGGGAAACATATGGAGACGAATATGATCACTCGTAACGCCAGTGATTCTGAATGAGCCACACATCTGCACAAAACGCTCTAGATGTCTGCGTGGGTCTTCTAATTCAATGTCTCCTTCAAAAGCTTGATTGCTGATCATCTGAATTAAGCTCGGATTAATATGGAACTGAGCTGCACCAATCTCTGGAGTTTTGTACATGCAATTGGCTGGATTCGGTGTCTCATGGTCCCAAATAGAAGACTGATCAACATTAACAGCTGGTCTAGGTTCTGGATCTCCCATCTTAGCTTTATCTTTTCTTAGCTTTCTCAAAGTACGCTCGATTTCAGGGTCAAATTCCAATTTTATAGCGCAAGATGAACGTAGCATACACCTGAAAATCACCAACAAAACAACTTGTGGAACCAATTAAAATCTAAACAATAAGAAACAATTAACCTAAACTCAGCTATACTGCCTTCCCCGGCAGCGGCGCCAATTTGTTAGTAGTATTTTTGTGTGTTCGTTCTCAGGGAAGGACTAAATTTAACATAAAGTTCAGGTTTCTTATCTCTTTACGTCTAGAAGTGTGTGAGAAGAATTTTTGGATTTGTGTATTAACTAAATTAACCAAGAACTAATTATAAGCACTAAGAATTGATTTTAAACTGAGATTCAAATATGTTGGAAAACAATCTAAGAACTGGGGTTCTTCACTTGGTCTTAATACATGCTCAATATTAATGTGATATCTGTGTTCCTACCTTGCTGAAAACAATTCTTCTAAAGTTATACTGTACCCTCCCAGGCTACAATATAGTGCTTACAGCTACACCCAAATTGTCACTCCCGTGATACAATCAAAGTATATCTATAATGTAAGAACCCCAAATTTTGAATATAATTAAAACTTTTTATTAAGTACTGATAAAATGAGGAATAATGATTCCGACAACAAGGCCACCAGCTCTAATGAATGAATGGAATGGATATGGATTCAAATACTTACATGTCATGAAGAATGCTAATGGTTGACGACTTAGGTAAGAATAATCTATCTCCTAGGGGAATAAGATATTGAAATTCCAAGCAGAAGATTACTCTTATGTCATCCAAATCGACATCTGTTATTGTCCAGTATGTAAGAACCCAAAATTTCGGTAGAATTAAAACTTTTCCTATTATGATGAAGTGCATCAATGAATAGTGATTTTGAGGATTAAGAAAATTTTTCATGCCACCTATGTACGAGACGTAGTGTGGATATTCCGAAGTTATACTAGTAATCTACGGAGTAAATAAGTGTATGTAAATGCGATCGGAATTCAGAAATTCCAAATTCTATTTTCGTGTAATATTTGACCGAGCAGTGAATTATATATCAGTAATATCAAGAAATGAGATATTTAATTTGAGGAATTGAGGAGTTAATATTTTGGAATTTTATTATAAGTGATTTGAGAATTTGGAACGAAAACCACTGAGGAAGTGAAACAAACGTTCTAGAAACCGCTGAAACTTTACAACGAGATTAAGCGATCAAGCGAGCGAATCATGAATTGAGAATAGTAAATATTAGAAGTCCAAGGAAGGATATATTATGAGAGGAAAATGGAATTGAGAATAAAATCCTAGAGTTAAAGGAAATGAGAACAATTGAGAAACCGCGAGAATTTTTTTCTGAGATAAAGAGAAAATACAAAGAAAATTGGACACAACGATTGTTTGAGGTATTGGGCCACACTATTACAATGAAGTGCAACATATAAGTTGTAACATATTGATTTAGTAAATATATAAGAAGGGAAGCCCCTTGGTGCAAATAAGAAAAGGAAGGAAGGACTTGGAAACAATATGTATAAAGCAAGGGACTTGCTTGCAATTATGGATGGATAAAGGTAATCCAAATGAATCAATGAGGAGATGACACCACATGGCAAGAAGATAAGATGCATCCAAGTGAAAATATCAAGCATTATTGATCACTTTATCACTTTAATCAAACAAAACAAACACCAAATGCTCCATTCTGCCCAGCAGGAAAGGAGCTCACTAAAACGGGCCTAGAGACTTCATTACTCAATGAAATTTTTTGTTCTTTATATGGTTAGAAAGCTGTGAAGACGCTCTACAACTTTCATTCAGGAGCCTCGACCAGGAAACGAGTGCAAGGGCTTCGTTTTGGCTGATCTTTGGGGCGTGTTTTTCCAGTCAGGAAACTCACTTCCATGTTCTTGATTTCTTTGGTGAGATTGAAGATGGTGAGCATAGAGTAAGGCTTCCCCAAGGTTAACCAAGCTTGTTTGAGATTGTAAGAACATCAAGAAGGTATAAAAACCCTAACCCCTCTTGGCCATGTAGTATTTGTGATGTTTAATGTTAGATCCATGGTTATTAGTGTGAATCTTGGACATATAAGTTATGGATGATGCAGACCTTGAGTTTAAGTGTTGTGGTTGTGATTTTTAAGCTTGTGGTTAGTGTATGTATCTCCATGTATGTTATAAAGTATGATCTTGGTGATTTAGATGTTGGTTGTGATGTGGATGTAAGATTCTTGGTTGGTTTAGTGATATAAGCATGCTGAGTTTTTCCCAGGAACTTGTACTGTCTTGTAGGAGTGTTTTGAACCCCCAAATCTTGTCCCCTGAAGTCCTAATATATATTGCTGGAAAGGTATTTGAATGTAGTTTCCAGAAATATAAGGCTCATGACTAGGTGATGTATAGATTTTGAGTTATGGCCTGAGAAGTGAAATGTGTTTCTGTATTCCGGACTGCACTAAGTGGTCCCCTTGTGAACCTTGTTTGAACCCCTAAAAATTTATGTAGGATCATGGAAAAATTAGAGAAGCTAGTAAATGCAGTGGGGAAGGCTACCCAAAAAGAATTGGATTAAAATATGTATTTTACAATTTTATAAAAATGTTGAAGTAAAATCCGCGCAAGTGAAAAACCACTTAGGAGATTAGTTTAAAGTAGTTTTAAGAGTATTCACTTGAGTTTCGAGTTTGAGGAATAGATTTGAGTCGAATGGGTAAAGAATGTGATAATGTGATGACATGGTCATATAGGAGGGTTAGTGGGTCAAATGGTGGAGTCGCTAAGATGGCCTTGTATTCTTTAAAACATTATGATTAAGTGGTGTTGCTAAGATACTAACGAGCGAATATTGGATATTTATAGATTGTCGCTCCACTCCACGAGCCCAACCACACCAACCTTCCCAAGGCAAGTTTTCCAACCCTAAGCATTTATTTTCAAGATATTATGTTCCTGATTCTACCTATGCAAGTTTACTTTTCAAAACTTACATATATAAGGACTTTCACTGTTGTGGTTGTAGTTTTCAATCGTATCAAATGTTTATGCTTATCGAAGTATTGATGAAATTGAGATGTATAAGCACATATATGTTTGCACCCCTTGAACTTAGAATGAAATGTTTTCTTCGGACAACGACTCTAGCAATAGAGGTCGTGGCGGTCCGTATATACTATTGACCGGGGAGCGGTATATTATTATATCGTAATTAAATTGCGAAAACCCGAAGGGTCATTCGGGAAGTATCGTATACTCAAGTAATTATTTTGATATCTTCATAACTACTCAAAATACCTATCTTGGATTAAAAGCTTATTTAATTAAATAATTATTTTATTAATTATTAAAATCAAATATTAAAATATCATTTATTAATTATTGTTCACTATTTTAAAGACAAAGCTAATCCAAGATACCTTTAGCACTTTCGAACTCGAACTCTTTCGCACTCAAAACATTTTCGAAAACCCCCGGTCAGGTTTGCTTCTTGTATGATTTCAAGAATCATCGATCGACTGATGTCGGACCTCAATTACTCAGTTTTCAATCAAAATCAAGTTTTAAAAGAAAAAGAAAAAGGGACTCTGGCAGGTGTGGGAACCGTTGACGAACGATTCCCGGGATGTGTAAGCGGCCGTGAGCCAGGCGGTCCATCAATTATTATTCCGGCCTAGGTGTTGCCGAAGGATGATTACGGATGTAGTTTTCATCGAGGGTGATTACGGATGTAGTTTTCACCCGGGGATAGTTACGGATGTAGTTTCTATCCTTCTACCGGTAGAGAAGACCCGCGGATTATTGGACTTGGATGTGGCGACTGATCATCGTCAATCCCTGTCAGGTTTTATGTTTTCTTCAAGTCCCATCCTCCACTTTGGAAAAATTCTCAAACACTGCTTCTTGGGCCTAGGTGCCAAGTTGCCGATAGTGTGGCTTTTGATAAGAAAAATATTGACTTCGTGCAGTATCTAGAACTGCAAGATTTTCTATAAAGATTGGCACGTGTTAGTGCACTCTTGCAATTATTTCAAAGAATGAAATGCTTTTGAATGAGAAACCTTCTAAGCTAATGGAAGGAAAGAGGTTTGCAATGATGTATTCCCCGTACAGTATGTTAACCGTAGAGTGTTTTGCCGAAAATGATATACTCATATGTATATACTTTAAAACTTGAGATATATTGAGATGGGAACCTTATAAAGGGTTCATATGTTATTCTTAAAGCTCCTTAGTGAGTATAGATGTTTTATTCAAACTTGGACATACACATTGTCCAATTATGTTTTGAAATCTGAGATATATACCCATATAGTTGGGAATGTTTTCGAAATAAACCACATTATTATTTTACAAAATGGTGAACTTGCTGAGCATTATGTAGCTCATTCTTGCTTTATAAAAACTTTTCAGAAAGAGAAGAATTTGATCAGTTAACTCCGCACCAGCAGAAGAGGAGTAGAAGATTTACCCCTGAGATGATTTAGTTCCTGATAAATACTACAGAGTAAGTCTGATAGGTTTTCAACTGTAATAGTAAGACTTGTCTTCAAGTGTAGTTGTATAAATGGAAGTGCGTAAGATTCTAGATTGTACAGATGAATTGTAATATTTAGTGTTACTTTTGATTATCGTTTCTGAGGCTCTAACTTGTTTGTGCTTAAGATTGAGGTCTGGATGAATGTATTGTTGAGTTGTAAAGTTAATACAGGTATGATATGGTTGGATGGTGATGTGACGACCTGAATCTTTGACCTCGGATTTGGGGGCGTCACAGAAATGGTATCAGAGCGATAAGTTACAGTACTCAGAAACGAGAGTGTTGAGAGTTAAGTCTAAGTAGGAGAATGACATACGAGATCGTAGTAAACTTATTATTGGACTTCCGGAAGAGGTACCGGTGAGTAGAATGGGCTGGAGTGTTACTGGAGGTATTATACTAGGGTCGATAGAATCCTTAGAGACCTTCAGAATGATGAATAGAGGTTTGAGAGTCGCACATGACCTATCATAAGTAATAATGTAGAAAGCAGAGCGAAATCTCAAGAGCAGCTGAGGTAGAGGCGATATTGCCAATATAATCGGATAACTAGGCTGGCATAAATTTTGTGGCCCATAGTCCTCCACAGTTTAGGAGGCGGCATTTTAAGAATCAAGAAGTTTAGACTTCCCTACATATTTAAGGGTACTTAGTACTTGGAATAATGAAAGTCTTTTACTTTGGCTATAAGATCCGATTTTCGATAAGTAACGGGTTTACCTGAAAGTTGGTCACTATGTCGTTGTGGATTTCATTACCCTTGATGGCGAATTTTACATGTGTTATACGAGAATGTTATCATAAGACGAGCGTGCTAGATAATTCCACGCATGATTCGGACGCTAGAGCATGGTAGTTCAACTTAGAGAACAAACAAATGGGATTAACAAAGGGACTCAAGAAAAGTTGAATATGGTTGCAACGAGCGATACAGTGATCTCAGAGTCTACCAAAAGAAAAGACCAGCGGGTCTAGAGTGGGATCCTTTGATAGAGATGTTAGCAGGGACTACGTATATATGTATTGTAGACCTCAATATTTTTGGTATATGTTCACATACACACACCCGCCACTGAACCTATGGAACTGAGGTCCCTGAGAGATCTCTTTGATCTGTTCCCAGGGGGAACTGGCCACTTGTGATTCATGTCGGAAGGCCTGAAGTAGGACCCTATGGACTTAGCAGGTGTCCCCGGAATGATGTGAAGCTTGGTCTTCAAGATAAAGCACGAAAATGACAGATATATTTGTGAAACCTTAACTCGATAAATGACTTTAAGATGATGATTGAGAGACGCACTAGTTGGTGTCTTGTATTACGAAGACGAAGAGATGGAGTTACCCTCATAGTGGTGATAATGAGATGCACGAATGATTATTAACTTATTTTGATAACTACCGGCTGGTGAACTACTTCATTTTAAACTGTTCACTAACCATGTTACCTCGATTAGTTTATATCAGGTAACCCTCCTAGCTTTCTACTTCAAATTTGTGGAATAACAACCAGTGATATACTCTCCCTAAAGCAGGACTTATCCGAAGTAATTTTATTTGACCCATGAACATTCTATTCAAAAATTTATGATGATCTTGTTCGACTCAGGCCTATTTGCACTTTCTTTCAATTATCCAAGGAATGTTCCACGAATATTTCCTTAATTATTCGACGAATATTACTTAACGAATATTGATATTTGATTGCTTCTTTCATACTTGCACTCTTCAGTTGAGCTCATAAATATTTAACAAATTACTGAGGACATGGATGATCTAATGTCCAGACATCCTTCATGAATTCTTTTCTTCTATTCAAGATGAGATTGTACATCGTACATTGAAATCATAGTAAGGATACCATTTTGATATTGGTATTCTGAATTTAATTCTACTGTAGGATCTGATAAAGCATGTGTAGGGAGGCACCCTTGGGTGGACCGTTTCACTGGTAAGTAATATTTGATGAGAGGTTATCGATTGTTCCGATACCTAGAACATTCTCTTCAGATTTTATAGTTTTCTTTTTCAAACTTAATAACTTCTTATTTCCATTCGTTGTCCGAGTAGCCTAAAGTTTCTTCAGTGGCTACGATGTTGAAATTCCGTTCTAGCCAATTGAAACTGGCTAGTCGATATGTCAATATGAATGACTAGTTGATTGTTCTAACTAGTCAAAATTGTAATGTTGTGAAGAACACCTAGCTAATTGTCCTAGCTAGTGGTGATGTCTCAAACAGGTGAACTAGCAAATTTTGTCTCGCTAGTTGCTAGTGTTTCTTGAAAAGGACTAGTTATTGTTCCACTGGTCCAACTCCCAATTTAATTCATTCCGCAATGCATTTTGCATGTGGTAAAGTATGATGATGAAAGTTTTGACGAATAACTTGATTGAGACCTAGTGAGGTCGCCCACTCGACTTGAACTCTTACCCATCTTCGTATCAGACTTTATATCACTTGAATATTTTATTCTTTCATTCATACAATGAGAATTCATTTGAAACCATTGATTACTTGAATGACAAACTACTTCATTCTTTAATTGTCATGGAGTAGAATTGCTTTCTATTGGCTGACCTTCATCAATGCGACTTTAGATTTCCTCTTATTATTCAGGAGGAAAAGTATCCACCCGATGTAAGAACTGTATAAAGACCGTCTTTATGACTTTTGTATCCAACAATCATTGCCCTCGTGCAACATTCTCTATGATATCATATTACAGAATTATCAGGATCTGAAGGAATAAACCTTGTTGTACTCTTTCGGTCCATCCTTACATCTCCGAAAATCGAAACTCCTAGTATTTGGAACCATCAACATTCTTGGAACATCCAATGTGGAATTCTTATTGAAATTATCTATTGGACCTTGTTATTTTGAAACCATTCCTTTCAAAGTGATTACTCTAAGGTGAACGGGAGGTACAATTATGAACCGTTACACCAATATGAGAAAAAAAAACCAAATGTTGTAATTGTGCAGCCAGAGCGTTATGCCGAGTAATTATTAAAGTAGAAATAACATGTCGGGCATAACACAAGACCTTTAATATTAGTGTGAGGAAAGTTATAGGAAATGATGAGGTGGTTGGGAGTACGCTCCTACCAACCGTTGTCAGGATGTTATAGTAATGAATTCTGGAGTTACCAAGCCTTTTCCTGATCCAAGAAATTCAAATCGATTGCGATGTAAGACATATCCTTAGAGGAAACTAACATGGAAGTGAGATGGACAAGAAAGGAAGAAATATCGTGGCAAGAATGTGAAGCTTTACTTAGCTAAAAGGGATTGATGCACATAGCGAGACATAAAGTTTAAAAGGCCCCTAATAGCAAATGGATGCATGGATATATCCCAATGATCCTTCGAGATTACCACCTAATCAAGTTTATTGGGAATCGTAGCAGCATACAGGCCTCAGGCTGATTGGCGCCAGTTGTGAAAGAGGACGAGCGTATGACATCTTACCTATACCATCGAGAACTGAAACCCTTATCGGAAATGGAGGAATTGTGGACTAGTTAAAGTGCATAGTTGTTTTTCAAAGATAAGGTTAAAGAGAAGGTTTCACCAACTCAAGATCGACCTCTGTACTGCACCAAAGTCGGCATTTCACATTAATAAAAACATTATAAATTCTGGTAGTATCATGTGGATTGACTAGTGAGTCAGAAGCCCTTGTGGGTTAATAAATAAAGTTTTAAGAATGATATGAGAGATTAGTAACAACCTCGTTGTTAGCTATACTTTATAATGAGAAGAGGACTTTGAGAGTCACGATGATGCGTCTTTCAAGAGTTTAAGAGGTGTGCTGATGCAGTAGAAAGGGGATGATAGCGTATACTTCTAAACAACATAAAGGTTACGGGATGGGGATATACTAATCGTGAGTCTGGGATTAGTCATGATGGCGTTCACGCATAAAACTGAGACGTTAACTTTATGAGAAAAGTGTGAAAGTTTTCCACAAGTGCCATAAGTATATCTTCATATTAGAACTAAACATAAGAAAGAGAAGGTGACGAAAGGGAGCAGGGAGTATAATGGAGAAATTTGTTATTTCCCAGGAAAGGCCAGTGTGGTGGCCGATACCTATAGAGGGGATTATTCAAAATTGGAATTCAGTCATTATTGACCAAGAAAATAGAGTATATACAATAAAGAATAATGTTAGAGGAAAATGACTAAATTATGGGGAAGGACAAAGATGTACAGAGAATTAAGAGAATGTTTGGCAAACGGATATGAAGAATTGTATTGGCAAGCTATTAAGTACAAACGCAACATGTCAAAAACAAAATGATAGAGATCTAGTGGATCAATTCCGCCCGTAGAAAATCTTGAACGTGGACAGAATTACAATGAATTTCATGAGTAGGTCGCCGAAGACCGAGCCAAGAGATGGCCCTAGTTGATTTATAATTGCTGGACCAAGTGATTTACCTACGAGAGACTTTCCATTTAGAAGATTATCGATTTATATACGGAAGAGATGGTGGTGCAATATAAAACTTCTGCAGTGATTACGTCAGATAGAGACTTAAGGTTAAACTTCGGATATTGAAGGTGCTTTCAAGTATAATTAATAAAGAGATTGAGCGTATGTACTAATTTGATCTGTGGCTGACGGACAGGGAAGAAGAATTGTCCAGACGATCGAATTTATAATTAGTGTCGTGCCTTAGATTTCACGGGGCAGTCGAGAATAAAAACTTATCCATGAAACGAATGTTGTTATCACGATCGGCACCATGCGAACGTAAGGACGTCTCTTGTAAAGCGTACTACGAAAGAAGAAGTTTCGCTTTTCTTACGTTACGAAGAAGTCAATGAACGAGGGATATAGTAGCTGAACTGGTTCGACGTATACCGAAGACTATATAGTATCCATAGCAAGTGGTAACGAATGACGGGAGGCAACACATGCGTGCTAATCAAGCCAAGGAAAATGAGGAATACCGTGCGTATTGACGTTGTCTCAGATTATAGAACACGACCACAAAGTATTCACGGCCCAACGATACAAGGACTCAACACGGATACTATGAACAAGGTAGAAGAGGAACGTATAAGTAGTGGGATAGAAATTTTCATTCATAGAACAGCCGATAAGGAATACAGGTCGAGGAGAGCATGCGTTGAGAAGAAACATTAAAGCGTTGGTGAGACTGCAATAGCCCTAATTTTCGTGAATATTCGAACCTGGATGAAAATTAATTTTATGGGTGGATGAGAAATTTTTGCAATCACGATATGTACGAATTATTAAATGAAGATTTCGAATTGATATTACGCCTTTACGGTGCAGACGAGTGTATGTAAAAGTCATTAGTTTTTACGAAACCCATTATTTCGAATGGTCAAATTTTATGAGATATCAAAGGAGTATGAGGTGGGAGACTTCGTGATGCTAAAGGTATCCCCCTGAAAAGGATTGATGCGGTTTGGTAAGAAAGGGAAGCTAAGTCTGAGGTTTATTGGACCTTTTTAGATTTTGAGGCGTATTGGGAAGTTAGCCTACGAGTTAGCCTTGCCCCAAGCTTGTAGCAAATTCATAATGTGTTTCATATGTCTATGTTACGACCCTACCACACCGACTATCAGCATGTGATAGAGTACAACCAAGTGGACCTATGACCCGACTTGACCTATGTGGAGCAACCCGTGGAAATCATGGATAGAGAAGAACAAGTGCTGAGGAACAAGGTTTTCAAACTAATTAGGAATTGTGAGAAAATCAAGATGTAGAAGAATCCACCTGGAAGTTGAAAGAGTGAAACAAAGAAGGAGTAACCCCAGTGATTCCTAAACTGATTCCGGGACGGAATCCTTTTAAGGAGGGGAAACTGTAAGAACCCAAAATTTCGGTAGAATTAAAACTTTTCCTATTATGATGAAGTGCATCAATGAATAGTGATTTTGAGGATTAAGAAAATTTTTCATGCCACCTATGTACGAGACGTAGTGTGGATATTCCGAAGTTATACTAGTAATCTACGGAGTAAATAAGTGTATGTAAATGCGATCGGAATTCAGAAATTCCAAATTCTATTTTCGTGTAATATTTGACCGAGCAGTGAATTATATATCAGTAATATCAAGAAATGAGATATTTAATTTGAGGAATTGAGGAGTTAATATTTTGGAATTTTATTATAAGTGATTTGAGAATTTGGAACGAAAACCACTGAGGAAGTGAAACAAACGTTCTAGAAACCGCTGAAACTTTACAACGAGATTAAGCGATCAAGCGAGCGAATCATGAATTGAGAATAGTAAATATTAGAAGTCCAAGGAAGGATATATTATGAGAGGAAAATGGAATTGAGAATAAAATCCTAGAGTTAAAGGAAATGAGAACAATTGAGAAACCGCGAGAATTTTTTTCTGAGATAAAGAGAAAATACAAAGAAAATTGGACACAACGATTGTTTGAGGTATTGGGCCACACTATTACAATGAAGTGCAATATATAAGTTGTAACATATTGATTTAGTAAATATACAAGAAGGGAAGCCCCTTGGTGCAAATAAGAAAAGGAAGGAAGGACTTGGAAACAATATGTATAAAGCAAGGGACTTGCTTGCAATTATGGATGGATAAAGGTAATCCAAATGAATCAATGAGGAGATGACACCACATGGCAAGAAGATAAGATGCATCCAATTGAAAATATCAAGCATTATTGATCACTTTATCACTTTAATCAAACAAAACAAACACCAAATACTCCATTCTGCCCAGCAGGAAAGGAGCTCACTAAAACGGGCCTAGAGACTTCATTACTCAATGAAATTTTTTGTTCTTTATATGGTTAGAAAGCTGTGAAGACGCTCTACAACTTTCATTCAGGAGCCTCGACCAGGAAACGAGTGCAAGGGCTTCGTTTTGGCTGATCTTTGGGGCGTGTTTTTCCAGTCAGGAAACTCACTTCCATGTTCTTGATTTCTTTGGTGAGATTGAAGATGGTGAGCATAGAGTAAGGCTTCCCCAAGGTTAACCAAGCTTGTTTGAGATTGTAAGAACATCAAGAAGGTATAAAAACCCTAACCCCTCTTGGCCATGTAGTATTTGTGATGTTTAATGTTAGATCCATGGTTATTAGTGTGAATCTTGGACATATAAGTTATGGATGATGTAGACCTTGAGTTTAAGTGTTGTGGTTGTGATTTTTAAGCTTGTGGTTAGTGTATGTATCTCCATGTATGTTATAAAGTATGATCTTGGTGATTTAGATGTTGGTTGTGATGTGGATGTAAGATTCTTGGTTGGTTTAGTGATATAAGCATGCTGAGTTTTTCCCAGGAACTTGTACTGTCTTGTAGGAGTGTTTTGAACCCCCAAATCTTGTCCCCTGAAGTCCTAATATATATTGCTGGAAAGGTATTTGAATGTAGTTTCCAGAAATATAAGGCTCATGACTAGGTGATGTATAGATTTTGAGTTATGGCCTGAGAAGTGAAATGTGTTTCTGTATTCCGGACTGCACTAAGTGGTCCCCTTGTGAACCTTGTTTGAACCCCTAAAAATTTATGTAGGATCATGGAAAAATTAGAGAAGCTAGTAAATGCAGTGGGGAAGGCTACCCAAAAAGAATTGGATTAAAATATGTATTTTTCAATTTTATAAAAATGTTGAAGTAAAATCCGCGCAAGTGAAAAACCACTTAGGAGATTAGTTTAAAGTAGTTTGAAGAGTATTCACTTGAGTTTCGAGTTTGAGGAATAGATTTGAGTCGAATGGGTAAAGAATGTGATAATGTGATGACATGGTCATATAGGAGGGTTAGTGGGTCAAATGGTGGAGTCGCTAAGATGGCCTTGTATTCTTTAAAACATTATGATTAAGTGGTGTTGCTAAGATACTAACGAGCGAATATTGGATATTTATAGATTGTCGCTCCACTCCACGAGCCCAACCACACCAACCTTCCCAAGGCAAGTTTTCCAACCCTAAGCATTTATTTTCAAGATATTATGTTCCTGATTCTACCTATGCAAGTTTACTTTTCAAAACTTACATATATAAGGACTTTCACTGTTGTGGTTGTAGTTTTCAATCGTATCAAATGTTTATGCTTATCGAAGTATTGATGAAATTGAGATGTATAAGCACATATATGTTTGCACCCCTTGAACTTAGAATGAAATGTTTTCTTCGGACAACGACTCTAGCAATAGAGGTCGTGGCGGTCCGTATATACTATTGACCGGGGAGCGGTATATTATTATATCGTAATTAAATTGCGAAAACCCGAAGGGTCATTCGGGAAGTATCGTATACTCAAGTAATTATTTTGATATCTTCATAACTACTCAAAATACCTATCTTGGATTAAAAGCTTATTTAATTAAATAATTATTTTATTAATTATTAAAATCAAATCTTAAAATATCATTTATTAATTATTGTTCACTATTTTAAAGACAAAGCTAATCCAAGATACCTTTAGCACTTTCGAACTCGAACTCTTTCGAACTCAAAACATTTTCGAAAACCCCCGGTCAGGTTTGCTTCTTGTATGATTTCAAGAATCATCGGTCGACTGATGTCGGACCTCAATTACTCAGTTTTCAATCAAAATCAAGTTTTAAAAGAAAAAGAAAAAGGGACTCTGGCAGGTGTGGGAACCATTGACGAACGATTCCCGGGATGTGTAAGCGGCCGTGAGCCAGGCGGTCCATCAATTATTATTCCGGCCTAGGTGTTGCCGAAGGATGATTACGGATGTAGTTTTCATCGAGGGTGATTACGGATGTAGTTTTCACCCGGGGATAGTTACGGATGTAGTTTCTATCCTTCTACCGGTAGAGAAGACCCGCGGATTATTGGACTTGGATGTGGCGACTGATCATCGTCAATCCCTGTCAGGTTTTATGTTTTCTTCAAGTCCCATCCTCCACTTTGGAAAAATTCTCAAACACTGCTTCTTGGGCCTAGGTGCCAAGTTGCCGATAGTGTGGCATTTGATAAGAAAAATATTGACTTCGTGCAGTATCTAGAACTGCAAGATTTTCTATAAAGATTGGCACGTGTTAGTGCACTCTTGCAATTATTTCAAAGAATGAAATGCTTTTGAATGAGAAACCTTCTAAGCTAATGGAAGGAAAGAGGTTTGCAATGATGTATTCCCTGTACAGTATGTTAACCGTAGAGTGTTTTGCCGAAAATGATATACTCATATGTATATACTTTAAAACTTGAGATATATTGAGATGGGAACCTTATAAAGGGTTCATATGTTATTCTTAAAGCTCCTTAGTGAGTATAGATGTTTTATTCAAACTTGGACATACACATTGTCCAATTATGTTTTGAAATCTGAGATATATACCCATATAGTTGGGAATGTTTTCGAAATAAACCACATTATTATTTTACAAAATGGTGAACTTGCTGAGCATTATGTAGCTCATTCTTGCTTTATAAAAACTTTTCAGAAAGAGAAGAATTTGATCAGTTAACTCCGCACCAGCAGAAGAGGAGTAGAAGATTTACCCCTGAGATGATTTAGTTCCTGATAAATACTACAGAGTAAGTCTGATAGGTTTTCAACTGTAATAGTAAGACTTGTCTTCAAGTGTAGTTGTATAAATGGAAGTGCGTAAGATTCTAGATTGTACAGATGAATTGTAATATTTAGTGTTACTTTTGATTATCGTTTCTGAGGCTCTAACTTGTTTGTGCTTAAGATTGAGGTCTGGATGAATGTATTGTTGAGTTGTAAAGTTAATACAGGTATGATATGGTTGGATGGTGATGTGACGACCTGAATCTTTGACCTCAGATTTGGGGGCGTCACACAGTAGGTCTGTAAAAAGGTTAAGGAACGATCGAAAGAGATCAGGGACAATTGTACAACCCTAAGAGGATAAGTAAAGAAAAATGGATGAATAGTGATTTTGGGTGGACATAGGAATATTATTAGACGACGCGATATATAAGTATCCGGAACGAAATTCTGAGTTCGTATTAGTGATCGAGGGAGAAAAAGAGTGTATGTAAAAGCTGTCGGATTCTGAAAAATAGCACTTTTATTTTCTCCGTGATTTCCCTGGACATTGAAAGACTTAAAGAATTATTGAAGGGATTTAAGGAATATAGGTTCAAGAATTATTAAAGAGAATTGAAAATGATGGTGTAAATATTATTACGGTTTTCGGTAAAACCCTAACTAGAACGATTGAGATATTCGTCCGAACGATCAATGAATTGAGCAATAAACGGACAAAGAAACGAGCAGAGAACCAAGATGCAAGTATGTGCAAGTGGATGAGATCAAGTAACTAAGTTAATTGCAAGAGTAACTAGCACAATAAGAATCAAACCAAGGATAAAAGATATTAGTACATGACACACCACTTGGCCACTTGGTTCTTGCATCATCCATGACCTCATACCTTTATTAAAGCTACTTTATGACCAAGATATTATCTTAAAATATCAATAATTCATTTGTGCAAGAGAAACCAAGCAAGAGAAGCAAGCAACCAAGTCATTCTCTCCATTCCTTTTCCATTCGGCTTTATGCCTAATTCAAAAACCAAATTCCCACTTCCAAGCATTGTTTGATCTTGTAATTTTTAGGGTGAGTCCTATATTTCAAGAAACTAACCTCCTCAAAATCTTAGCTTCAAACTCCTTTGTTTCCATTTTCAAAAAAAATCAAGAAAGTGGAGGATGAATAGTAACCTCAAGAACAAAATTCTTGGTTTTCTTGATTTTTGGATGATCTAAGCTTGGTTAAGGATGTTCATGGACTATACAAGTCTTAGCAAGGTCTTTATCTACTCCAAGGAAGGTATAAACTTCAAGAACCCTAGTCTTTGATTTGAGTTTTAATGGAGTTTTGGATAAGTTTTGGTGATAATGTTGTTATAAGCATGTTTACATGATTATGTAGTTAGTTTGTTTGATTTAAGAGGTGTGATGAATATGATGATATAATATGATGTTCCTGGACTTATGAGATTAGTATTATGAATGTAAGATGATTGGTATGCCCGGTGTGGCTTGGGTTGTTGATTACGATTTATGGAACGTCCGATTCGTAGCCGTTATAATGCCCGATTTTACAATATCATGATTTGTATGCCATTTTTCACATCAAGACCCTACTGTCCAGAAACTTTTCTGCCATGTTAGGATAGCTTATGTTATAAGCTTCGTTTTGATATAAAGATCACGTGAAACGGATTTACGGTTTAGGAGTTACGATAAAATACATAAAAGTGGTTCGGAGCCGTAAACAAGTATTCGTACTTAAAATTGAACCCCGATAAAATACGTAAAGTCATGACGAATCTTCGTAAATATATACTAGAGGTAAAAAGGAAGGCGTGAGAGAAAACCGTATGTCAAAAGGATCGTTTTTCGATTTATTAAAAATATTCGAATCGAGATTAAACGCGAACGAACCCCTAAAAGACGACTCGTTTATAACTTCGCTAAAACACTTAGAAAACGAGCGATAAAACTTGGAGTATAATATTGGTTCGTAACGATCGACTTTCGGACTTATATGACTTAAGTATATGCCAAGTATAAGTACAGTGACATGTCGTATTAACGAACGAATGTCGGGTCGGATCGATGATAAAAGAAATACACTAAAAGGGGTATAACGAGATAACTCGAGAACGTGTTTCGATTTAAGTATAACTTAACCTTTAAAGTTTTAAGTGATTAATCCCGAATGTCTTGGCTATTTATAGATCACCAAGCTGACCCGGGACCCGCTACCACTACCCCTTACCGTACCCGATTACCAGGCAAGTTTCAATCCCCTTCTTTTAGGCTGTTGTTGTGATTAATTATATATGTATGTTTTCTGTTATAATATGCCATAGCATGCATGCCTACTTTCAAGTTATATCGTTATGCTTGTTCCCTGATTGTTTATTGGCTTATAAATTAGATAGCTAACGTATCAATTATAAGCCGATTATTGTAAGACCCTCATAGAAGGGCGTATCCATCTTATTCATCAAATATAGACCGGGAGTCAATATTTCTTGACATATCGAGATTACCTCGAAAGAAATATTTAAGTAAATATTTTCCATTATTCGGGCGACGAATATTATTTGAATATTCGTTCGAGATTATTTATTTAACGATCCCTACTTCAAATAATTATTTGAACGTAACTATTCGACGAATAATATTTTTTTTAATATTCATTCAGAGTCGAATTATTTATCGATTATTATTTCGAATATTCTTCTAAAGGTTGGACTACTAAATGAATATTATTTGGATATTCATTTAGAATATTATTAATTAAATGAATATTACTTTTGAATATTCATTTAAGATAGTAATTACCTGATGAATATTATTTTAATGTTCATCTGAAGCTTGATTTATTTATCGAGTCTTATCTCGAATATTCCTTTAAAGCTTGGATTACTAAATGAATATTACTTGATATTCATTTAGAATATTATTCATTAAATGAATATTACTTTTTCAATAAACATTTAAATTCCTAATTAATTATGAATATTATTTTGAATATTCATCCAGGGTTCTATTTAATCATCGAATATTATTTTAAATATTTTAAATATTCCTTTCAGGTCTTATTAATTAATGAATATTATTTTGAATATTCATTTGAATATTTAATTATGCAATAAATATTCTCTCGATATTTCTTCAAGGATTATTTGAGAAATACTCTGATTAAAGATATTCTTTCATATTCCTAAATATTCTGTAAAATATTTTAATTCAATAAATATTCTCCGAATATTTATTCCATACTTAGAATAACCTCGATAAGGTTTATCTTCTTCGATTATTACAGAAAATATTTCGGAGTCATATTATTATTAATCATATATCAAGAAAGGTTCTCAGACATCATTCTTCTTTGAGTCTATCTCCATAATAATAAGGGAACCTTACTTGGAAAATGTTATCTATCTTGTCGACTTCCCGGTCATAAAATATTCTCTTCACTCGCAATGCGGGTGCTATTGACTTATTAAGTCGTTGTGTACCTTCTCATCTTTCGAGGGGTAAGATTGTTGGAACAAGTTGATATTCGTTACCAAGCAATAGCTTGAAAGTTATTGGTGAATTTTCCTTTCCAACTAGATACGACTACTTTGTAGAGTCCTATCAACAAGTATTATACTTGGGGAAAGGGGGACGAACGTTACATTCAGAATCATGAATTCTATTTGAACTAGGAGTCGTGTAAGAGGCCGAGTAGCGCCGGTCCATCCCCTTTGGCCCAACCGTTGGCCGGGGAGAGCTAGTAAGGCGGTAGACAAGTAAAGCCGTCAGTTCTTCCTTCTACCGGTAGTAAACCTAATTTGAGCTGTACGATCTCGACTGATCATCAAGATTGAAACAGCGGGCGCGGTGAATACTCCATCATTGGTTCATCATCCAAACTTATTTATTTCCTGCAACATGATTATTGTTGGCAGAGCTGGAAAAGTGTTCATAACTAGAATTGCAATCTTTTCATGCAAGTTCCTCTTTTTAATGACAATGAGAATATCTCGCTTACTTTTGATGTAGCAGATATTTCTACAAACAAATACTTTGAGTTACCTGGTAACTTCATCCTTTATATTATACTGGCAATAACCTCATTAATGCATGGCATATGATTTCAAAGGATATTTTGAACTACTGTATATATGTAGCACTGTTCAGTTATATTATTGTTGGTGGGCTTTCACTCACCCTTGCTTTGTTCATATTATGTCACAACAACAGCTAGGACAGATGGCTCGCGTCAGGCGCACTCGGCGCAAGCGGGTTACCCGACCCACCAGACTCCCCGCTGAGATGCTAGTCGCCATTGCTGAGGTAGCATAGTTAGACAGCTTTTGTTTCCTGTTTAACTATATGTATAATTAATGTAATCAACGGCAAAACTTTTAAACTTATGATGTTATCCTTTTGGGATTGTAATAACTTTCATTCGTAAATCCCTTTTTATGTAAGACTTATTTCAATTTCATCTCTGGGACTATAACTGTGTATGTGTGAGTGGATATTATTATGGGGTCATAGCGTGCTACTTGTTGATTTTGGACTCAAGTCAAGTATTGTGTATAAGTTATGAGACAGTAACGACCCGATCCCGGACCCCGGATCTGGGGGTGTTACATATAAACTGTTAAATGCCAAGAATTATATGTCTCACAATTCTCCTATTAATCTCCCTATCTAATATTCAAATTATGTCTGTTAAATCATGTATTAAGATTGCAACTTCTCTCCCAAGCTTATTGATTATTGCAAGAAGAAACAAACGGACCCATGAAATCAATCCCCCATACATCAAAAATCTCAACTTCAAGAATCGTATTCAGCGGCATCTCATTCCTCCTAGAGATATTACCAACCCTTTGACATCTATCACAACTCATCACGAACCTATAAGAATCTTTAAACAGAGTTGGCCAATAGAATCCCGCCTGAAGTACTTTCTGAGCTATTTTATCACCACCATAGTGGCCTCCGTATGTGGTAGAATGATAATCATACAAAATACTCTCTGTCTCACTGTACGGAATACACCTCCTCAAAATCTGATCCATACCAAGCTTGAACAATAATGGCTCGTCCCAATGGTACCACTTCACATCATGCAGAAACTTCTTCCTTTGAGCATACGAGAATTTTGAAGGGATGACATTACTAACAAGATAGTTCACATAATCTGCAAACCATGGCTCTTCACCTTGCACCCCAAAAAGCTGCTCATCGGGAAAAGATTCATTAATAAGAGATTTTCCATGCGAATCCTTACCATGGTCCTCCAAACGTGAGAGATGATCCGCTACTTGATTTTTTGTGCCCTTCCTATCTTTGATCTCCAAATCAAATTCTTGCAATAGAAGCACCCAACGAATCAACCTAGGCTTTGAATCCTTCTTCGACATCAAATATCGAATCGCTGCATGATCTGTATAAACAATCACCTTCGTACCAAGCAAATAAGATCTGAACTTCTCAAAAGCGTAGACAACAACTAGCAATTCCTTCTCCGTAGTAGTGTAGTTAAGCTGAGCATCGTTAAGGGTTTTACTAGCATAGTAAATCACATAAAAACTTTCTCCTTCCTTTGCCCAAGCACAGCTCCCACAGTATAGTCACTAGCATCACACATTAGCTCGAGTGGTTCCTCCCAATTAGGTGCGGTAATGACAGGTGTGGTAGTCAACTTCTTCTTTAACAGCTCAAAAGCTACTAAGCAATAATCATCAAACTTGAAAGGAACATCCTTCTCCAAAATATTGCACAAAGGTTTAGAAATTTTCGAGAAATCCTTGATGAATCACCGATAGAAACCCGCATGACCAAGAAAACTGCGAATTCCTTTATCTGAAATAGGTGGAGGAAGATTTTCAATTGTCTCCACCTTCGCCCTATCCACCTCAAGTCCTCTACCAGATACCTTGTGCCCAAGAATAATTCCTTCTCACACCATGAAGTAACATTTTTCCCAATTAAGCACCAAATTAGTCTCCACATACCTTTTCAACACCAAGCCAAGATTATGCAAGCACTCGTCATAAGAAGTACCAAAAGCAGAGAAGTCGTCCATGAAAACCTCCACATTCGTGCCAGTCATGTCTGAAAAAATAGCCATCATGCACCTTTGAAAAGTGGAAGGAGCACCACATAAGCCAAAAGAAACTCGTCGAAAAGCAAAAGTGCCAAAAGGACATGTGAATGTGGTCTTCTCTGTAGGAATTTACGGATGTGCGGAAGCGCGGTATAACAATTATTCCATAAAAACCATGTATCGTACATATAGAAAATCATATAAAAATGAGAAGCGGAGGAATCGTAACCATACCTTGAAAATCGAAGCTTTATAAACAATGGTTGCTAGCAGTTGCTTCTCAGAGTGTGAAGCACTCTACTGGTATCCACCAAGATTTATTCTTCGATGAAGCTTTTATAAAAATGGAGATTTGAGAGAGAGAGAGAAAAAGAAGATGGAGGGAGGCAACTAGGTTTTCACAAAACCACTCTTGCATACACTTCTTTTCTCATCTCTTTCTATTTATAGGGCACATGTAGGTTTTTATAATAATTAATATATCATATATATTATTATATAAATCCCACAAAATGTTTAAATAATAATTAAACTATTTTAATCATTATTAAAAACAACTTGCTCTCTCAAAATACCTTCATCAATAAATTAATCTTTTTATGGTGTGACCCTGTAGGTTCAATATTAAGCCGGTAGTAGAAATAAATAATAATAAACTTTTTAGTTATTATTTATATGAATTCTAATAATTCATTAAATATAATTAACTGATTAATTATATTTATTCTACATCGTGAGTGATGCTTCTCAACATATCGCGATTATCCGGATAATATGAATTCACTGCTTAGAATACCAAGAACCTGTCAGTGACTAGTTACCGTACAATCAATTCCTTCTACCCTACAATATCCCGATTAAATACAAGGCATGGATCTCGTGTCAGGCCTATCAAATTTAATCATATGATTTCTTATTCATAATGCAAAGTTCATATTAATGCAAATTAGAAACTTCTTTCTAATTTCATACACTCTGGCCAGAGATTCCAGAACTCGCATACTAAGAATAACATAGGATATTCACTTCCTTACTGGAAGGGGTAGATTCTATATTGACCGTTAACTATCTCCATACACAAATCCCTATGCCCAGAATAGACATAATGGATGTCCTTGAGACTAAGGACTAAACCAAAGCACAGTTCATTATATATAAGATAACTTTAACGATCTCAAATCTAAGGACACTTGTACAACTATCACTCAGTGAACAACTATCGACACGTGAGTAAACTCCATTAGTTGTCCAACTTATCGAGTCATGTTCAGTGAACTTATTCCATAATAAGCACCTACATACTAGCTATAGTGTCACCACACAAATGCCTATGAGAGCAGACATCCTCCTAAAGGGAGCAAGCATAGTATGTACCAATCTTTGCGGATTCACTAATTTCCGATTAGTTATCCTATGATCGGGAACTGTTTAAGTCTAGAGTTATCATCTTCTAGATCTCACTATTACAATCTCATTATAATTCTAGAAGCATTACTCTAAACTATGGAACATCTAATTTAAAACACTTTAAACAGATAATGCCCGTAATAAAATCAAAACAAGTCTTTTATTATTGTTAATGAAATCAAACAAGAATACATGAAAGTTCTTCCTAACTCATCATACATGATTGGATTTAGGACAAACACTTTCAATCTCCCACTTGAACTAAAGCCAATCACCCTGGTATCTAGTACCCATCTTCTCTTTATGACGATCAAAGTGAATCTGAGATAATGACTTTGTGAGTGGGTCTGCTACATTGTTATGTGTGTCAACTCTCTCAATCTTGACATCTCCTCTTTCAATGATTTCCCTAATCAGATGAAAACGCCGCAAAACATGTTTGGAATTTTTATGAGACCTAGGTTCCTTGGCTTGTGCTATTCCTGCATTGTTATCACAATACAACACAATAGGCTCTTCAATGCTAGGAACAACTCCCAACTCAGAAACAAATTTCCTCATCCAAACGGCTTCTTTTGCAGCCTCACTTGCAGCTATATACTCTGCTTCCGCTGTGGAGTCAGCCGTTGTCGACTGTTTGGAACTCTTCCAACTAATCGCACCACCATTAAGAGTAAACACGTACCCTGACATGGATTTGCTATCATCACTTTCTGATTGAAAACTAGAGTCAGTATAACCCTCTATTTTCAACTCAAATCCACCAAAAACAAGAAAAATATCCTTAGTCCTTCGCAAGTACTTCAGGATGTTCTTCACTGCTTTCCAGTGGTCTTCACCTGGATCGGACTGATATCTGCTCGTCACACTAATTGAATAAGCAACATCAGGCCTAGTACATAACATTGTGTACATGATAGATCCTATTGCTGAAGCATAAGGAATCTTACTCATACGCTCTCTTTCCTCAGATGTCTTAGGACACATCTTCTCGGAAAGGGATACTCCATGGCTCATCGGTATGAGACCTCTCTTGGAGTTTTCCATGCTAAACCTTTTAAGCACTTTCTCGATGTATGTACTTTAGGTAAAACCTATCATTCTTCTAGATCTCTATAGATCTTCATACCGAGAATGTAGGATGCTTCACCCAAGTCCTTCATAGTGAAGTTCTTCGGTAGCCAAACTTTGACTGATTGCAGCATCGGTACATCATTTCCTATAAGAAGTATGTCATCCACATACAATACAAGAAATGTTACCGCGCTCCCACTAACCTTCTTGTAGACACATGGTTCATCCATGTTTTTGATAAAACCAAACTCTTTGATTGTCTTATCAAAACGGATGTTCCATCTACGAGAAGCTTGATTTAACCCATATATGGTTCGTAGCAGCTTACATATTAGGTGTTCATTCCCTTTGGAAACAAAACCCTCTGGCTGTGTCATATACACTTCCTCTTCAAGTTTCCCATTGAGGAAGGCCGTTTTCACGTCCATTTGCCAGATCTCATAGTCATAGTAAGCAGCAATCGCAAGCAAAATCCGAATTGATTTAAACAGGGCTACAGGCGAAAAGGTTTCATCAAAGTCAATCCCTTGCCTTTGTCTGAATCCTTTTGCCACGAGCCTGGCCTTATAGGTCTCCACCTGGCCATCTGCTCCAATCTTTCTTTTGTATACCCATTTGCACTCAATAGGCTTCACATCCTCTGGTGCTTCAACTAAAGTCCATACTTGGTTGGTATACATAGAATCCATTTCGGATTTCATGGCACTCTGCCATTTCTCTGAGTCAACACTACTCATAGCCTCATTATAGGTCATAGGGTCATCATCATCAATGATTGATAAATCACTGTCATTCTCAATGACAAGGCCATAATACCTCTCAGGTTGGCGAGACACTCTCTCTGACCTACGAATGGGCTGTACCACAGAAGGTTGTTCAGTTTGAATAGGTGTTTCCATTTGAACCGTAGTAGTTTGTGCTTCTTGAACTTCATTAAGTTCTATTTTGCTCCCACTGTTTCCTTCAAGGATAAACTGGTTTTCCAAGAAGGTAGCATGTCTGGAGACAAATACACTATGATCGGTGTAGAAGTAATACCCTAAAGTCTCTTTAGGATATCCCACAAACATACATTTCACGGATCGAGATTCCAGCTTATCAGGGTCAACTTTCTTGACGTAAGCTGGACATCCCCAAATCTTAACGTGTTTAAGACTCGGTTTCCTTTCTTTCCATATCTCATATGGAGTTTGAGGAACAGATTTGGAAGGCACCTTATTCAGTAAATATGCTGAGGTTTCCAATGCATAACCCCAAAGGAATACTGGAAGATTTGCATAGCTCATCATGGACCGAACCATGTCTAACAAAGTTCGATTCCTTTCAGATACTCCATTCAACTGTGGAGTATATGGAGGAGTCCACTGAGAGACTATACCATTTTCTTTGAGATAATCTAGAAATTCCCCATTCAAGTATTCACCACCTCGATCTGATCGAAGGGTTTTAATACTAGGTTTGGTTTGTTTCTCCACTTCATTCTTATATTCTTTGAACTTTTCGAAGGCTTCAGATTTGTGTTTCATCAAATACACATATCCGAATCTAGATCGATCATCTATGAAAGTAATGAAGTACGAAAAAACACCCATGGCTTGCGTAGACATCGGTCCACATACATCTGTGTGTACCAATCCTAGCAAATCTGCAGCCCTCTCTCCATGTCCACTAAATGGAGATTTGGTCATTTTACCCAACAGAAAAGACTCGCATGTAGGATATGATTCAAAATCAAAGGGTTCAAGTAACCCTTCCTTATGCAACGTCCGAAGTCTATTTTCACTAATATGACCAAGTTTGCAGTGCCACAAATAGGTGAGATTTTCATCATCCCTTTTTCTTTTATTAGTATGTTTAATTTGTAGTAAATTATGTTCTATGTCACATACATACAGACCATTATTTAAAATACCACTACCATAAAGAACGTTATCTCTAAGAATTGAACATTTATTATTCTGAATAATAAACAAAAATCCATCCAAGTCTAACATGGGAATAGAAATAATATTCCTCACAATCGAGGGAACAAAATAACAATTATTTAAAACAATAGTCTTGCCCGTAGGCATATATAAATCAAATGATCCTACAGCTTCAGCAGCAACTCTTGCTCCATTTCCTATCCGTAGAATTACCTCCTCTTCCTCAAGAGTTCTACTTCTCCTTAATCCCTACAATGAATTGCAAATGTGAGAACCACGGGCGGTATCTAATACCCAAGTAGAAATTTGATTTAGTGACATATTCACTTCAATCATGAACATACCTGAATTAGAAGCGGCAGTCTGACTACCCTTCTTCTTCTTCTTCAATTCTGCAAGGTAAACCTTGCAGTTCCTCTTCCAGTGCCCCACTTTGTTACAGTGAAAGCAAACAGCTTTGCTCTTGGGGACTTCAGCTTTTGGTGGAACCGGCTTTTTCTCACCAACTTTCTTCTTCTTGGAAGGGTTCTTCTTCCTTTTCTTAGGATTGGAACCTTCACCAATTAGAAGAACAGAACTCTTCTTAGAGGGAAAATTCGATTCCGCAGTCTTCAACATGTTGTGGAGTTCATCCAGGCTGACGTCCAACTTATTCATGTGAAAGTTCACAACAAACTGCGAAAACGAACCGGGAAGTGATTGCAAGACCAAGTCTTGACTTAGCTCCCTATCCATGGCAAAACCAAGTTGTCCAAGACGTTCAATCAAATTAATGATCTTAAGTACATGGTCATTCACAGATGATCCCTCAGACATCCTACAGCGGAACAACTCTTTCGATATCTCATATCTAGCTGTCCTCCCTGCCACATCATACAACTCTTGTAGATGTGTTAGGATAGTGTGAGCATCCATATGCTCATGCTGCTTCTGTAGCTCAATGTTCATGGAAGCTAGCATGATACATTGAGCAACATTTGCATCATCTATCCACTTACGATACACAATATGTTCATCATTATGTGCATCGTCAGCAGGTTCAGCAGGCACAAGTGAGTCAAGCACATATTCCAGCTTCTCAACCCGGAGAACAATTCTCAAGTTTCGAAGCCAGTCAGCATAATTTGGACCAGTCAATTTGTGAGCATCTAGTATGCTCCGGAGTGATAGTGCAGAAGACATAATGTATATAGTAAATCTATAAATGATAAACACATAACAACACTTAGCAAATTTTCAATTTCATTTCAAAACACTATATGAATCGGGTCTTTATTCATAAGTGACTCCCACTATTTTATCTAATTTATACAACCCCCTAAGTGAAAAATTAAGCATTCATAATGCTAGTGGGAATAGGGATCCTATATTCCATCACACAACCTCGGCTGTGGCACGAAACGCCATGTGATGTTCAATAGGCAAACAACTCTTGTCAATTACATCTCATGTTATTCCCTAATAAAACTTTAGCCTCTTGAATAATTGAGTCACGACTGTGGCACGACAAACTCAATATTCTAAGTCAAGTCTAACCCAACATTCCGTACAATTAAATCAGTCTCCAACGGCCCACGGCTGTAGCACGTAACGACCATTAGATTCTAATTTATTATACACATCTCTATGTAATAGACAAGTATTTCTTATTTCGAAATCGAAGCCCTCGGCTGTAGCACGAAACGACAATGATTCAAAAATAAGAACTGCTTTCTACCATGTTGGAAGGCTATGACCGACACAAGCCCGTTGTGTCACTGGCCAATTACTACTTGATATTATTTAATTTTAGAGGGATTATATTATGTCACAATCATAATCATATTATAAAGAGATTCTTCCTTTTAAATTAAATATTTCAAATCAATAATTGATAATTGGATGATTCCCAGATCGGGGGGAGCATTGTCAAGAGGCGTCACTTAATACCCCTTTCTTACAGATCGAAATCCGTTTTTGACAGAATAATCCTTTCTCAATATTGAAAATTCATATTTAATTACGTGTTTCACAAACACAAGAATCTCATGATTGTATTCATAATATTAATGTTAAGGCAAGAAACGATTCTTATTCTAGATTTTCTAGAGCACGCCTTATATTGATTTAAGTTCACCTAAATCTATCATCGCATAGTAAAAATAGGCATATATCTCATATATAAAATTAAATAAATAAATAAGCATGCAAGCAATATCACGTCACACATTGATATAATGATGTATGGATTTATTATAGCATTTAAAATAATTAAAACATGCTTTAAAACACTTCCAGTAATATAAATATTTCAAAAATATTATATAATAAATATTTGACCACTCCATTAGATCCGTCTCGGAAAAACGAATCCAACGATATATCGCACGCCCAAAACGGAGTTACAAAACTCCCAAAAAATCAAATTTAATGAGACGGAAGGGCTGTAACGCATTTACGGTATGCGTTACAACAATTAAAAGCCATTTAATTGTATAACGCATTTGGCTCATGCGTTACAGGTCTTAAAACGCATTTCACGAATGTGTGACTACCCCGCGCGTGCGCTGCACGCGCCCGACAAGCAGTAGGCAGCAGTTTGTTTTTTTCGTTTTTTTTTTCAGACGTACGTTGTTGTTCTCAGATGTACTAATGAATTGTACTCCACTTGTAACTGCTGAATGCCAGTTGACTCGAATAATGACTGACATAACTACTGTAATAACTTATTATTATTATTTTATAACTTTAATATTAATAAATTAGTTAACAATTAATTAATAAATTAATAAAAATCATAAAAACATGATTTCAGAAAATCAACAGTAGCATAAAATTGTCAGATCAGCCAGGGGTTCCTTTGCAAATTTTAATTTCATAATATTCACATGCATGATTATTTTGTGAATTTTAATTAAAACAATTTTAAAAAATTCATAACAAATAATCAACACATCACAAAATTATGAAAAAAATATCTAGATGATCCATAACACTTATAGAACCCAGATCAATGGTCAAAATCTCATGCAAATATTATTTTAAATTAATTCATAATTAAATCCAAATAAACTTGCAAAAATCATAATAAATCCATACATGCATAAAAAAATCTGAAATTTTTTATATGAATCTCTATATGCAGAACCTAGCTCTGATACCATTGTAGGAATTTACGGATGTGCGGAAGCGCGGTATAACAATTATTCCGTAAAAACCATGTATCGTACATATAGAAAATCATATAAAAATGAGAAGCGGAGGAATCGTAACCATACCTTGAAAATCGAAGCTTTATAAACAATGGTTGCTAGCAGTTGCTTCTCAAAGTGTGAAGCACTCTACCGGTATCCACCAAGATTTATTATTCGATGAAGCTTTTATAAAAATGGAGATTTGAGAGAGAGAGAGAGAGAAAAAGAAGATGGAGGGAGGCAACTAGGTTTTCACAAAACCACTCTTGCATACACTTCTTTTCTCATCTCTTTCTATTTATAGGGCACATGTAGGTTTTTATTATAATTAATATATCATATATATTATTATATAAATCCCACAAAATGTTTAAATAATAATTAAACTATTTTAATCATTATTAAAAACAACTTGCTCTCTCAAAATACCTTCATCAATAAATTAATCTTTTTATGGTGTGACCCTGTAGGTTCAATATTAAGCCGGTAGTAGAAATAAATAATAATAAACTTTTTATTTATTATTTATATGAATTCTAATAATTCATTAAATATAATTAACTGATTAATTATATTTATTCTACATCGTGAGTGATGCTTCTCAACATATCGCGATTATCCGGATAATATGAATTCACTGCTTAGAATACCAAGAACCTGTCAGTGACTAGTTACCGTACAATCAATTCCTTCTACCCTACAATATCCCGATTAAATACAAGGCATGGATCTCGTGTCAGGCCTATCAAATTTAATCATATGATTTCTTATTCATAATGCAAAGTTCATATTAATGCAAATTAGAAACTTCTTCCTAATTTCATACACTCTGGCCAGAGATTCCAGAACTCGCATACTAAGAATAACATAGGATATTCACTTCCTTACTGGAAGGGGTAGATTCTATATTGACCGTTAACTATCTCCATACACAAATCCCTATGCCCAGAATAGACCTAATGGATGTCCTTGAGACTAAGGACTAAACCAAAGCACAGTTCATTATATATAAGATAACTTTAACGATCTCAAGTCTAAGGACACTTGTACAACTATCTCTCAGTGAACAACTATCGACACGTGAGTAAACTCCATTAGTTGTCCAACTTATCAAGTCATGTTCAGTGAACTTATTCCATAATAAGCACCTACATACTAGCTATAGTGTCACCACACAAATGCCTATGAGAACAGACATCCTCCTAAAGGGAGCAAGCATAGTATGTACCAATCTTTGCGGATTCACTAATTTCCGATTAGTTATCCTATGATCGGGAACTGTTTAAGTCTAGAGTTATCATCTTCTAGATCTCACTATTACAATCTCATTATAATTCTAGAAGCATTACTCTAAACTATGAAACATCTAATTTAAAACACTTTAAACAGATAATGCCCGTAATAAAATCAAAACAAGTCTTTTATTATTATTAATGAAATCAAAGAAGAATACATGAAAGTTCTTCCTAGCTCATCATACATGATTGGATTTAGGACAAACACTTTCATTCTCTTGATCTTCTGGAGCAATGCAAATCTGATTATAACCCAAATAACCATCAAGCAAACAATAGTACTCATGAGTAGCCAGTCTGTCTAACATCTGATCAACGAACGGAAGAGGGAAGTGATCTTTTCTCATGGCTTTGTTGAGCTTCCGATAATCCATGCAAACTCTCCATCCCGTGACTGTCCGAGTGGGGATGAGCTCGTTCTTTTCATTAGCAACAACTGTCATACCACCTTTCTTTGGCACACATTGCACTGGACTCACCCAAGAACTGTCTGATATAGGATAGATAATACCTGCATCTAGCCACTTTAGAATTTTCTTCTTCACCACCTCTTTCATGATAATTAAGTCTTTGTTGATGTTCAACAGTAGGCTTAGCTCCTTCCTCTAGCAGAATTTTGTGCATGCAATAAGAAGGGCTGATTCCCTTGATATCTGCTATGGTCCAACCAATTGCCGACTTGAACTCCCTCAGAATTCGCAAGAGCTTTTCTTCCTCACTATCTGACAGATTAGACGAAATAATAACAGGTAATGTAGATGCATCACCTAGAAAAGCGTACCTCGAGTGCTCAGGCAATGGTTTGATTTCAAGTGTAGGAGCTTCTTCAATAGATGGCTTAAGACGCTCCATAGAATTTTTCAACTCCGCTAACCCAAGAGATTCAAAAGGCATGTCAATTCTCCTTCTCCAAGGAGCTGAATTTAACTGCTGTAGCTGTTCAGCTATGTCTTCCTCTTCAAAATCAGAATCGCCAACTAGAACCCTCTCCAAAGAATCAGACTTTAACAACTGCTCAATCTCTATATTGACTGTAGAATCAACCAAATCCACCTTCAAGCATTCTTCTTCATCTGTATGAAATTTCATTGCATTGAACACGTTGAAAGTGACATTCTGGTCTTGCACCCTCATGGTGAGTTCCCCTTTCTGCACATCGATCAAGGTTCTACCAGTAGCTAAGAACGGTCTTCCCAAGATTATGGGAATCTTCTTATCCTCCTCGAAATCCAAGATAACAAAATCAGCTGGAAAGATAAACTTATCAACTTTCACCAAAATGTCCTCCATTATGCCCCTTGGATATGTGACAGATCGATCAGCCAACTGCAAAGAGATGTTGGTTGGCTTTGGCTCTGGTAGACCAAGTTGCATGTAAACCGACAATGGCATGAGATTGATGCTAGCCCCCAAATCACACAAACACTTGCTGAAAGAAAGATTACCAATAGTACACGGGATGGTGAAACTTCCCGGATCTTTAAGTTTAGGAGGTAACTTCTGCTGCAGCACTGCTCTACACTCTTCCGTCAAAGCAACGGTTTCCAACTTTTCGAGCTTCAACTTACGAGAGAGAATACCCTTCATGAACTTAGCATAGCTCGGCATCTGTTCAAGAGCTTCCGCAAAAGGAATGTTAATCTGCAGCTTCTTGAACACCTCTAAGAACTTAGCAAATTTTTTATCCAATTGTTGCTTCTAGAGTCTTCTAGGATATGGAGGAGGAGGGTAGATCTGAGTATTCTTTGTAGACTACTCCGGAGAAGCTTTTTCAACATGTTCCTTGCTCTTTTCCACTTCACCATCTTGCTGATCAGCCACCAAATCAGATTTAGCAATTTCGGGCACTATAAATTTTTCAACCTGCTGATTCTGAACATCTTCATCTTTTTCAGCTGCTGATTTAGGGCCTGCTGTAACTTTTCCCGATCTCAAAGTCACTGCTTTCACTTGTTCTTTATTGTCTCTCTTGCCTGGATTAGCCTCCGTATCGCTAGGCAGAGTTCCTTGTTGCCTACTAAGTAAAGCACTAGCAAGTTGCCCCATCTGGTTCTCCAAAGTCTTAAGAGAAACTGCCTGACTTTTAACCATCATCCTCAACTCCTCTATTTCTGATTTTTCATTAAAAGATTGACCCGCACTTGCCTGAGGCTGTTGCTGAAATCCAGGAGGTTGATATGGTTGCCTTGGAGCATACTGCTGCTGAAAACCTTTATTGAATGGCCTAGCCTGCTGACCCTGAAACTCCTGATAAGGCTGTTATTGTTAAGCACCTTGATTGTTGCTCCAGCTGAAATTGGAATGATTCCGATTATTAGGATGATAAGTGGCTGGAACTGGTGCAGTAGGTCTCTGGAAATTACTCACGAACTGTTCTGATTTAGAAGAGATAGCACACTGACTTGTCTCATGTGCGCCTGCACATAACTCACAAATACTAGCAACCTGCTGAATTCCACAATTAGCAAGAGAATCCACCTTCATAGTGAGAGCCTTCAACTGAGCTGCAATGGCTGTAGCCGCATCAACTTCAAGAACACCTGCTACCTTGCCTTGAGAAAACCTCTGGGTTGGATTTTGATATTCATTAGCAGCCATCGTCTCAATAAGATCATAAGCCTCCTCATAGCTCTTAGCCCACAGAGCTCCACCTGATGCTGCATCTAGCAAAGGTCTAGACTGTGCTCCCAACCCATTGTAAAAACCGTTAATAACCATCCAATCAGGCATGCCATGATGAGGACACTTTCAAAGCATCTCCTTATAACGTTCCCAAGCCTCACACAAAGATTCACCAGATTGCTGCTGAAATTGAGTTAGCTGGTTCCTTATTGCTGCAGTTTTCGCCATAGGGAAGAATTTAGTAAGGAATTTTTGAGCAAGATCCTCCCATGTAGTAATGTAACCGTCTGGTAAAGAGTGTAACCAGCCTTTAGCCTTATCCCTCAGAGAGAATGGGAAAAGTCTCAATTTGATCGCATCTTCCGGCACACCATTAAACTTGAAAGTGTCGCAGATCTCAATGAAGTCCCTGATATGCATGTTAGGATCCTCCGTAGAAGCACCCCCAAACTGAACTAAGTTCTGTACCATCTGAATCGTGCCCGGCTTGATTTCGAAAGTATTTGCTGCAATAGTTGGCCTGACAATGCTAGACTGAATATCATTGATCTTAGGCTGAGAATAATCCTTCAAAGCTTTATCTGCTGCTGGTAAATCTGCCATCTCTTTTGCTGCTGCAAGTTCTTCTTCTGCCAGTTTACGAGTTTGCAAACGTGTTCGCATACACGTTCAAGTACCTGAAACACCAAGAAACAACAAACTAAGTAAGAAAATCCGAGTCAGTGAACGCCAACGACCACTGATGACAAGCACATAAACTAAAAACAAAACACCGATGATCCCCGGTAGCGACGCCAAAAACTTGTTAACATAATATCACGCAAGTATACGTGGTCACAAGTAATACAATTAAAGTTCGTTCCACTGAGATCTGGTTAAGTTCTTTTCAGTTAATATACCTATTCAACAATGTATGGTTTTAATTCACTGCTAAGACGATTAATAAATTGAGGTTTTAATTAATTAAATTAAACTTAGATGCAAAATTAAGAAATTAAAAATTAATTAACTAACGAGATCTAAAATCAAATTACTTATATAAGAATAAACATGGAACTCTAACTTCATTATCTACTTCACTTAGAGTTGACGCCTTTAATCATTACATGTGATGGTTTTGATATCTAATCGGATAACACGAAACAAGTAAAAGTTACCTCTCGGTATACTAATACCAAACTACGCATACATCTGTTAGTCACAGAGGCATGCCTGAATACATCTAATAACAAGCCCAAGTGGTTCGTAATGCTATGCATTACCTACATGACCTCTTAACTGAGGGAACCTCTAGTTGTAGAGTTTCTACTTGTTTGTACTATGTAATAGGCATCAAATTCTATCTGTGTAACTGTACCTACTAAGTCAAGAATAAAGCTTGAAAGAAGTTCTAAGGTTCATGCCTCAAGCAAGGAAATGAAGACTGTCAAATAATCACAGTTGGGATTTGAAGAATTGAAGAAATGAAGAAATTGCCTAAGTACTAATTCGAGAAGTACATTTGTTTATTCGAGAAGTCTAGCATTCGAGAAGTCTGGAGTTCGATATCTCAGAAGACACTATTCGATATCTCTCGATATCTCATTCGATATCTCAGGGATTCGATATGTCTATTACACGGTTCGAGAACTCAAGGAGTCAACAGTTCGAGTTCTCAAAGGGTCAACAAGTCAATGCTACATTCGATATCTCAAAGACTCAATATGCTATTCGATATCTCAGGGATTCGATATGTCAAAATGCTCTATTCGATATCTCAAGGAGTCCCAGAGAAAAGAGCTATTCGAGAAGTGATTCGATATGTCAAGATAACACTATTCGAGAACTCAGAGTTATCGATCAAGTCAACTCCAGTTCTCGAATCACTCACTTAGTCACTTCTCGAATACATTCTTGAGGACAAAATACTGAAGAATTGTACAAGTCAGAAACCTGCAACAAGCCAGGATACTTTATTTGACTCTGTCCTATAAAGCATGCTGGAAAGCCTACAAAGAAGCTTGGAGAGATAAGACAAGGGACAAGGAGCTGAAGAAGTGGATCTAAACAGGCTTTTCAAAGTCAAATCTGTAGCCGTTTGGACTCTTACTAAAATGAGATAGACAGACTGGAAAGTGTTTTTGTTTTACCTACCTCATTTGTAGTAAGTGGGTGTATCCATGTCTATAAGGATACAGCCTCACTTCCTTAGCTGTTAAGGTGTTGAAGTTTCTCAAATACCCAGAAAATATCTCTCTGAGAAAAACGAAGCTGAGAATACTATCATTTGTATTCACAGATTGTAGCAAAATCTTTATCTAATAAGATATTAGATTAAAGTGATATTGTGTTGTGTTTGTCTTTAATTATCCGCATCTTCACATCTCAAACACTCATCACTTATCTTGCTGCAAAGATTCAAGAACAAAGAAAAGTTCAAGAATCCATTCACCCCCCCCTCTGTATTCTTTTACTGTATTCAATACTCAACAAGTGGTATCAGAGCAGGCTGTTTAATCTAAACAGAAAACGATCATGAGTTCGAATACACCAAAGACTACAGGTACGGTAAAGGTCCCTAAGTTCGACAAAGAGAATTACAACCTCTGGAAAATAAAAATGCTGTTGTTCATCAAAGCTGCCAATCCTCTCTACCCTGACATTCTCAAGAATGGTCCATTCATACCACAACAAGAAGTTGCTGAATCCACAGTGGGCGCAGTAGTCATTCCTAGATCATACGTTCCAAAAGAGCCATCCAAATGGACGGACTCAGAGAAGGAAAAGATTGCCCTAGACAGCCACCTCATGTTGTTAATCATAGACTCCATGGATATGTCGATGTTTGCCAACATAGCATCATGCAAATCAGCCAAGGACATGTGGAATCACATCGAGGTGTTATGTGAAGGGACAGAGGAGGTAAGAGAAAATAAGAAACAGATACTGGTCACACAGTATGAGGCGTTCATGGCACAGTCCAAGGAAAGTATCACTGATATGTTTGAAAGATTTCACAAGCTGGTGACTGAGCTCCAAATGAATGGGAAGGTTTACAGCACTAAGGAATTAAATATGAAGTTTCTACTATCGTCACCAAACCATCTAGAGCAAAGGGTCATATCCCTAAGAGAAAGAGATTTGAACAAAGTCACGTATGATGTGCTCTATGGGGTTTTAAAGACACACGAGCTTGAGTTGCTTCAAAAGAGGGCTATCCAAGCTAACCAAGGCAGAATGATAAACACATCCTGTGCCTTGATTGTCAACAAATCTATTCAAGACCTGGAAGCATCTGCAAGTCAGCTGAGAATAGAAGAGATAGTAGATGATGAAGAAACTGAGGAAGTAGTGACTGAACCTGCTGATGACAAGGAAGAAGATGAGTTCTACACTCTTGAAGAGCTGGATGGCATGGAAAATACATCATATGCTTTTATGGCTAGAAAATTCCCAAACATCAGATTCAAGAGGAATCAACCCTTCAAGCCTAGACCTCAAAATCATTCATTCAACAAGAGCAAGGCACCTATGAAAACAAACAAGAACAGATTCAAAACCAGCTATGTGGATAGGTCATCTGTAAGATGTTATAGATGCAATGACCTAGGGCATTTTGCCAGTGAATGCAAGAAGCCTAAAAAGAAGGATAAGGAGTTTCTTGAGCTTGAAGCTAAGTATGAGGCCCTTCTAAAGAAGCAGACACCAGGTAAGGCTTACATAGCTGAAGGGAAGTGTTGGGATGATTCTGACAGTGATGGGGAAGAACAAGAATTCTGCAACTATGCCTTGATGGCCAATTCCAAGGAAGAACCATCTGCATCAGACTCACAGGTACCATCTCTCACTACCATAGACATGTCTGTTTCTGAATATAAATCTTTGGTTGAACAACTATCCGTTGAGATGTTTAACATTCATACTAGTATGACTGCTGCTAATGAAGAGATTGCTAAACTGTCTACTAGGAATGAACTGTTAAATAAGAGAAATGAGGAACTAGAGCTAACTACTGTGCAAATAGAAAATCTTAAACAAGAGATTGAGTATCTAAAGAATAAAGTTCTATGTGCTAGTCAAGTTGAGAAAGCTCTTAGGGATGAATTAGCTGAAAATGAATTTAAGTTGAAGACATTTAAGAATTCCTCTAGTCTATTGCAGTCTTATCATGAGAAAAATCTAGCTAGACCTAAGGCTGCCATTGGACTTGATTATGACACTCTTAAACAGAGGAAAGGCTATGCAGTCATTGAAGATGACATTGTTGTTCAAGAGGAGGTGCCTCAGGTTTTGAAAAAGACTGAGAATCCAATATTTAAAACACCAACACTTGAGATTGATGAGGATGCCTTACTCATCAAGCAAATGTTGGAGGATGAAGATGAGGCACAATCAAATGAACAACAAGCATCCTCTGAGAGTAAGAATGTCAAAACCAAAGCCAAGGAGCCAGTAGAAGGTAGACCTAGACTTGAGAAATCTGTATTTCAGCTGGAAATTATGAGACTAAGAAGAAAGTGACTAATAAGAGACCAAACAGGAATGGCAAATTAGGGATTAACAAAGATAACAACTATGCTTATGTGCCAAATGCCCCTAGGAAAGTTTGTCAAAACTGTTTTAGCTCTAATCATTTGACTCATGCTTGCAAGAAACCATCTGGTAGTGTTGCTAAACCATTCTATGATTGCTCTGTGCCTTTAAGACATAGAGACTCTCCTTTCTGTGATAAACTTGATTGTATGCCATGTAACATGAATGTGATGACTAGTTGTTTTAATTTGAGAAGACAATTCATGGAGGGCTGTATCAATCATAATGTTCACACACACTACACAAGGACAAAGTCTTCAAGTCCTCCTAAAGTTAGGAAGGTACCTCTGTCACCTAAGTCTAAGAACCCTGACTCTAAGACTCCCAACAGTGACAAGAAGACCAACATCAAGAAAACTGATAAGCATGCTGATTTTGATAAAACTGTCACTAAGTCACATGGACCCAAACTCGTTTGGGTACCAAAGGAGAAGTAATACTTTTGTGTTTGCAGGGCAAAGAAAGTAAAAAGAAGGTCATGTGGATTTTGGACAGTGGATGCTCAAATCATATGACTGGTGATATGGCCCTGCTATCACAGTATGAGGAAAAGGCTGGCCCAATGGTTGCTTTTGGAGATGACAGCATTGGCAACACACTGGGATATGGCAAGTTGGAAATTGGAAATGTCATCATTGAGAATGTAGCACTGGTCAAGGGGCTCAAGCATAATCTACTGAGTGTTGGTCAATTCACTGACAGAGGCTTCAAAGTGAACTTTGACAAAGATGAATGTTTGATCACCCACAAGAAGACTGGTGATTTTGCTCTGTCTGGAGTAAGGAAGGGAAGCCTGTTTGTAGCCAATATGGACTCTGCAAGCAAGGACACAATTTGTTGCTTCTACTCAAAAGCATCAAATGAAGACAGTTGGCTGTGGCACAAGAAGCTATCACACCTGAACTTCAAAGCCATTAATTCCCTAGTCAAAAGGGAGTTAGTGAGAGGCATGCCCACACTTGAATTCTGTCAAGAAGGAGTGTGTGAGGCGTGTCAAAAGGGAAAAATGAAAAGATCAAGCCACAAGTCAAAAACAGTGACATCTATAACCAAACCCCTGCAACTGATTCATATGGATTTGTTTGGGCCTGTCAATATTATGTCACTAGGAAGGAAGAAGTATGCTCTAGTGATGGTTGATGATTTTACAAGGTATACATGGGTAGAATTTCTGGCATCAAAGGATGAGGCTCCACAAGTAATCATTGAGCACATAAAGAAAGTTGACAAAGAAGCAAAGGCCATAAATGCAAGTGTGATTGCATTAAGAAGTGGTAATGGGACAGAATTCAGAAATGCCATGCTTGGAGCATTCTGCAAAGAAAATGGTATTTCTCAACAATTCTCAGCTCCAAGGACCCCACAACAAAATGGAGTTGTTGAGAGAAAGAATAGGACTCTGATAGAGGCTGCTAGAACAATGCTACTTGATGCAAAGATGCCTACATGTTTTTGGGCTGAGGCTGTGAGCACTGCATGCTACATCCAAAACAGAACCCTCATCAACAAAAACACTGGAAAGACACCTTACAACTTGATGACTGGAAAGAAGCCTACTCTAAAGTATGTTCATACTTTTGGAAGCAAGTGCTTTGTGCTAAAAGATAATTCAGAATATGTTGGAAAGTTTGATGCAAAGGCATTTGAAGGAATCTTTCTTGGCTATTCTATGGAAAGAATTGCATACAAAGTTTATGTCATTTGTCAAAAGAAAGTAATGGAGAGCACAGATGTAACATTTGATGACAGCAAACTACCTGGATTAGAAGAAGCCAATGATGAAGATAAAGATCCCTTGAAGTTTGACAATCTAGATGATTCTGATGAGGAGATTGAAAGTGAATCTGAACTCATAATCCAACAAACTCAAGTGAATGAAGAACCTGTGTCAACCAACAATGAAGAAACAAGCATCCAAGATACACCTGTGAGGAGTGACAACTTCACAGGGGGAGGAAATGTAGATGATCATGATCTAAATGATGAAGCAACATCAAGGATGAGAAATCAATCTGAACATACAAGGAAATGGGATAGATCACACACTGCAGATCAGATAATTGGAAATCCAAATGCAGGAGTAAGGACAAGGAGAGCAACTACAAATGAATGTCTCTATGGCTGCTTTCTATCCCAAGTTGAGCCTAAGAAACTTGATGATGCATTGTTGGATCCTGACTGGATAATTGCTATGCAAGAGGAGCTAAATCAATTTGAAAGGAGCAAAGTATGGGAACTAGTGCCTGCACCAAAGGATAGAACCGTTGTTGGAACTAAATGGGTTCTAAGGAATAAGATGGATGAAAATGGTGTAGTCATAAGAAACAAAGCAAGGTTGGTTGCAAAAGGATACTCTCAACAGGAAGGTATTGACTATGATGAGACCTTTGCCCCTGTTGCTAGACTAGAAGCCATCAGAATTTTCTTGGCATTTGCTGCACATTCTAATTTCAAGGTCTATCAAATGGATGTCAAGAGTGCATTCCTGAATGGGGAGTTGGAAGAAGAAGTATATGTGCAACAACCACCTGGCTTTGAGGATCCACAGTTTCCCCACTTTGTCTACAGATTACTTAAAGCATTGTATGGACTCAAGCAAGCTCCTAGGGCATGGTATGACACACTATCACAATTTCTACTGGAGAATCAATTCACTAGAGGCACACTGGACAAGACACTGTTCTACAAGAAACATGGTGATGATATTATCCTAGTTCAAATCTATGTGGATGATATCATATTTGGCTCTACAAATGAGAAGCTGTGTGAAAAATTCTCTAAGCTCATGCAAAGCAGATATGAGATGAGTATGATGGGAGAATTAACATTCTTTCTTGGACTGCAAGTTAGTCAAAGGAAGGATGGCATTTTTATAAGTCAAACCAAATACATTAAAGATTTACTGAAGAAATTTGATTTGGAAGAATGTTCACCTGCGAAGACACCCATGGCCACTGCCACCAAGTTAGATGATGACGCTAAGGGCAAAAAGGTAAATATCTCAATCTACAGAGGCATGGTTGGTTCTCTACTCTACCTCACTGCTAGTAGGCCAGATATCATGTTTGCTACATGCTTATGTGCAAGGTTTCAATCAAACCCAAAGGAATCACACATGATAGCAATAAAAAGGATCTTCAAATATCTGAAAGGCACACCAAACTTGGGGTTATGGTATCCTAAGGACACAGGGTTCAATCTGGTTGGTTATTCTGATGCTGATTATGCTGGATGCAGAGTGGATAGGAAAAGCACATCAGGTAGCTGCCAGTTTCTTGGACAAAGGTTAGTCTCTTGGTACAGCAAGAAACAACAATCTGTGTCAACTTCCACAGCTGAAGCTGAATACATAGCTGCTGGAAGTTGCTGTGCTCAAGTGCTTTGGATTAGAAACCAACTTAGAGATTATGGACTTGTGTTGGAAAGAATTCCTATCATGTGTGACAACACAAGTGCAATCTCTATAGTTGCCAATCCTGTCAATCATTCTAGGACAAAGCACATTGACATCAGATATCATTTCATTAGAGAACATGCAACTAATGGAACCACTGAGTTGCATTATGTCTCTACAGATAAACAACTAGATGACATATTCACTAAGCCATTAGATGAAGCCACCTTCACTAGGCTGGTCAGTGAGATTGGAATGCTGAATTCTTCGAATTCTGGCTAAGTGAATATATCAACTAGATTGTTGCAGCAGTAAATACTTACTTTATCAAATGCCTAATATTTCTGAAGTAAGTATTGGCTGGAGTATGATGTATAAATATTCCAATGCTGCACATGTTGAAAATCATACATATGTAGCTTGAAATTTCTGTAAAAATTTTGAGTAAACCACTATTTAATTTGGTAGAATATTCGTCAATGAATATTTCTAGTAAATTTTAAAGGATAGTGGAAATTGAATTTTATGAGTGAAAAGTACAGTTCGATAAGTCAGACTTCTCGAATGGTTCATTGTTATGTCTTGGCTCGAGTTCTCGAATAGGCCTATCTAGAACCCTCTTGAGTTCTCGAATAGTGTCTTTTAGAGAAATCGAATAGCACACTTTGAGTTCTCGAATAGAGTATTTTAGTTCTCTAATGATAGAGTTCTCGAATGCTGCATTTGAGTTATCGAATCATTTGAAAAGGCTGATTTTTCGCTGACACTTAATCGCTTTTTGGATTTATATTCAAACCTTCATTTCACTCATAAAAATATATTTTACTTAACTTTGAATTATTTTCTGAGTTAAATCACTGCCAGCTGTGAGTTAAAAACTGCCTGAGATATCGAATAAGCCTTTCTTGACTTCTCGAATAGTTGTTTCATACTTCTCGAATGACTTGTCGCTACAGAACACTTATCTATCGACAACTCAAGACATTCATATATATATATACAACTTCACAACTATTCAATTCATTTCGTTCGATTTCTCAAGCATCTCAACTCCTGAAACCTCTGAAAAACCCTAACTGCGAATTTCTTCTTCAATCCTAATTCTCTTTTCTTCTCTACCCAAATGGCAAACACTCAACTCACCATACCATCCCAAACTAATTTCATCGCAATCTCCAGTGATGTGGAAGCACCGAATGCCAATTTCAAGTGCTTTGTTCGGTGGTTGTCTGAATCATACATCAAGAGTGCGCTCTCAGCCAACCCAACTCTGTACATAGATCTATTGGAACAATTCTGGAGGACTGCTACTGTGGAGGTCATCGCTCTTGAGAATGCTATCACCTCTTATATTGTTCACTGCAAGATTCAAGGAGAGGATATCACTATCACCACTGCAGACATGAATCAAGCCTTGGATATGCAGCAAGAGACGTATGATGCTCTGGCCTCCAATGATGAGTTGGAAGAATTCTTTGACTTCATCAACTACTCTGATACTATCAAGCTGGGAAAGTTGAATAGGAAGTTCTTGAGGAAAGAATGGAGCTTTGTATTTGCTACACTCCTTCAAGTATTCACTGCACGGAAATCAAGCTTTGATCAGATTAGTACACCCGTGCAGCAGCTTGCCTATGCCTTGGCTCATGGGAGAAAGATAGATGTTGGACTTCTCATCCTACAGGAACTCTATGGGAGACTTGGTCAGACCACAGCCAAGAGAGGTAATGAAATTTTCTTTCCTCGCTTTATTCAATCAGTGCTTAACTTTAAAAATGCTTCATTGATTGAATTGCCTGGACTAGATAAGAGTAAAATAGGCTATCCTAAGTCCATGACCAAACTCATTTTTGGTAATTTGGAGACTAGGAATGATGTGGATGTAAGACTTAGCATAACTCCCCACATGGAGGGTTTGTTTAGGTCTTACCCCCACAATATGCCAATATTTGATTCAAAATCACAGTTAGCACAGCCTAAGCAAGGAGAACAAAGTGCTAACCCAAGGCCTGCTAACCAACCCCCTCAGCCAAACACTCTATCCAGCAAAGAGCCAACTGCATCATCCTCTCAAAAGGGTGATGTTAGTAAAAAGAAGAGAAAACAGGCTGCTTCTGAACCTTTAGGAATCTTAACTGAAGCAGCCTTGGCTGTAGAACTAGGGTTAGAAAGTGAGACACCTGAGTCACCTATCATAAGCCTAAAGAAGAAGAAGAAGTCTAAAACCACCTCTTCAGTCACTCAAATGGCTGAAGTTGTAAAATCAGGGGCACACAGCTCACTAGATGTATCCTCTCAACAGGATGCATCTATAGAATCAAGCATCCTCCCCAATGCACCTATCTGTAAAGAGTCAGCACAAGGGAGTGATAAGGCTGGCACAACACTGAGTGGAGAGCACATCATAACTGAAACTCCCTCTATTTCTCAGGGGGAGTTGCCAAAATCTTGTCTACAACACACTTCTCTTTCAGAATCTACCACTCATATTTCTTTGAAGCCTGCAACTCAAGCAATTGAGGAGCAAGGCATTGATCATCAAGAATTCTTTTCCTTTGATGAGCCAATGAATTTAAGTGACTTGGTGCATGACACCTTGCTCACCACCCAGGTACCACATTTGGATGGTCAGGGAATGCATGCTGGGGCATATCCTAATGACACCATCACAAACACAGAGGATTCACTAGTTCTTACTAGAGACTCTGTGCCTGTGTCAACTACTGTTGTAACTCATCCCACTTCTGTGGAGACAGCAGTAGTAGAGTCTGTTCATCCGGTTGCAGAAGTTGCATCTGTAACTGAGGAGCCTAGCAAGCCTAGCTCTAGCTCTAACTTTATGTCTCAATGGCTGAAGCCTGTGCAACATGACAGTGCTTCAGGATCAGGGTCTGTTCCACCACAATTGACGGTTGAAGCACTTCAAAGCTTAGTTGTGGATCAGATCCCTGAGTTCACAAAAATTGCTCAGCACCTTCTCACTGCAAACATGCCCAATCCAGACTATGAAGCTATTCTCCTATGTCACAAAGAGGATGTAGAGCTACAGAAGGAGAAGATCATAGATGAAACTGAGAGAGATGGGAATATCGATGCTTGGCTGCAAGGAACCAATTCAATCCCTCTCTCAGAAGGTCTCCAGTACCTCAGAGAAGAGTACATCACTTCACTAGGGTCCAATGCCAAATCTCTCAACCCTACTGATGTGTTTGAAGCAGTGAATGATAGCTATAAAGGCATTCTCAAGGCTGCACACTATCTTGGTAAAGGCTTAAAGACAGAAATTAATGAAGTGTGTTCAGCTACAACCAAGGAGGTGCATGAGATCAAGAGGACTTTTGATGCTAAATTCCCTCAATTGGAGACTGTTCTCAAGGACATTCGAACCTGCAATGCTACTTGCACCAGGATGGACAATGGTTTGGCTATTCTCAAGGATGCTGTCACAGGTCTGGGGCACAAATTTCAATCCTTATCAGATCAGACAACTGATGCCAATGCCATGCTCACGACCCTCTTTGACCCTCTTTGCAAATCAATATGGAGACAAGCTGGTCACTGAGATTCCTGTGCATGAGATGTCAAGGTTCGAAGTGCAGAGACTGAAGGATCAATCCCTATCTGGTTTTAAGGCCAATGAACTCTTCATTAAAGTGGATACTCTTGAAAAGGAGGTAGTCTCTCTCCACAAGTCCAATGCTCATCTTACAGACACTGTGACAACTCTGACTGAGCAGTTGAACACTCAAGCCACCACCACAGCTGATGTTCTTCTGCATCAACAATCAATGTTGTCTGCAATGATGAAGCACATGGGTCTCCCTCTACCTGATGAATCTTCAACTCCAAAGGTGCCTCCTACAGCCCCTGTGTCTGTCAACAAGCCTAAGGGGGAGAAGAGGATATCAAAGAACTCAAATCCAAAGGGGGAGAGACCACTAGAAAAGGGCATCAAGATCACTGAGGGTGGCCATCAGAGAACTTTGAAATCTACTACTCATGTGCCTGGAAAAGGAAAGGACAAAGTTGATGAGCCTCCCACTTCTCTGCCAGTTGTCACTCTACCAACTGTGCACATCACTACTCCTGATGGTCAAAGGCAGTCTATCACAACCACAGTGGTTGCAGGGAGTATGCCATCTGACAAGCCTCAAATCTCAATATCTAAGAGTGCCAAGCCAGTAGAAGTGAAGGTGGTCACTGAGGCCAAGCTACAAGAAATTGCAAACTCAAATGTCTATCATGATGATGCATTCTTGGAGTTTCTGAAAGTCTCTAGAGAACAGGCTGGTGATGCTCTGCTATATCATGAGAGTTTGAAGAGTCAGATTGACTGTCTCACTGTAGTACCAAGGAGGCTTAATGATCTATGGCTCAAGGAGATATTGATGGTAGGAAAGAACAAGATATGGCACTTAACCATCAATACTCTACAGAGTCTAAAGCACTCAGAAGTGAATGTGCTCCTTGGACTAATTGAGAAGGGAAATGAGAACAACAAGAGTCTTCATGATGACTTGAGGAATGGTCAACCTTCAAGGCTACCTGAAGTTTTCACAGATACTAGAACTATTATCTACCAGGCTGGAACAAGAATTGAAGATATCAAGCAGCTGGTCATTCCTAAGCATCTAACTCCTCAAAACAAAAATCTCATCATAGCCATCATTGAGAAACTGATCAAGAAGAAGGGATCAAGAACAGCAGAAGAATTAGAAGCTATATCTTATCTTAGGTCATATATTGTAACTGGCATTGTATCTGAGACTGCTAAGTTCAACCCAAGCAAAGATCAAGACAAGGATGAAGATAAAAGTGACGGAAGGAGAAGTCATCACAGGAGTAATAAGGGTGATGAAGACAAGAAGAAGAAGAAGGATGATGAGAAGAGGAAGAATGATGATGATCAAGGTAAAGGCTCTGAGAGGAAAAGTGGAAGACAGCAAGCCTCAGGCATTGCTGACAGTAACCTCACCACAACGCAAGACTCTAAGTCTAGGGTGAATGCTGCCAGTAGTGACCTTTCAAAATTTGCATCTATGGCTTCTGCAACTGTCTTGCCACCTCAAGAAGAGAAGAAGATTCAAGTCAAGAAACGATCTGTATGTTTCAAAAAGCAAACTGCTAATGGAATACTACAATGGTCTACAAACAAAGGTCACATACTGCTGCCAAGTAATCATGTAAAAAGAATCAAGTTCAAGCAAGCTGCAAGGAAATCAAAGCCAACCATATCAAAAACCCTGACAATCTATCCAGGCCTAAAACTCCAACCACTAGATGAAGATTATGATGTAGACCAACTACAATTTTTGCAAGCTCAAAGAATCTATCATGTTGCCATTGTTGATAATTGCCTTGAGATTAAATATTCTGATGGAAGGGAGGAGAAATTCAAACAAGGAGGATGTCAACACTGGGGCAAGCTATATGACATAGAGAGAATCATTGCACTGTTGAGCTCAGAAGATAAAGTAGAGAGAGTATGGAAGCTGGAGCTAATTGATTTTGTGAAAATGAAGAGAGATCATGAGGAAAAAGTCAGAAAAGGGTGTTTTGAGAAATGGCTGGCAAGAGAGAGAGAAATTGAGAGACTGGAAAGTGAAGCAGAAAAGCTGAGGAAAAAGGGTTTGTGTAGAGTTCAGTTCAACCCCTACATGGTAAAGTATAGGAGGAGAAATGGAAATCAAGTCAACATCAGAATGAATCTACTCAACCACTATCCTGCAAATATTCTGGAACCAGTACTTGAAGATTTCAAAGACTCAATTTTGCTTGAAGAATTGGATGCTATGGCAGAAATAATAAAAGCTATGGATGAGAATACAAGGAAGGAGAAAGAAAGAAGAGAGAAAGAATATGATGAATTTCAAGCCAAAGCTATGGAAAGGGAATCAAAAGACAATGGCTAGTTCTTCATCATAGGCTGTAAGATTACTCACTCTGTAGTTCTATCCAAATTGCTAATGGAAATTCATACCTGTACTGTCAAGTTTTATCTTTATGTATGTTAGGCTTGTTATCAGACATGAAATTGTGACTAAGGGTCTTACTCACAATTTGGGGGAGATTGTTAGTCACAGAGGCATGCCTGAATACATCTAATAACAAGCCCAAGTGGTTCGTAATGCTATGCATTACCTACATGACCTCTTAACTGAGGGAACCTCTAGTTGTAGAGTTTCTACTTGTTTGTACTATGTAATAGGCATCAAATTCTATCTGTGTAACTGTACCTACTAAGTCAAGAATAAAGCTTGAAAGAAGTTCTAAGGTTCATGCCTCAAGCAAGGAAATGAAGACTGTCAAATAATCACAGTTGGGATTTGAAGAATTGAAGAAATGAAGAAATTGCCTAAGTACTAATTCGAGAAGTACATTTGTTTATTCGAGAAGTCTAGCATTCGAGAAGTCTGGAGTTCGATATCTCAGAAGACACTATTCGATATCTCTCGATATCTCATTCGATATCTCAGGGATTCGATATGTCTATTACACGGTTCGAGAACTCAAGGAGTCAACAGTTCGAGTTCTCAAAGGGTCAACAAGTCAATGCTACATTCGATATCTCAAAGACTCAATATGCTATTCGATATCTCAGGGATTCGATATGTCAAAATGCTCTATTCGATATCTCAAGGAGTCCCAGAGAAAAGAGCTATTCGAGAAGTGATTCGATATGTCAAGATAACACTATTCGAGAACTCAGAGTTATCGATCAAGTCAACTCCAGTTCTCGAATCACTCACTTAGTCACTTCTCGAATACATTCTTGAGGACAAAATACTGAAGAATTGTACAAGTCAGAAACCTGCAACAAGCCAGGATACTTTATTTGACTCTGTCCTATAAAGCATGCTGGAAAGCCTACAAAGAAGCTTGGAGAGATAAGACAAGGGACAAGGAGCTGAAGAAGTGGATCTAAACAGGCTTTTCAAAGTCAAATCTGTAGCCGTTTGGACTCTTACTAAAATGAGATAGACAGACTGGAAAGTGTTTTTGTTTTACCTACCTCATTTGTAGTAAGTGGGTGTATCCATGTCTATAAGGATACAGCCTCACTTCCTTAGCTGTTAAGGTGTTGAAGTTTCTCAAATACCCAGAAAATATCTCTCTGAGAAAAACGAAGCTGAGAATACTATCATTTGTATTCACAGATTGTAGCAAAATCTTTATCTAATAAGATATTAGATTAAAGTGATATTGTGTTGTGTTTGTCTTTAATTATCCGCATCTTCACATCTCACACACTCATCACTTATCTTGCTGCAAAGATTCAAGAACAAAGAAAAGTTCAAGAATCCATTCACCCCCCCTCTGTATTCTTTTACTGTATTCAATACTCAACAACATCCACAAAAGAGATAGAAGATGAATAGACACCAATTATGTTTAGACCCTATATCTCTATAAGATTTGAAAACATAAAGGTTTAAGCACAAGTTATCCACATAGATCACATAGGGCAGCATAATATCTCTATTAATGCCACAAATCATGATGTTAAAATACCAACCTATCCTATGCTAGCATGGCAAGTTCTAAATCTCAAGATCCACTCTCGTTTCGCAAGAGATTAACATATTAGATGTTAGCTACGCATCTAAATTCATGAAGCACAACCATACAAGGATGTCAAGAATTCATCACACATAAATCTTTAAAGCATTCAAACTACTAAGCTACATAGAGAAATCCGCTAGAGTCCCATGACAACGATTAGTTCATAATTGAACCTTTCGTCACCATGGGATTTGATGAAAACATGATAATGAACAAAAAAATAATGATGAATAAATCAATAGAGTAACAAGGTGTAAAGAACAGATCCGTGTATGTAACAAGCATCCAAAAGATACGCCTAAACAAAGGAATACAAGAAAACTATGTCTAGATCTTCTCGTCGTCACAATCCTTGCCTTGGCTCTCAATCTCGTGCTTCAATGGTGTGTATGTGTTGAGAAGTGAATCTGATCTCTGGTGAATGGTGGTGTTTTTGTGTCCCCAAAGATGTGTATTTATAGCCCCAAGTTGCCTCTTTATCAAGCAATTGCCGTTTTAGAGTTGGAATAGAAGATCGACAAATTCCATCTTTGAACGGGATAAGATTTGCAAATTCCCTGAATAAAACTGATTCTGGAATGTTCTAGCCGTCCAAAGTAATTGCCATAATGATTGGGAGTAGAATTGGTAGAGAATTCCATGTTAGAATCGATTTCTAGAAGTCCTGGGAACTTTCTGTCGGGCTCAGGCGAGCCCACGCGCATTTCTTAAGGTTTTCAAGCGCGCCCGCGCTCTTAACAATACTTCAGCCAAGCCAAGCGTGCCCGCACGCGGCTCTAGTGTATTCTGAGCGCGCCCGCGCTTCAGACACTGTTCATGCACACTGATTTTTTCCCTTTTGCTGATTTTCCTCCGTTTTCAAATGCAATTCCCGGCACTTATTCCTTTGACCTTCAAAACACCATACAATCAATGAAACTCGATACCTGCACCTAAATATACAACCTGCACAATTCTCACAAAACACATTAAAACACACCAATACTTGAGACACAAGCGATCAATTTAAGTTGAAATATAGCGTTCCAAGTGGATAAAAATCCACTTATTAGTGTTCATCACCACCTCGGACATCCATGTCTTCAATCGGAAGGACCTGCCCCCCCAACTCCATCAGCTCTTAATGCGGCCACATAACAACTTCTGGCCATCTTCTGATCACCCTTCTGTTCTCCAACACCATTCCTGGTTGGAAACTTGACTTTCATATGGTAGCTGGAGGCAACAGCCTTAAATGCGTGGAGTCCAGTTATTCCAAAGATCGCATTATATGTGGAGGTTGCCTTGATTACCAGGAAGTTCAACATCTGAGTGGCCTCCTTGGGCTCTTGTCCAATAGTAGCTGGTAGCTGGATAGTCCCTTCAACATTGGATTCGACTCCATTGAACCCATATATAGGCATGTTGTTTGGAGTCAACTGTGAATCATTGTATCCCATCTTCACAAATGCATCATGAAACAAAATATCGATGGAAGCACCATTGTCTATCAAGACTTGCTTCACCTCTGAATTTCCAATTACAGGAGTTATGACCAACGGGTCGTCATGGGGGAACTTCACCCCCTCCAAGTCTGAGTCGTCAAAACCAATCACTACTTTAGTCTTTGCATGTTTCGGGGCCTCTCCCACGATGTGCATCACCTCCCTGGCGTATGCCTTTCTAGAGTTCCTTGTTGTTCCGGTCGCAGTCGGGCCTCCCCAAATCATGTTAATAACTGGCCCTCATGGCTGTGGGTTACGATCACGGTCGTTGTCCCTTCTATCATTATCCCTTCTGTCATTATCTCTCCTTTGATTTCCACGATCTTTGCCTTTTGTGAACCTGCTCAGCTTCCCTTTTCGGATCAAGAATTCGATCTCGTCCTTGAGTTGTCTGCAATCATCAGTGTCATGCCCTATATCTTTGTAAAACCTACAGTATTGATCCTTGTTTCTCTTTGTGGGATCACCCCTGAGTGGCTTCGGCCATCGGAAATCCTTGTTTTCCTCAATATCCATCAGGATCTGACTCCTTGGGGTATTCAACCTTGCGTATTCAGAGAACCTTGGCCCCAAATTTTTCTTAGGGGCAGAGTCGGAGTCCTTGCTAGTTCGAGGATAGTTGTCCCTAGCATCATACTCCTGCTCTTGCTTCTGCTTTCGGGAGTTTCCGTTTCCTCCATTCGTGGTTGGAGCTTCTGCCTTCCTCATGCCCTCTTCTGCCTTTATGTATTTACTCGCCCTTCTTTGGAGCTCAATCATGCTCTGAGGAGGATGTTTTTCCAATGACATCTGAAAGTAGGGGTTCTTTGTTCCATTCTCCAAGGCTATCATAGCTACCTTGTTCTCCAGATCTGGGACGTTCAACGTCTCCTTGGTGAAGCGCTTGAGATAATCCCTCAGGTTTTCATTCTTTCCTTGTTTCACTTGCATGAGAGATGCAGAGCTTTTTTTTGTGGACCTTTCCACTAACAAATTTGTTGATGAAAGCAGTGCTCAACTCTTTGAAAGAGCCAATCGAGTTTGCGGGCAATCGGCTATACCATCTTTGAGCCATGCCTGCCAGGGTTTGAGGGAACCCCCTACACTTAAGAGCGTCACTAGCGGGTTGTAACAGTAGTGCGTTTGAGAATGTCCTGACGTGATTCGAAGGATCACCCGTTCCATCGTATGCTTTTATCGTAGGCATCTTAAACTTTCGGGAAATATGAGCGTTCATCACCTCCTCAGTGAATGGGGGTGTGGGATCGTCAGGATCTCCGAGTGGCATCAGGTCTTTGGGATCACCCCTGGGGGTTTCCACCCTCGTAACTCCTCCAGTTGGGGCATCAGCCCTTCTCTGTCTCCTTGAAGACCTTTCCAAATCAATGAAGGGAATCTCCCTTGAAGTTGGAGGAGGCCTATTCTGGTTCTGCCTTGCTTGCTCCCTGGCTATGTCGTCCTTCAGCTTTTGGATCTCGGCCTCATAAGCCTTGATTCTCTCAGCAGCTGTTGGAGGGGGTCCGTCATGGATCCTTTGAGTCCTTCTCATAGGCTCCTTGCTTGCACGTCGCCTCCTTGGGGCTTCATCGCAATCATCATCCTCAGACGATGAATCATCTGTGTAAGGTCCGGAGTAATCATCATATCCTTGCTCAGGGGGGCTAAACCCCTAATATAGGGTGTTTGATACGACTCAGGTATCTGCAGAGCGTGACCGCTTGGTCCAGGATCCCTTCGATTTGGGGGATAGCTAGGCAACCTGTATACCGGATTGGTGCTTACGGGGAGCGTAGTGGTGGAGATCTGAACTCTTGAGAACGGGGGGATGGCTAGTTAATGGTGAGACCACCATCTGAAGCTGATTAGTCTCCCGTCCCGGGTGGACGTCCACTGGTAAGGTTCTCTTAACATGGAGATTCATCCCTATAGGTTGAGAAACTTGAGGTTGAGTGGTTGTCTCTGTTGATGGGGGTACATACCCTTACTCCGTAACAACGGGTGGAGCGGAGGAGATGACCGGTGGATCGGAAGTAACAGGAGCGTTCTCGGTTGTTGTTCTTCGTGTGTTAACCATGGTTGATGTTATCTTCCCACAGACGGCGCCAAATGTTGTGGAATAAAAAGTAGGGTTATCGAATTACGGATAGGGTTCGTGAGCTTCGTGCTTTAATGGCTGCGCTTGCGTTTTCGTGACCTAATTCGGGTCCTCACAAGATGCCTACGTATCTCAGAGTTGAGAATCAAGCCAACGTAGTTCTGAGATGAGGGGTCTGGCCCTTTATATATGCTGTGGGAGCCTTAGAATCGTAATAGGGTTTGGAGACTTGGTGGACAAGTCACCATCATTGAGGAAGGTTTTGACTCCTTCCTTGTAGGAGTTAATTTCCATGTCGAATTAGGTGCCTTGGAGGCTACAGAATATCCCAGGGATATTCTAGAACGTTCCTTGTTTCCAGAACGTTCCCGGTTTGTGGATCAGGCCCATGTTAGAAACAAGCTTATACAGGGCGTCCCCGGTTTGGGCTGTTCTTTGGGCTTAATTATTAATTACGAATTTAATGCCCAACTAGGGTTTCGGGCCTTATTAATGAGCCAATAAATGTTATATTAAATATGTCTTTAGGGATTATTTTTCACCCATATCAAAAACTAATCTTATAATCATTAATAAATACCCGAAAATTTCACATCATATTTTTTAATTATTAATAAAATATATTAAAAATCCATATACGTTGTTTATAATATGGAAACATTAGTATAATCCGTAAACATGAGTATATTAATTTATATTAAATTAAAATTAAAAAATATTAAAAATAATTATTATATAAAAACATAATTGTAAGATTAAATAAAATGTATTACATAATAAAATAAACCCGTGCATCGCACGAGCATTGAAAGTTTGTTGGTTCGATTTTCAACTCTGTCATCCTAATTATTAAAATAAATAGTAAAATAAATATAATTAGTGATAATTAGCCGATTTCCTTTTATTAATTAAAAGAGAGGTTTACTTTTAATTGATTGATGATATAGCCTTTTATAAACATCTAAAATATCGTATCTTCCAATCAATAATATTTCTTTCTAAATAAAACACGTTAACTTTTAATTTAAAATATAATTTTATAATAATTAATATATACCCAAAAATATAACACTATATCGTCTAATCACTAACAGAATATAATAGAAATCTGTGTACAAAGAATAATGACCGTTAGATTTTTAGTAAAAATTCAGAACCGTTAGATCTAATGATTAGATATATTATATGTTTAAATTAATTTACTAAAATTTCAAGGTTCGAATTCTGTCAACGACATTTTGTTTTAAAAGTTTATAATATAAGTTTTAAACCACATAATTTTGCAAATTTCAAGGCTCGAATTCTGTCAACGACATATTTTTTTTTTAAAATTTTATAATATAAGTTTTAAACCACATAATTTTGCAATCATTAATGTATATCCAAAAATATTACACCATTTTACCGTTAGATTTTTAGTAAATAATTAGAACAGTTAGATGTAATTATAAGGTATATTTTATGATTAAAGTACTTTACTAGAAATTCAAGTTTTGAATCCCGTCAACAACGTATTTAACTTAAAATTCTATAATATACATTTTAAATCATGCATATCATTATCTAAATTTATATTAAATTATATTAAAATAATATTAAAATAATTTTTACAAAATAATGATTATATAAAAACATAATTATAGCATAAAATAAAATTTATAACATATTAAAAAAAACCGTGCATCGCTATTACCTTTTCTAACTAAAACCTATTTTCGCTATTACCTTTTCTAGTATCTATTATAACTAAAACCAATTATCGCTATTACCTTTTCTAACTAAAACCTATTTTTTCTAAAAATATGATCGTTCTAATTAATGGAATAAACTAATCATATTATAATTACTAATAACTAACACAGGTAAAAGGTAATATTTTTCAAAAATATGATCATTCTAATTGATGATATAAACTAATAATATTATAATTACCAATAACTAACTGATTACCTTTCCAGCTAAAAGGTAATATCTTTTCTATACTTCTAAATAATAACTAACCAATTATCCTTTTCAACTATTACCTTTTATAGCTTTACGAATTAATTTCCAAAAATATGGTCTTTCTAATTGATGAAATAAATTAATAATATTATAATTACTAATAACTAACAAAGGTAAAAGTTAATGTCTTTCAAAAATATGATCGTTCTAATTAATGATATAAACTAATAACATTATAATTACTAATAACTAACTAATTACCTTTCCAGCTAAAATGTAACATCTTTTCTATACTCCTAAATAATAACTGACCAATTATCCTTTTCAGCTATTACCTTTTATAGCTTTTCTAATAAAATCTTGATATGGACTGAATATAAACCCTAGAAATACATTAAATGCGACATTAATTAAACCTATGTTGGTCTAAGGTGAAAGCCCATTAATGAGGCCCGAAACCCTTGAATTGATATTAATTTCGTAGCTGTAAAATCAGCCAAATAAAAGACCCTATATTTGAGTCAACAAGGAAACCAAATCATATCAGGAGTGATCTTCAAGGCATATAATTCCAATACTTATCTTCTTATCTATTAGAAGGCTCTAGAATTGGGCCTAAGCTGTGGCTTGCCCACCAAGACACCTAATTCTACTCTAACTCCAAGGCATCCAATGCCTATATAAAGGACCTGATCCTTCAACTCAGAACTACGTTTTTTGGCTTGATTCTTGATATATTGCAAGATACGTAGGCATCTTGTGAGGACCCAAGTTAAGTCACGAAACACTTGATCAGCCATTAAAGCTCGAAGCTCCCCTTAACCCTAGCATTCAATACACAATAAATATACCCTACTTTTCGTTCCACAACATTTGGCGCCGTCTGTGGGAAGACAACATCAACCATGGTGCAAACACGAAGGACACCAGTCACAACCGAGGCGACCACCATCACCTTTGCTCCGCCTGAACAAGGGTATGTACCCCCATCAACAGGGGCGATCACCCAACCTCAAGTTCCTCAACCTCCGGGGACGATTCCCTATGTTGAGGGAACTCTACCAGTGGTTATCCATCAAAACCAAGAAACTAACCCTCTTCAGATGGTGGTTTATCCTCCTGATAACGTTGATCGTACGTTACCCCCGGGAATACAGATCCACACCACGGATCTCCCCTTGAATACCAACCCGATGTATGGGCTGCCAAATTATCCCCCTCGACAAAGGAAACCTGGACCAAGCGGTCACGCCTTACAGATCCGAGATCGAGAGTACGATGACTACTCCGGCCCCTATACTGATGATTCGACATCTGAGGACGACGATGATGATCGCGAAGAAGCCCCAAGGAGGCGACGTGCTAGTAGAGAACCTCGAAGGAGGTCCTAAAGAATTCATGATGGACCTCCACAAACGGTTGAGGAAAGGATTAAGGCTCATGAGGCTGAGATCCAAAGGATAAAGGATGATATTGCCGGGAGCAAGCAAGGCAAAGTCTGATTCGACCTCCTTCAGTGACAGGGAGGATTCCTATTATAAATCTGGGGAGGCCTTCAAGGAGACAGCGAAGGGCCGATTCCCCAACTGAGAAATCGACAAGGGTGGAGACCCCCAGAAGCAACCCCAAGGACCTGATGCCACTTGGGGATCCTGATGATCCCACACCTCCGTTTACTGAAGAGGTGATGAATGCCCGCATCTCAAGGAAGTTCAAGATGCCGACGATTAAGGCTTTTGATGGAACGGGCGACCCCGCGAACCATGTCAGGACGTTCTCAAACGCACTGCTGCTGCAGCCTGCGAGTGACGCCTTAAAGTGTAGGGTGTTCCCTCAAACCCTGTCGGGCATGGCTCAAAGGCGGTGGCTTGCCCACCAAGTATCCAAATCCTACCATAATTCTAAGGCTCCCCGAGCCTATATAAAGGACCTGATCCTTCATCTCAGAACAACGTTTTTGGGCACAGCTCCATACGTCACACACCACGTTTTGGCTTAATCCTCGAATAAGGATATACAAGCCACTACGTCCTTGGTGTGCCCTCACCGCCATAACCCCGAGGGCGAACACCAAGAACTACGTTTTTGGCTTGATTCTCAATACGAGATACGTAGGCACTCTGTGAGGACCGATTAGTCTCGAACACGGAAACAGCCATTAAAGCTCGAAGCTCACCAACCCCCTTTGCATTAAACACACTCAAACCCTAGCCGCAATTTACAACCTAGTTTTTGTTCCACAACATTTGGCGCCGTCTGTGGGAAACCGGATATCAACCATGGTTACCACCCGGAGAACACCAACACTTTCTGAAACCATCACTAACACCACCGCACCCCCGATCGAGGAACAAGTGCCCCCAGGGGCGAATTCTCAACCGCTGGTCACTCAGCCACAAGGAACTGAAGCGCAACCTCATGAGTCGTTACCCTTAGTGACGAATCCCACCACCCAAGGGACGAATCCCCTTAAGATGGTGGTCGCCCCTCTCGGAGGGCAGTCCGCTCCACCCACCGCTCAGATCTCTACTACAGTGATCCCCGCAAGCACGAACCCGATATATGGGTTGCCCAATTATCCCCCGTATCACGCCGGACCAAGTGGTCACGCCCTCCAGATACACGAGCCATACAATCCACCTTACATCAGAGGTTTAGGACCAATCAAGGCCAACAATACTATGACTACTCAGGCCCGTATTCTGATGACTCATCCTCGGAAGAAGATAGGGATGAAGCCCCGAGGAGACGTCGTCCAAGTAAGGAACCTATTGGACGCCGAAGAACTCATGATCGACCTCCCTTAACGGCTGCTGAAAAAATCAAGGCTCATGAGGCCAAGATCCAAAAATTAAAGGAGGACATAGAAAGGGAACAGCGAAGACAGAATCAGAATCGACTCCCACCAGCGACGGGTGGAGACATTCCTTTTGTTGATTTGGAAAGAACCCCAAGGAGAGAGAGAAGGACCGAAGTCCCTAGAGGTGGAAACACGAGGGTCGAAACCCCCAGAGGCAACCCTGAAGACTTAATGCAACTTGGAGATCTTGATGATCCAACCCCTCCATTCAATGAGGAGGTGATGAACGTGCATATATCACGGAAGTTCAAGATGCCTACCATAAAGACTTACGATGGAATGGGAGATCCCGCTAACCATGTAAGAACGTTCTCTAACGCACTGTTGTTACAACCTGCCAGTGACGCCTTGAAGTGTAGGGCGTTTCCCCAAACCCTAGCGGGCATGGCGCAACGTTGGTACAGTCGCCTACCACCAAATTCCATCGCCTCTTTCAAAGAGCTGAGCACCGCTTTCGTCAGCCAATTCATTGGCGGAAGGATTCATGAAATGGATTCCGCGTCCCTCATGACTGTGGTTCAAGGGAAGAATGAGAATCTTAGGGATTACCTCAAACGGTTCACCAAGGAGACGCTCAACATTACTGATTTAGAGAACAAAGTGGCCATGGTGGCTTTGCAGAATGGGACTTCGAATGTTTATTTCAAGATGTCATTGGCCAAGCATCCCCCTGAGAACATGATTGAGCTTCAACAAAGGGCGAGTAAGTATATCAAAGCTGAGGATAGTCTAAAGAAAGAGTCAGTAACGGGAAACACTGGGAATGGTGACAATTCTAGGAAGAGAAAGACGGACGAAGAATATGATGGGAGAGATAAGTACTCGCGCACGGGCAGAGATTCTGATTCAGCCCCTAAAAAGGGTAGTCCAGGACAAAGGTTTACGGATTATGCAAGGTTGAACGCACCAAGAAGCCAAATCTTGATGGACATAGAGAAGGATAGGGACGTAAGATGGCCGAAGCCACTAAGGACAGATCCTGAGAAGAGAAATAAGAACCAATACTGCCGATTCCACAAAGACGTGGGGCACGATACCGACGATTGTAGGCAACTGAAAGATGAGATTGAGTTCTTGATCCGCAGAGGAAAGTTAAATAAATTCTGCAAAGATGGGGATCGAGGAAACTCGAGATGGGATTATGATAGGAATGATGAAGATCGTAACCGTAATCCACAGCCCCGGGGGCCAGTGATAAACATGATTTTCGGTGGCCCGACAGCGGCCGGGTCAAGCAGAAATTCCAGAAAGGCATATGCACGAGAGGTGATGCACATTGTTGGGGAAGCACCAAAGCGTGCAAAAACGGAGGTCTCGATTGGATTCGATGACTCGGACCTTGAAGGGGTGAAGTTCCCCCAGGATGACCCGCTGGTGATCTCACATGTGATAGGCAACTCCCAAGTGAAGAGAGTCTTGATAGACAATGGAGCCTCAGTGGACATTCTGTTCCATGATGCCTTTTTGAAGATGGGATATACCGAGTCTCAGTTGAAACCATCGAATATGCCCATATACGGGTTCAATTGAGTAGAGTCGAAAGTTGAGGGGACAATTCAGCTACCCATGACTATAGGGCAGGAGCCACGGGAGGCCACTCAGATGTTAAACTTCTTTGTCATCAAAGCCACGTCTACCTATAATGCTATCTTAGGCAGGACGGGACTCCATACATTCAAGGCAGTTGCCTCTACATATCATTTGAAAATTAAGTTCCCAACCAGAAACGGTGTGGGAGAAGAAAAAGGAGATCAAAAAATGGCAAGGAGTTGTTATGTGGCCGCTTTGAGGCCTGATGGAACTGGGGGGCAGGTCCTCCCGATTGAGGATATGGACATCCGTGAGGATGAAGAACGAAGAGGGAAGCCAGCAGAGGACTTAATTCCCATACCTTTGGAGTTGGGAGATCCTGAGAAGGTTACTTACATCGGAGCATCTCTGAAAGACCCCTTGAGAAGCAAGCTGATTGCCTTCCTACAAGACAATAATGACGTCTTTGCATGGACAGCAGCCGATATGCCAGGGATAGATCCCCAACTGATAACACACAACTTGAATGTGGATCCGGAACGGAAGACGGTGAAACTAAAGAAGAGAAATTTTGCACCTGAGAGGCAAGAAGCCATAAAACAGGAAGTTGATAAACTCCTAGAAGCGGGTTTCATTGAGGAAATTCAGTTCCCAAAATGGTTGGCCAATCCTGTAATGGTCAAGAAGGCCAATGGAAAGTGGAGGATGTGCATAGACTTTACTGATCTGAATGATGCATGCCCAAAGGACTGTTTCCCTTTGCCAAGGATCGATATGTTGATAGATGCCACGGCTGGGCACGACATGCTGAGTTTCATGGATGGCTTCAGTGGCTACAACCAAATTAAGATGCACAAGGACGACATCCCTAAGGTATCATTCATCACCGACTTTGGTGTGTATTGTTACCTGGTAATGGCCTTTGGACTGAAGAACGCAGGAGCTACCTATCAGAGGTTGGTAAACAAGATTTTTTCCCATCTCATTGGAAAGACTATGGAAGTTTATGTGGATGATATGTTGGTGAAAAGCCTACACAAGGCAGATCACATTGAGCACCTACGTGAGGCATTTGAAGTGTTGAGGCACCATAAGATGATGTTGAACCCAACCAAGTGTGCTTTCGGTGTTGGGTCAGGAAAGTTCTTGGGTCTCATGGTCTCGAAACGGGGAATCGAGGCTAACCCCGACAAAATCAAGGCTATCTTGGACATGGAACCACCACGTTCTATAAGGGACGTACAGAAATTAACCGGGAGGATCGCTGCATTGGGGAGATTCGTCTCCAAATCGGGGGACAAGTGTTTGCCATTCTTTAAAACCCTGAAGAAGGTAAAAAACTTTGAATGGACAGAGGAAAGCCAAGAGGCCTTTGAGCAAGTGAAGAAGTATATGGCTGAGGCCCCATTGCTAGCCAAGCCAAGTACGGGAGAAATCCTCTATCTCTACTTAGCAATTTCTGGTCAAGCTGTGAGTGCGGTGCTGGTAAAGGAGGAAAGCAAGGTTCAGAAAGCCATATACTATGTGAGTAAAGTTTTACACGGAGCAGAGTTGAAGTACTCCACTATTGAGAAGTTTGCCATAGCATTGGTAACTGCTTCTAGGAAACTACGGCCCTATTTTCAGGCACATAAGATAGAGGTCCTTACAGAACAACCGTTAAGGAATATTTGGCACAGCCCTAAAGCTAGTGGTAGGCTCATCAAGTGGGCAATTGAGTTGGGAGAATTTGATGTTAAGTTCAAGCCAAGGACGGCCATCAAAGCCCAGGCATTGGATGACTTCGTGGTTGAATGTACCATCGACAACCAAGAAGTCGGGGGGCAAGAGATAGTACCTCAAGAAGGCAATGAACCGCATAAGGAGGATAGGGAACCCGTGCTCGAGGAGAAGGAATACTGGATGCTCTATTTTGATGGGGCATCAAAAACAAAAACAAGTGGTGCAGGTCTTGTTCTGCAAAGTCCCGATGGATTCGCGATTGAATACGCCCTGAAGTTGGACTTCCCAACAACCAACAATGAGGCAGAGTATGAAGCTTTGATAGCCGGGCTTGGTCTGGCAGGGGCATTAAGGGTTAAGAATCTTAAAGTTTGTGGAGATTCAAGGCTAGTTGTGGCCCAAGTCAATGGAGAGTTTGAGGCAAGGGATGAAACCATGGCCAAGTACTTAAGGCTTGTGAAGGCAGTAATGACTCAATTTGATGAGTGTTACATAGAGCACATTCCGAGGGAGGAGAACATGAAGGCCGATGCCTTATCCAAGTTCGCCTCCTCCGAGATAGAGAATTACTCTGGAAGTGTCTACTTCCAAGTTCTGAGAGCCCCTACCATCGATTCAAAGTTGGTCGCGCCTATTGATGTCAGGGAATGTTGGATAGATCCCATAAAAGCACACCTCGAGACCGGTTGGCTCCCGACTAATGCCATGGAGGCACGAAAATTATCTGTGAGGGCTTTAAGGTATGCACTAATTGAAGGGATACTATACAAGAAGTCTTTTGTGATTCCATATCTAAAGTGCTTAAGACCCGAGGAGGCCAAATCAGCTATTGAGGAGGTCCATGAGGGGATTTGTGGACAGCACTTGGGGGGCAGGGCCCTAGCTTACAAGATAGTTAGACTCGGGTTCTATTGGCCTGAGATGATGGCCGATGCTAAGGATTACGTGAAAAAGTGTGACCGGTGCCAGAAACATGCACCAGTGGTTAGAGGTAAAGAAGGATTTGGTTAGAAGGATTTGAATGAGTTGGTAAAGAAGGATTTGGTTAGAGGTATTCCAAAATTGTATTACTCCAAGGATGGATTGTGTGATGCATGCTAGAAAGGGAAGCAGAAGAAGGCCTCTTTCAAATCAAAGTCAATGTCATCAATTGATCAACCCTTGCAACTACTTCACATGGATCTCTTTGGACCAGTCAATGTGTTGTCAATCTCAAAGAAGAAATAATGTCTTGTGATTATTGATGATTTCTCAAAATTCTCTTGGACATTCTTTCTGCACTCTAAGGATGAGGCGGGTGAAGTCATTATAAATCACATCAAGATAGTCAACAACAATCCTTTACTCAAAGTAAGGAGAATCAGAAGTGACAATGAAACTGAGTTCAAGAATTCTATAATAAGAGAGTTTTGTGAAGAAGAAGGAATTATCCAAGAATTCTCTGCACCAAGAACTCCTCAAGAAAATGGTGTAGTGGAAAGAAAGAACAGAACTCTAATTGAAGCTGCAAGAACAATGCTTGAAGAGTCTAAGCTACCAACATACTTCTAGGCAGAAGCTATAAACACTGCATGCTATACTCAGAATATTTCTTTGGTCAATCAAGCAAAAGGCATGACACCTTATCAACTTTTCAAAGGCAAGAAACCAACAATCAACTTTCTGCATGTCTTTCGATGCAAAGGCTTTGTACTGAAAAATCATGGTGAGCATCTTGGAAAATTTGATTCAAAGGCAGATGAAGCTATCTTTATTGGATACTCAGTTGGAAAATCCGACAGAATCTACAACCTAAGACTAAACATTGTAATGGAGTCCATACATGTTGTCTTTGATGACAAGAAAATATCTGGTCTAGTAGATGAAGGTTTTCATGAGTCTCTCTCATTTGAGAATGAGAGAAGTGGTGAAGAAAGTGAAGATGATGATGAAGAATGTAGATCAAATGGTGTGAGAAACGGACAAGGATCATCAGTTGAAGTGCTGAATGAACCACCTGTTGAAGAGCAACTTACACCATCAGTTGGAAATCAATTTGAAGCATCTGTAGAAAATCAAAGAGAAGCATCTGTTGATGAATCAGCAAGAACTCCACCAATCTCGAGGGCCATACACTCAGGGGGAGTTTCTCACAGTCAAAACTCAATAACAAGTCACAATGATCAACACAGAGAAAATGAAACCACTTCATCAAGGTCAAACTTACCACCGTAAAGAAAATGGACCAGGGATCATCCATTTGATCTTATCATTGGAGATCCTAATGCAAAGGTCCTAACCAGAAGAGCAACTCAAGAAGAATGCTTGTATAGCAGTTTTCTATCCAAAGAGGAACCTAAGAGAGTTGAAGATGCTCTTCTGGATCCAGACTGGGTTTTAGCAATACAAGAAGAGCTAAACCAGTTTGAAAGAAATGAAGTATGGAAACTTGTACCCAAACCTAAAGACAAATCAGTGATTGGCACTAAGAGGATATTCAAGAACAATATGGATGAGAATGGCATAGTCACAAGGAATAAAGCTAGATTAGTAGCTAAAGGCTACTATCCAGAGGAAGGAATTGACTTTGAAGAAACCTTTGCACTAGTGGCAAGGTTAGAATCAATAAGGATCTTCCTGGCCTATGTAGCGAATGCCAATTTCAAAGTCTATCAAATGAATGTCAAGAGTGCATTTCTGAATGGTATTCTGGAGGAGGAGGTGTATGTTAGTCAACCGCCTGGTTTTGAAGATCCAGACTTTACAAAATATGTGTTCTTTCTACTCAAAGCACTCTATGGCCTGAAGCAAGCACCTAGAGCCTGGTATGACACACTTTCACAGTTCCTTATAGAGAATCACTTCATTCGAGGTATTGTTGATAAAACTCTCATTTATAGAAATGTCAATGGCTCTATGATACTTGTCTAAATTTATGTAGATGATATAATATTTGGGTCTACAGATGAGAAACTTTGCAAGAGATTTGCCAAACTCATGCAAAGTAGATATGAAATGAGTATGATGGGTGAATTAACTTATTTTCTTGGTTTACAAGTTAAACAAGTGAATGAGGGAATTTTTATAAGTCAAACAAAATACATTTATGATCTTTTAAAAAGGTTTGATTTAGCAGGTTGCTCTTCTGCAAAAACACCCATGGCCACTGCCACTAAGCTTGAACTGAATACTAAAGAAAAGAAGGTGGACATGAAAAGCTATAGGGGCATGGTTGGATCTCTTTTATACTTAACAGCTAGTAGACCTGATATTATGTTTGCTACATGTTTATGTGCTAGATTTCAAGCTGATCCTAGGGAATCTCACCTAGTAGCTATTAAAAGGATTTTCAGATATCTAAAGGGAACACCAAACCTTGGAATTTGGTACCCTAGAGATTCTGGTTTTGAACTAATTGGTTACTCAGATGCAGATTATGCAGGTTGCAAAATGGATAGAAAAAGTACCACAGGAACCTGTCAATTCTTGGGAAACAAGCTGGTCTCATGGTTCAGTAAGAAGCAAAACTCAGTATCTACCTCAACTGCAGAGGCTAAATACATAGCAGCTGGGAGTTATTGTGCACAGATTCTATGGATGAGAAATCAACTACTTGACTATGGAGTTAAAAGTTGAAAAGATCCCAATTTTCTGTGACAACACTAGTGCAATTGCAATATCACAGAATCCAGTGCAGCATTCTAGAACCAAGCACATAGAGATCAGATACCATTTCATCAGGGAGCATGTGATGAAAGGCACTGTGTGTTGGTGTATACTGAAAATATTTATTTAAAGTATATACATTTATTTCTGGCCAGTTTAATTGAGAATCATTTAAATGTTTACGTGTTGTCTAAATATTATATATTGTGGACAATCTAGTATCAAATGGGATACAGAATATTAGATTGTTAAATACGGTTTATATAATATTAATAAGGTTCACAGCACAGGTGGTGTTGGACAATCCACTGGTATGGCTGTAGTATTATTTAGATTAGTTTATATTGACTAATAAATAATACTAGTATACTTTGTGTATATTGAACAGGATCAAATTTAGAATTGTTCCCTTATACTGATTAAGAAGGTGAACTAAGATACTATGTTATTATTAATGCTTAGGTTCTTAATCCGGATATAGTAATTGACACGTGTATATTATTTACATGCTTTGATTTATATATAGAAATAATTCTTACGAATTAAATCATTATATTTTGGGTGATGGAATAATATATATGGTGGATATTATTTATTGAAGGAATCCATGTCCTGATAATATTCGGGTTAATGATGTCCCCTTGAAAGCTCAAAAAGATTTAATTGTGTGAAACCCTACAGGTGGATTTATTCCAGCATAATTAAATAAAGGTTGAGTGGATGATCAATGATAAAAGATACTCCCTCCGTCCCACTCATTTCTTTACATGTTTTCAGCACTGCTTGGCACGCATTTTAAGGCGTATATAAAGTATAGTTCTATGATCTATTTTTAAAATTATCTTTTTTTTTGAATAAAAATTTAAACATTAAATTTTTATTCAGAAGAAAAAAAAATTAAAAAAAATTATAAAACTATACTTTTTAGGAGCCTTAAAATGCGTGTCACGCCCTTTTCCCCCAATGTAAACAATTGAGGGGGACAGAGGGAGTATTAATTAAATGAATTATCAGTAATTTATTTAATTAATGGACATGCGATATTTTAAACATGGGGAATTTAATAAGCAAATAATAGAGGAGCCGATTTAATTAATTAAATAAATTACCCAAATTAGGTGGGTGGTGCATTATTAATTATTTAGTGGAATTAATTAATATTAATTATAAAGGGCTTGGCCCAGGTTATCATTAGAAGGCCCGACTTAATTTACTCCTCGATCCCTATTGTAGCATATAAATACTCATTATGCCTCCAAGAATAAGGGTTCGGAATTCTGGAGCTTGGAGGCTAAATCTTGGAGGATCGAAGGCCACGCTTCGTTCAAGGGAGTAAAGGAATACAATAGAAGATTGTGGATTTGAATCGCTTGCGCCGTAGCGATTAAGGTAAATCTTCTAAACCCCCTTTGTAATCATCAAATGAGTTAAACACAAATCACTATGATCCAAAGGGACCAATAACTGGCATCTAGACCCTGAGGTTTAGTGGACTTGTGTTTGTGTTTGATGACGTCCTTGTCGTAACTAAAATTGGTTATGTATGTATAGTGGTGTGCTTGGATAATATCTTTTGCAGGTTGTTTAGTATCCACTATTATGGCCATGCATATTTTAATTATGTGTTTGAATCCCACGTGGTTTAATCGTGGTTAATTTTTATGCAATTGGTTTCCACGTGGTTTATCGTGGTTGTAATTAACACGAGGGTTGATCGTGTTAGAATAGATTTTACAAAAATAGTTTTGTATTAGATCTATTATTTTTTGTAATTGTTTGATGGATTTTGTAAAAATTCGAATATCTTGTAACAATTGTGTGTCGCTGAAAATCAATTTCGGAGTTGTTTTTGTTCCGCTGCGATACTCTGGAGCTGCTGTTGTTGGCGATTAAAATTAAGTGTTGGTAGAAGCAAAGGTGAAGCAGGCAGCGAGGAAAAAAAAACTAACCCTTGTTTTTGAATTTCCTCAAATGTTTGAAAATGGCATTGCAGGGAAGCTTTTTAATTGCTAAAGTTAATCCTATTTCCATTCAGCAAATCGAAACCATTCTGGATGAGCAATTTCGGGCTTGGACACAATTTCGGAATAAACATTTATTAACTCGCTATGCTTTAGTTAGACCAGTGCAGCTAAACCATGATGCATTGCGTGAACTATATTGCAGTGCGGTTAACACTTCTGGACAGGACGGGTGTGCAATCACATATCGACTGTTTGGTAGGTCGATTAGGGTCACTAAACGAGATGTTAATCGAATTCTTCATTTTCCTATGGAAAATCTTGTTTCTGATCCTACACCTGAACAGATTGAAATGTTCTTTCGTTTTATAAGGTACCAAGATGGCAATTTCAATACTGGTAATCTTTCCAGAACGTTTCTAACCTCGTACTGGAATTTCTTCTTTCACACTCTTAACCATATTTTTTCCTCATATAGAACAAATCAAGATCGAATACCTGAATTTATTCAAAAATTAGGGTATGCGGTCGCCAATAATTTCAGGATTAATTTTGGAAAAATAGTGCTTGGTCAAATCATTTTAAAGATGAAACACTTAGGAAGAAAAGATGTTCGGACTCAAAATGTCAAATGTCTATATCCAAGGTTTCTACAGCTAATATTAAATGATTTTTTGAATGATGAAGACAGGGTACGCTTGGAAAATGGTCGAAAGGTGGAATGTTCTTACATGAAGATGAATGTAATTAATTACATAAGAAAAAAGAACTATACGGGTGTGCCTACAGTCCTAACAGAATATCTAAAGACTGTCCCACTTCCGTTGTTACCAAGACCAGTGAGAGCAGGTATGCGACAAAGTAATATTTCAATCCCTGCTATTCCAACCTCTGTATTCCCTATTGTGTCACAGGAAATACAGTTTCTACAGCCCCTAGTGGCCATCTTACCCGACCAAGAGCAGGAAATCCCACCGACTCTAACACAGGTCGAAGAGCCCATTCTACAAATGCAAACACAAACACAACAAACTCCTACACCTCAATTGTCACTTAAATGACCAGCCATCAACACTTTTGAGGCAGATAGTGCCTCAGCAGCACCACATAAGGAGTTAGTTACATCAATAGCTCTACCTCATTCTAAAAGAAGTAAACCAAATGAACCTGAGGTAACTGCAACTGTTATGGAAACAATTCTTCTTAGTCAAATGAGTGAAAATGTAAATAAGGTTAAATTGACGGGAGCAACTATCTTGAGTTCCATTTCACGGAACATAAGAGTGGTTGATGATCTTTCTAAAGATCAAATGCCTTCATAGGCATCCGATGTGGAATTACCTACCTCAATAACTGCTAGTGAATCTTCCATTTTACGGAAAGATCCATCGGTAGGTGGTTCTTTTTTGAACCAAGTGTCTTCACAGACATACGAGGGAAACTTGGGTTTTATGCCATTTAATCGATTCAAGTTTAACCTCCCAGAGGGAAAATCTCTGGATCTCTTTCGAGATTTACCACTCTTTACCAGTGGTCGGTAACTCGCTTCACGCGAGGATGGAAGCCCACGAACTTTCATTTCACCATCCGTGACCTCTGAAAAGGGGCTAGGATGATTTCATTTGCAGGTACACATATCGGTGAAAGCTCTGGAGGAGAGTTGAGGGAAACATGAACAGAACATGTAAGTGTAACCCAAACCACTAAACCGAGTGAATATAGAGTGTTAAGTGAAACACCTGCAGAACGTACGAGTGAGCAACCTACTAACCACATGCACCTGTAACCAGAAAGGAATACAGCAGACTCCTTACACGGGTCCAAACAATGGAGAAAGAGTTGCAAAATATCTATAAGTCCATTGCAGAAATCAAAAATTTGCAACTTATTTAACATGATGTATTCCAGATTCAATTGAATACCAAGGCAACCCAGTTTAATGATGCAATCAACTCCTTGGTAAAGTCATCTTCGTCTAATTTACCAACTCCACATCCTACTACTCTGGAGGATAACCCAACTGAGGGGGAGAAGTTGGATGATCAAGAAAAATCTACTAGGCGTAATGGTAAAGAAAAGGTTGTTGACACGGAATTAACTTTATTTTGGGAAAGGAAAAGCTAATGGGAGTATTAGTGCTATGTGGAAAGAAAGCAAGGAAAACTTGAAGATATGTTCAGTCTAGAGGAACAATCTATCTTGTACTTGTTCAAATTTTAGAAATCTGAAAAATGTATATATGATCCAGAATGCGCTTTAATATTATTTATCTTTGTATTTCATTTTTGTTTTTTGTATCAGTTGAGTTATCCTCTAGGAATTTGCTTGTCAAACCCTAACAATCAAATAGGGGGAGATTGTAAAGCATAATGTAATGTAATATGTAATAGAGGACATATATAACTCAACTAGGATAAAAGATAAATAATATTAACTCTATACAGGGATCGTGAAATTTGAAGAAAAGGCACCGACAAGGATCAAGTCGCTGAAAGAAGTTCATTAACATGATCAAGCCTCAGTGACAGAATAAGATGTATAGATGATTCAGTTGAAGGGCCAAAAAATTCCATGTATTTATACTATTTGAAGATACTGCTGCAGGCTAATCAATTGGAATGTAACGAAGGTGTGAAGATCAAGATCAGTGCTAGTCACTTGTGAACCAGACCAGTGCACTAAGTGTCAGCACATACGAGAAGGATCAACACATTAATTCACAGAAAGAATTGCCAAAGCCTATTGACGATCAAGGACAGACATAATATCTCAAGGTATTGTCAAAAATTAATTTACTCTAAAAATTAACTAAGTAATAGATTAATTAATTATTTATAATAAATAATTAAATTAATCTAGTTCTTGAACTATTTTCTGAGATGAATTAATTCAGTAGAATATCTGAAACAGAAGAGAGAAGCCTTAAAGAAGCAGCCAAAAATAGTAATACTATGCAAAGTTACTATGCACGTGTTAAATATAATTGATATGGTTAATATCAGTGTTTAAGTTTTGCAGGGAAAAATAGAGTTTAAACAGGAAGTAGTCAGAGTTTAGTTAAAGTCTGACAGTTAGAAGCTGAACAGAGTTTGCTATACGCTGACAATGGAAGCTCGACAGAGTTTGTTAAACTCTATCTGGAGGAAGCGTCTACTTGTCAACAGTGTTTGAAGAATTATTGAAGATAACTATGGAAGCAATATCTTTGAAGATTGGATAGCTGTCAAAGAGATTGAGTTGACTAAGGAGATGTGTAGCAATCGTAATTGATATCAATTGTATAGCTAATTTATAGGAGTATCAATTATCGATTCTATAGTAGCTGTATATTTTATAAATACAGTTAGGTTAACCCTAGAAGGGTAATCGATCGTGTAATACAATATCTTTCATTGTAACCTAAGCAGCTCTTTGTGATAATTTACATCACTGAGAGAGAAGTTAATTAAAACAGTTTTTTAAAGCTTTTAAAGAACTTATTGTTATTCTCTCATACTTAGTTGATTATAAGTGTGTATTCGGCCTAACAGCACGATTACTATGCAAGGTTACTATGCAAGATTACTATGCACGGTTACTATGCAGGTACTGTGCAAATAGTGTTACTGTGCAAATATTGGTTACTGTGCAAATAGTGGTTACTATGCAGGTGGGGCCCACGTCAAAAATATTTTCAACAGATGGTTGGTGGAATAGTACTATACAGGTGGGGCCCACGTCCAAAAATTCTCAGCAAACGCGTTTTGGTTGTTGGAATAGTGGTTACTATGCATTTGGGCCCACGTGAATAGTATAGCGTAGTACAGCATAGTGACTTTCTAAAACCTATAAATAGACTTGTTGTATTTCATTTCAAAACATACCTCAACACACAACTCTCTCTTCTCTCTCTTATATCTTCTCTTTGTAAGCTACTAGACAGTCCATCTAGTAGGGAAGCCGGCTTAGCCCGCTTTCAGGAAGTGTCGGGTAGAAGGTCCTGGTGCCTAAACTATTCTTAGGAGTGTTCTGGTTTTGAAGCTAATCCATTGGATTAGAAGTTGTAACACCCCTTCGAGTTTATTATCAATAAACATATATTCTCGGAATTATTTTTTTTTGGTAGTATCGTATTCAACCCCCCCTTCTACGATACTTCGGGACCTAACAATAAAAATAACACAAATAGTTTTATTTTTACACCAGAATAAATTACACATGGGTTATGATCAAACCGATTAAATTGAAAAATCCAATTTGATCGATAGATTAAATTGATAAAAATGTTATACAACCATTGTTCATTATATTGTTTCGAAATAAATTAATAATCTAATTAAATAAATTTTTACACTACAATTGAACATGTATGCTATGAGAGGAGCGTTGGCTTTAAAAAGTGTTATTATATATAATATTTATAACTTTGATATTAAAGTCTATTTTGTATTATAATTGCTACTTTTTATATTTATGATACTAGTGAGATTATGAAAATTTTAGATATATAAAGAGAATATCTTCGAACTTATAATTCATGTAAATTGTTTTGAATCAATTTTTTTTAAAAATTCGTAAGAGAAAAATTAATTTTTAGAAATAATAAAAAATAATTCATCTATTTTCATATTTTAAAATGAAATATGAACCGTGCGAAATGCGGATAACTTCCTTAGTATATTATAATGATTAGAGATCGAAAATACACCAGAAGAGTTCAAGGTATTTTTCTTGATTTTTTGTTTTTTTTACTTTTTACTAAAATTCTTTTCTTGCATTAAATAGCTAATAATGGTATTTTAATTAGTCATTAATTACACCTATTAAACATATATTAAATTTATTCTATTTAATTTGTTTTAAAATTAACAAACTTTATTTGAACGTTATAGTTATTATTTAAATATTGATTATTAATTATATATAGTTAAGTTTATTTTTTGGTAAAATGATGACTAAAAGTTTTTTATATTGCATTCTTTTTTATTCCCTATTCAAGATCATTGTAATTTCAATGACAGTAGGTGTTTGCACTAAATCACGCAAGCGTACGTGATCACAAGTAATATAGATAGAAGTCAAGTTCGTTCCCACAGAGATCTGGTTACGGTTTTAATTCAGTAGATGCACCTATGCAACAATGTATGATTATTATTCACTGCTAAGACAAATAACAAGATTAAGTTTTTACCAACTATAATTAACTAGGATACAATTTAACAAACTAAAAATTACTAAATAATGAGAATTAAAATTTAATTACTTATATGCGAGAAAACATGGAATCCTAACTTCATCATCTACTTCACTTAGAGTTGATGCCTTTAATCAATACTGCGATGGTTTTGATATCTGATCGGATAACACGAAACAAGTAAAAGCTACCTCTCGGTATACTAATACCAAACTACACATGCATCCACAAAAGAGATAGAAGATGGGTAGACACCAATTATGTTTAGACCCTATATCTCTATAGAATTTGAAAACATAAAGGTTTAAGCACAAGTTATCCACTTAGATCACAGAGGGTAGCATCATATCTCTATGTATGCCACAAATCATGATAATATTATCAACCTATCCTATGCTAGCATGGCAAGTTCTAAATCTCAAGATCCACTCTCGTTTCGCAAGAGATTAACAAATTAGATGTTCATGACTCATCTAAACACATGAAACACAACCATACGAGGATATCAAGAATTCACCACACATAAATCTTGAAAGCAATCAAACTACTAAGCTACATAGATAATTCTGTTAGAATCCCATGACAACGATTAGCTCATATCGAACCGCTCGTCATCATGGGATCTGATGAAACCATGATAGAAGTCAAGATATGAAAGAAAGTAATAATATTAATAAAACAAGAGTTGAGAAAACAAATCTACGATACAAAAGATGAAGTAGATCTAGATCCGTTGCTTGTCACGAGCGTTGAATCTTTCTCCTCTTTTCTCCCTTGCAGATCTAAGCTATATTATGTACAAGATATCTAATTGTCTAATTCCTAATTATTTAATTTACAAAGGGTTGGATGTGTTTATATAGGCACTCCAAGTCTTGCCCACCAAGAAATTGCCTTCTATTACAATTAGAATTCGATTTAGGTACCAAAAACTGCCCAAAATACAATTAGAACTTGAAAAGGGCAAAACAGTAAATTCTCTGCTCCCATCAGTCTGCTTGTCGCGCAATCTGCTCTCACCACACGCAACTTGCGCGCACGAATCCTATCCTAAGTTGTAGAAAATTTTCCAGGCTTCGCGTGGACAGCTTACGGGCCTCAAACGGACTTATAGAACTCCAGATATGGCCAAAACAGTGTAGACTGCGCAACCTTCCCGGAAAATCCGAATTTTAATCAATTAATCCTCCAAACACGATAGAAGCATCAACCATAATCGATATTCTTGCAAATCTGCACAACTAAGCAAAACACATCAAAACTACAATAAACTTGAGTCCAAGACAATCAATTTAAGCCGAATCGAAGCGATCCAAGTGGATATAAATCCACTTATCACACCCCCAAACTTAAACTGATGTTTGTCCTCAAGCATAAACAATTACAACTAACTAACTATCTAGTACCACTTCCGTAGGTGATCACGGTTGCATTTGGCATATGCAACAAGCCCTTTAAACCCCTAGGCAACCCTAGTGGACGAGTAAGGTCTCGTGAGGGCCTATATCGAATGCACCCACAAAATCCAATGCAATGCAATGCATGAATGCAACTAATATGAAAAATGCAGATCCCCTCAAACTAACCAAAACCAACTAGCAAGCAAATATCTTAGAGAATGAAACTAAATCCAAATAGAGCTCGACCAAGTTCCCGTATACTAACATTACATGAACAGAAACGTGCGTGTGTGCAATGCTCATCAGAAATACTCCCAAAACTAGGTCAAAAATCATACATGCTCTTCGTCAAGACAATCACAGATTTATAAATAGAATAGACTGTAGACACTTCATAACCTAAGAACACCTCCATCCTTGTCCAACGTAGACAGAAATTCATGCTTTATTACTAACTACTACGACACATATATACAAGCATGATTATTTAACCGTGCAATGGATGAGACCCCGAAAGGCTTATACAATAATACCCATGTAGGGAGCGTTGGGTTAGTGGATCCCAGACTATAAAAACCTTAGGTCACTAGGCACAAAGTCCCCGCGATCTTAATAGCTCGAGTATTAAAGAGCTCACCCTGGTTAATTTTGCATAAAAACAATTGAAACTTTTTTTTTTTGCTTTTTATGTTTTTTTTTTCTTTTTTTCTGTTTTTTTATATGCAATCTGGAATGAGAATTCTCAATTCCAACCCTAGACTACTCATATAAATATGAGCCGGCTACTAGCCATTTGACGCATAGCCATTATTGACAATTATTTACAATTTAAGCATGAAATCCCTGTTTTCCCCCAAACTTAGACTTAAGTGTTCTAGGCCATCAAGGGAATAACGAAAATTCTAAATATAATCAAGTGATTAAATCTCAAAACATCCAAACAAACATGACCTCAACCTAGCCCAAAAGCACCCAATGAGACTGTGTAATTAGTTTTGTTTCTGTAACACATAAGACAATTTCTTAGAAACTATAAGTCAACCCTCTATTCATCATTACCACACTCAATTAGACACCTACCTACCAATCAGAATTAGCTCGTTCTAAGGGATCATGAAATATGCATGCTATGCAAATGCAACTAATATGAACTCACATGGTATACGAAAAATAAAAACAGAATGTCCTATATGAAACAAACGTAGATAACACAAACATAAATGCATAATTTACTACTACTAATATGCAAAGCATGAAATCCTACATGAACACATAATACAACAACAACTACTAATCCATCAAACCACCCCCAAACTTAAAATATTCAATGTCCGCATTGAATGGAAGTAAATACGAGGATTAGCAGAAAACATACCTACTAAACGCTTCACATATCCTCCCCCATCGCAACTCAACATACTTGTTCGACAAAAATCCCCTTTCTGTAGCAATACCCAATTCATAATAATCTCCAAGCAATATCACACCAAAAATAGCCCAAATTCTTCTGGACAGAATGTTTGTGAGGCTACGGCTTCAAGTTGGCGCTACAGCGCTGGACGAATTCTGTTCAAAACTTTTTTTTTTCAAAAATCTCTTTTTTTTCACACCTTTTTTTTTTCTCAAAACACTCAATTTTTTTTTCACCACATTCATTTTTTTTCCACAACACTCCAAATTTTTTTTTTTAAAACTAAAGCATGGGTTGCCTCCCACGAAGCACTTCTTTAACATCAATAGCTTGACGTTACTTCCAAGCCTCCATTAAGGATGATAATAGTTTGCCTGGTCCTCTCTTCGCGAGATTTCATCGTCATCACGGCGGCACACTTTCTGCCCCTTCTCCTCGCTTGGAATATTCGTATAACAAATATGTCCTGTTCCAATGCCTTCTTCTGTTGACTCAATATCTGTCAATTTGTAGAACAACACACCTTCGCGGGCTTCGGTTGAATATAATGGAGGAGGATAAATGTAAGTTGCTGAAGCCTTTGGTTCCTCAAAGAGAACTTCCTCCATTGGCTCCAATGCGCTACCTCCATCTTCACACTTTGAGACAAGTAGAAGACCTGCATCTTTCCCATGTTCTTCATCCTCTTATTTCGCACCTACCAATTCTTGAAATTTGCGTAGCTCATCAGTGTCCTCTTGGTACGCACATACCAATTCTTGAAATTTGTGCAGCTCATCAGTGTCTGTCTCAAATTGTGCCCTTTCCAAATCATCCACCTCACTAGCTTGATCAAATTCCTCACATGGCTTGTGAACACTCACCTCCTCTTGGAATTTGTCTTCTTCAATTATGCATGCAGTACCTTGCTCCAAGTCATCGTTATTTTCTGGAATTGCCTCTCGTATGGATTGCTGTTTCTCTTGTTCCAAGACACTCAAAACTTGAGCAACTAGTGTCTCCATAGATTTGAGAGACTTCTCATGACTCTCTGCAAGCATCCTAATCTCCTTCCTAATCTCCTTCAAATCATCAACCTCATCTGACTGAAAAGTAGGAGTAGGTTGCTGATGTTGAAACTCTTCACTTCCAAAGAAATATGACATGTCTGGAACATCTTGCTGGTACTGTTGAGGATGGTATGGAAAATATGGTTGTTCCTCATAATTGCCATATGGATCAACTCCTTCGTAGTAACAATATTGTGAGGGATCATGAACGCCAAAACACCGCTCACATTGATAAGGCATGGATGTCCTCGAATATGCCCACCATGGCAACACCTCGCATGCCATCTTCAAAAACTCAAGTACCTGAAACACAACGAACTAAACAAGATAGTTAAGAAAAAAAATCCGAGTCAGTGAACTCTAACGACCACTATTGACAAGCACATAAACCAAAAATAAAACACCGATGATCCCCGGCAGCGGCGCCAAAAACTTGTTTGCACTAAATCACGCAAGCGTACGTGGTCACAAGTAATATAGATAGAAGTCAAGTTCGTTCTCACAGAGATCTGGGTATGGTTTTAATTCAGTAGATGCACCTATGCAACAATGTATGATTATTATTCACTGCTAAGACAAATAACAAGATTAAGTTTTTACCAACTATAATTAACTAGGATACAATTTAACAAACTAAAAATTACTAACTAATGAGAATTAAAATTTAATTACTTATATGCGAGTAAACATGGAATCCTAACTTCATCATCTACTTCACTTAGAGTTGATGCCTTTAATCAATACATACGATGGTTTTGATATCTGATCGGATAACACGAAACAAGTAAAAGCTACCTCTCGGTATACTAATACCAAACTACACATGCATCCACAAAAGAGATAGAAGATGGGTAGACACCAATTATGTTTAGACCCTATATCTCTATAGAATTTGAAAACATAAAGGTTTAAGCACAAGTTATCCACTTAGATCACAGAGGGTAGCATCGTATCTCTATGTATGCCACAAATCATGATAATATTATCAACCTATCCTATGCTAGCATGGCAAGTTCTAAATCTCAAGATCCACTCTCGTTTCGCAAGAGATTAACAAATTAGATGTTCATGACTCATCTAAACACATGAAACACAACCATACGAGGATATCAAGAATTCACCACACATAAATCTTTAAAGCAATCAAACTACTAAGCTACATAGATAAATCTGTTAGAATCCCATGACAACGATTAGCTCATATCGAACCGCTCGTCATCATGGGATCCGATGAAACGATGATAGAAGACAAGATATGAAAGAAAGTAATAATATTAATAAAACAAGAGTTGAGAAAACAAATCTACGATACAAAAGATGAAGTAGATCTAGATCCGTTGCTTGTCACGAGCGTTGAATCTTTCTCCTCTTTTCTCCCTTGCAGATCTAAGCTATATTATGTACAAGATATCTAATTGTCTAATTCCTAATTATTTAATTTACAAAGGGTTGGATGTGTTTATATAGGCACTCCAAGTCTTGCCCACCAAGAAATTGCCTTCTATTACAATTAGAATTCGAATTAGGTACCAAAAACTGCCCAAAATACAATTAGAACTTGAAAAGGACAAAACAGTAAATTCTCTGCTCCCATCAGTCTGCTTGTCGCGCAATCTGCTCTCACCACACGCAACTTGCACGCGCGAATCCTGTCCTAAGTTGTAGAAAATTTTCCAGGCTTCGCGTGGACAGCTTACGGGCCTCAAACGGACTTATAGAACTCCAGATATGGCCAAAACAGTGTAGATTGCGCAACTTTCCCGGAAAATCCGAATTTTAATCAATTAATCCTCCAAACACGATAGAAGCATCAATCATAATCGATATTCTTGCAAATCTGCACAACTAAGCAAAACACATCAAAACTACAATAAACTTGAGTCCAAGACAATCAATTTAAGCCGAATCGAAGCGATCCAAGTGGATATAAATCCACTTATCAATAGGGCAGACGACTTTAACTTCTCAAATAATTTTTATTATCAATGATTGTGAAAGTCGTGATAAAATATGGAAGTATAAGATCTTTGCTTAATATCTGGAATTTGTATACAAACAATACAAGCGGATTTTTAATTTTGCACATGAATAAATTCAAATCGATTAAATTTAACATACCCAACCATTTTATCGGAAGATAAAATCGATAAAAAAAACTATACACCCATTGTTTCATTATAATGTGTCGAAATAAATTAATATTCTAATTAAATAAATTCATACACTATTATTGAATATGTATGTTATGAGAGGGATGTCGGTTTTAAAAAATGTTATTGACCATAACTTCTCAAGCAATCTATATTATCAATGATCGTGGAAGTCGTAATAAATATGGAAGTACACAGATCTTTACTTAATATCTGAAATTTGTATACAAATAGTGCATAGACAGATTTTTTACTTTTGCACATGTGTTATGACCAAACTAATTAAATTGAACAAACCCGACCATTATATCGGAATATTAAATCGATGAAAAATTTACACACCTGTTGTTTCATTATATTGTGTCAAAATAAATTAAGATTATAATTAAATATATTTTTACATTATTATTGAACATGTATATTATGAGAGGAGTGTGTGTTTAAAAAAACGTTATTAAGTTATATTCAATATTTGTACCTTTTGATCGTAAAGATTACGTTTGTACTGTAATTTTTGTTTATATGTTTGTGATATTTTTAAGATTATCAATACTTTAGATTTGATAAAGATTTGACTCCTGAGGATATTTCATCCATTGGTAAGGATGCAAAGGTTAGACATCTGCTTCATAGTTCATTGGATAATGTCATGTCTAACAAAGTGATCAATTGTAAAACTGCAAAAGAGATTTGGAATGCTCTAGAGGTTAGATGTCAGGGAACTGATGCAATTAAGAAGAATAGAAGGAACATACTCACACAGGAGTATGAACACTTTGAGGCTAAATCTGAAGAGTCAATGACAGAAACCTTTGACAGATTCTATAAGCTCTTAATGATCTGTCACTGGTTAATAAAGAATATGATCTAGAAGATTCAAATCTCAAGTTTCATCTTTCTCTACCTGAAAAGTGGGATGTTAAGACAACCACTATTAGAGACAACTATGATCTGGCTGATACTGATATTGATGAGATCTATAGGCTGCTCAAAACTCATGAACTAGAAATGGAGCAGAGAAGCAGAAGATCAGGTAGAAAGTAAAAATCTGTTGCTCTAAGAGTTGAAGAAAGACCCTCAAAGAAGGAAGCATCAAGGAAGAAGTCAAAAGGAAAAGCTTTGGTCATTCATTCTGAAAGTGAGTCATCAAACTCTGATGTTGACTCAAATGCAGATGAATCATCTGATTCTGAAGATGATGAGGAAATGATGGAAATGGCTGCTTTGATGGTAAAGACTTTCAAGAAGATGGGATTCAAGAACTTCAAGAAAGGAAAGAAATTCTCCAAGAATGATTCAAAGTTTGACAGGAAGAATTTCAGAAAATCTGAGAGAAAGGATACCAAATCTGGGAAAAGAGACAAGTCTGAGATTCAATGCTACAAGTGTAAGGAGATGGGTCATTATGCTCCTGAGTGCAAGAAGGGTAAAACTGAGAAGGCACTCTTCACTAAAGGCAGAGATTGGGCAGACACCTCTGACTCAAATGAGGATGTAAACTATGCTCTCATGGCTACTACTGTTGATGAAGCTGAGGATTCTGAAAACAAGGTACCTCTAACTACCTATGCTTATAATACTGATGATATAACTGAATTAAGAATCTATCTTAAGGCTTTGCATATCAGTTATAGAGATCAGACTTTAGAGAATGAGAGAATTAAAACTGAGAATTCTGAACTCAAAGAGAGAAATAAGGTTGTAGAAGAGAAACTTGCTAACATGCAGCAAGTTCAAAAGGAGACAGATAATGCTGTCTATCTTGAACAAGAGTTGTTAAGTCAGTATAAACAACTAGAATCTGAGTTGGAAAAGTCAAATCACATTATTAAAACTTGGACTCACAAAGGAAAAGACACTCAAGAAGTTTTTCAATCTGACACTGTAGGTCTAAGTTATTCTGAGAAAGATGAACTTAGGTTTCAGAATACAGTCAAGATTAGACCACCTCTTCCACCTAAGAAATTTGGAACATTTGTTAATGGAATAAGTGAACCTAGGTTTGAAGGTGGAAAAGAAGCTGTTAAGAAAGAACCAGTAAAAACTAGTGTTAAACAGGTTAATATTGGTTTAATGACAGATAAACAACTTAAGCATAAGCTTAAGGAGTTAAAATCTGTTAAGAAACAGAAAGTGTCTAGAAAGAACAGAAATGGTAAAGTAGGCATTACTCAAGGAAATTATCCAATGCTTGCTACTTTAGCTCCAAGAAAGACATGTCATAACTGTGGTAGTACTAACCATCTTGCTAGTTTTTGCAGGAAGAACAAAGACATTAATTCTTTACCTTCCAAGTCTGAAGTAAAGAAAGATAATGTTAGAACTAGGCCACAGACTTTATGCAAACACTGTGGAAGCACTTGGCATTCTATTTATACTTGCAGAGATTATCATGCTATTTATTATAATTACTATGAACTGAAACCTAATCTGAAATGGGTTAGAGTTAATTCTGCAAGTGTAAACTCTGATAAAGTTAGCTTAAACTCTGATAGTGAAAATTCCACTGATAAAGCTAACAAAATTAAGAAATCCAAAGGATCCAAGCAAGTCTGGATCCTTAAATCTAATCCTCAGTAATTGTTTGTGATTGCAGGGCATCAGGGAAAGCATCCTAGTAGTGGACAGTGGATGTTCAGGACACATGACTGGAAATAAAGCCCTGCTATCAGAGTATGTGGAGAAGGCTGGCCCAAAAGTTTCCTATGGAGATGGCAACATAGGACATACTCTGGGATATGGAAATATTAATCTTGGAAGTTCATCATCACAAATGTAGCTCTGGTTCCAGGACTCAAGCATGATCTTTTATCTGTGAGTCAAATCTGTGACAGAGGTTTTCATGTAGATTTTCAACCTGAATACTGTGAGGTTATCAGCAAAACCACAGGGAAAGTTGTTTTAGTTGGAAAAAGGCACAACAATATCTATGAAGCAAGCTTGTTGACAAACTCTGATGGAAAAGCAATGTGCCTGTCAACAAGAATGTCCAATGAGGAGAGTTGGAAGTGGCATAAGAAACTCTCTCATTTTAATCTGAACAATATCAATGAGCTGATAAGAAAGGATCTCGTTAGAGGACTTCCAAAGTCCTTGTTAAATGTTAATGGTCTGTGTGATTCATGTCAGAAGGCCAAACAGAGGAAGACCTCTTTCAAGAGCAAGTCTGAATCTTCAATTGTTGATCCATATCATCTATTACATGTTGATCTTTTTGGACCAGTAAATGTCTTGTCAATTGGAAGGAAGAAATATGCTCTAGTCATTGTTGATGAATATACCAGATACACTTGGGTGTATTTTCTAGCAAAGAAGGATGAAACTGCATTAACTTTGATGGAGCATGTAAAGCTACTAGACAAAGGATCAAAACACAAAGTCAAAATAATCAGAAGTGATAATGGACCTGAATTCAGAAATGCAACAATGGAAGAATTCTGCAAGAACAGAGGAGTGAAGCAAGAATTTTCTGCACCTGGTACACCACAGCAAAATGGTGTAGTTGAGAGGAAGAACAGAACCTTGATAGAAGCTGCTAGAACTATGTTTGATGAAGCAAAATTGCCAACCTATTTCTGGGCAGAAGCAGTTCAAAATGCTTGTTTTACTCAGAATGCAACACTGATCAACAAGCATGGAAAAACACCATATGAGATGGTGAGGGAAAAGAAGCCAAACCTGAAATATTTTCATATTTCTGGGTGCAAATGCTTTGGATTGAAAACTCATCCTGAACAGTTGACCAAATTTGAGTTGAAAGCAGATGAAGGAATTTTTGTTGGCTATCCAGTGTCAACCAGGGCATTCAGAGTTTATAATCTGAGAACAAGGGTGATTATGGAATCTATTCATGTGTCATTTGATGACAGGAAAATCACTAGACTTGAAGATGTTGATGAACATGATCAGTTGCATTTCGAAAATGTAGATCTAATCTCTGATGAAATAAACTCTAATGACACTAGTCCAACAAACTCTATTGATGCAAACTCTGAACCTCTACTGGTACACACAGAAGAAATAGTACAGTCTGAACAAAGAGGAGAACCAGTTGAGGGGGAGCATGATCATAGTGATGACTCAAATTCTGATAGTGAGTCAACTGAAAATTCTGGATCAAATTCAAACTCTGATGACTCAAACTCTGAAAGTCCAAATTCTGACAGTTCAAACTCTGAGAGATCAAATTCAGGGGGAGCCTCAGAGAATGAAGAAAGGCATCAAGATAATCTGGAGAACAATGATCAAGGGGGAGGATCTACTATTGACAGAAGTCATTTACCTACAGCTAGGAAATGGACAAAATCACATACACCTGATTTAATCATTGGAGATCCAGATGCAAAAGTTAGGACAAGAAGTGCTACAACAAATGAATGTCTGTTTCATGCATTTCTGTCCAAATCTGAACCAAAGAAAGTGGAAGAAGCTCTTCAAGATGCTGACTTGATAACAGCAATGCAGGAGGAGTTAAATGAATTTGAGAGAAATGAAGTATGGACCTTTGTACCTAGACCAAAGAATAGATCTGTTGTTGGTACTAGATGGGTTTTTAGAAACAAAACTGACAGTGATGGGGTTGTTACAAGAAACAAGGCCAGACTTGTGGCGAAAGGCTATTCACAGCAAGAAGGCATAGACTATGATGAAACTTTTGCTCCAATTGCAAGATTGGAGGCAATAAGAATCTTTCTAGCATATGCTTCTCACAAGAAATTCAAGGTTTTTTCAGATGGATGTGAAAAGTGCTTTTCTGAATGGAAAACTTGAAGAAGAAGTGTTTGTTGAACAACCACCGGGATTTGTAGATCCCAAGTATCCAGATTATGTCTACAGGCTTGACAAGGCACTCTATGGACTTAAACAGGCACCAAGAGCATGGTATGAAACTCTAGCTCAATTTCTTTTAGAAAGTGGGTTCCACAGAGGTACAATTGATAAAACCTTGTTTTATTTCAATCTTGGTAGTGATCTGTTATTAGTTCAAATATATGTAGATGACATAATCTTTGGATCTACTAATGATAAAGTCTGTAAGAAGTTTGCCAAGCTCATGCAGTCTAGTTATCAAATGAGCATGATGGGAGAGCTCAGTTATTTTCTAGGGCTACAGGTGAAGCAAAGAAATGATGAAATTTTTATAAATCAAGCAAAATATACCACAAATCTTCTCAAGAAATTTGGCATGCTTGACTGCTCATCTGCAACAACTCCCATGGCAACAGCAACAAAGTTGGATAGAGACACAGGTTCACCAGTGGATATGACAAACTATAGAGGAATGATTGGGTCACTTCTTTATCTAACAGCTAGCAGACCTGACATCATGTATGCAACATGTCTTTGTGCAAGATTTCAGGCAGATCCAAGAGAACCACATCTAACAGCTGTGAAGAGAATCTTCAAATATCTTAAGGGAACCATAACGTTAGGTTTGTGGTATCCAAGAGAATCAGACTTCAAGCTTCTTGGTTACTCTGATGCAGACTTTGCAGGCTGTAAGATAGACAGAAAAAGTACTAGTGGAAGTTATCAATTTCTTGGTGATAGAATTGTTTCTTGGTACAGCAAGAAACAGAAATCAATCTCTACATCTACAGCTGAAGCAGAGTATATTGCCGCTGGTAGCTGTTGTGCATAGATTCTATGGATGAAGAATCAATTACTGGATTATGGATTGAGGTACAGTAAAATACCTATTTACTGTGATAATCAAAGTGCTATTGCTATGACAGGTAATCCAGTACAGCATTCAATGACCACGCACATCAGCATAAGGTATCATTTTATCAGAGAACATGTAGAGGAAGGGAATATTGAGCTTCATTTTGTGTCTACAGAATAACAGCTTGCAGATATCTTCACCAAGCCATTGAGTGAAGCTGTATATACAAGGCTGGTAAATGAACTAGGAATGGTCTCTGGTTTTGACTAGAGATATTGGTTAGACTCAAAACTCTACTTATGTACTGTGTTGCTCATATTTCTGTGGTATATTAAACTCTGATATGCAAACTCTGCTCAATGACTGTTAATCTCTGTTAGCATGCTTTTTAAGTCATACACTGTTAACTGTTGAATAAACTCTGAGAAACTCTGATAATGTTTCTTTCTGAACATAAACACCGATGAAGATACATGTATGAAACATTATTCTCAGTAATTAGTCATGAATCCTTCTAAGTTATCTGTGATCTAATCTTAAACTTTGCAGAAAGTTAACACAACATGATACTGTTCTATATTTATAGCATCTCTTAGTTTATTTATCCTAAACTCCGAGTCTGTAAATACTGTGTGCATTGCCTCTTATAAATAATTTCTGATGTTGATGAGCTCTAAACTCTGTAAGTTATACACTGTTAAATTAGATTATGTTATTAGAATAACCCCAAAGCTAAAATATATAGACTGTTAGAACTCCTTTGAGATCATGTTTGTAACTAGGACGACCCAGGAACTTACTGGTATATAGTAAGGGCTAAAATTCTCTAATTTTTGGTGACTAGTCGAAAGCTAGGAAGATCCAAGAACTTATCAAATTGATAAGGCCTAAAATTATAGGATTTTTGGTGACTAGTTTCAACCTCTGATTACTGGAGAAAACCAAAAAAAAAAAAAAGAAAAAAAGAGGGGGGGTTATAGATTAATTAAATATTACTGTATATAAACTGTTTACTACAGAGTTTAGCATTCATCATATATTCAGTGTTTACTATGAGAGTTTGTGCATCCAGTGTTTACTGATTTACTTTATGGATTTTAAGAAATACTAGATGCTCTAAATACTGATTTAGTAAACTCTGCTCTACACACACATATATTCACAACTGTGCAGTGTTTGAAAGGATGACAGTAATTAAGTTGGAGAATTGATAAATACTATTGGATTTTGTTGAGTACTCTAAGGTAATATTTTATTTCAGACAAAACATATACTTGGAGTACACAAAGAGTTTTTGAAATTTGCATGTAATATGTGCCAGTTGTTTAATGGTGTCAGACAGTTAAAGCTTATTGGAAATAGGAGAGAGAATAGCAGTAATAATAGGAATTATTACTGCGCGTGTAAATAACTGTTCCACTGTTTCTGTGACACGTGTCCCACTCACACACTTAACAAGAAATTGGTTGCGTGTTTAATGTCTAAAATGATTGGGTTTTGATTTTCAATTACAGATCTAATCAAAATCATTTCATTATTCACTTTTTCTCTTTACATCCACGAACACACAACATCACACACAACTTCTCTGTTACTTTCACTTAAGCATTTTCACAAACACTTTTCCACACACTCTCTTCTCTATTACACTGTTCTAATGGCAACCAAGAATTTTGTGGATCAGGGCTTAACTTTTGTTACAAACAACTATGCTGCAATACTAGACACTGCTAAAGCCCCAGAATCATTTCATCTGATTCAAAACTTCTTAAGAGACTCTGAAATTGGTCAGGCTCTTGTCCAACCAGAAAAACTCTTGGCCACACAAATCTCTACCTTCTGGAGAAACTCTGTTTATGATGATGGTGGAGAGAATGGGACTCCATCTATTGTGTTTACTTATGAAGATCAAGAGTTTGTCATAACTCCTGCAACTGTTCGTGAGGTTTTGGATTTTGATACTCACACGTCATACTCTGTGGCTGTTGAGAGTCAATTAAAAGAAATGTTATAGCAACTAAGGTTTTCTGCTCCTTTGGATAAGATTGGGAATGTCAAAAGGCCAGGGCTCAGGAAGGAGTGGAGCTTTTTCTTTGACTGCATTACTCGAGCGTTTGGCAAGAAGGTCACCAACTGGGATGCAATTCCTGGTGAAAGTCTTCAAATCGGGTATTCTCTTCTTAATGGGAGTAACTTTGATTTTGGTCATTTAGTACTTATGAATTTAGGTGAAAAACTTGCAGAGTCTAATACAACTGTTTATTTCTCACGTTTCTGTCAATGTTTATTCTCTGCTTGTTTACCTAATTTTGCAATTTTTGATGAGGATGTTATACAACCTTTTCAATGCCATAGGAGAATGTTTTCTGATTTGACAAATAAGGATGCTAACAAAGAGCAAGTACCAGAGTTTATCTATCCTCTTGCTCTCAGAAACTTTCTCAACCAACCACAAGAACCACAACCTGAACCAATCATTGAACCTCCTCAACCCACAAACATTGAACCTCCTCAACCCACAAACACTGAACCACCTCAAACCATAAACACTGAACCAATCACTAAACCTACATCTCCACCCACCATTACTACTACTCCACAACCTCAGTCTTCATCATACCCTCAACCTCAACAACATTCCAAACCAAAGAAATCAAAGAAAAGCAGGGCTATAAGGCCATCAAGAAAACACAGGATTGCTGAAGCTTCTAAGCCAAAGAGGGCTAGAAAGGAAAGGGCTAACAAACCTAAATCTTCATCTATACTTGATGATTCTGTCTCAGAAGAAGAGAGAGCAGAAGTGAATCCTTTAGCTAAGAGAAGAAGATTAATTCTTGAAGAATCTGATGAAGATGTGAATATTGAAGCTCCAGAGGATATTTCTAAGGAAATACCTGCTGTTGAGATAGATAGAGATGGAAATGCTGATGCTCAAATGGATGAAATTCTTGAACCATTGTTCCTATTCTCTGAGAACATGGACATTCCAATCTCTTCATCTGCTGTATTCTCTGAGGCAACTGATGCAGTACATCAAACCATTGTGGTACATGAAGAAACAGTGGCTTCTCATACTGAGTTAATCTCTTATGCTCATCAATCTGTTGAACAGGGTGAGGAAATTGATCAACCATCTAAGGAGACAAACTCTGAGCCTATTGTGCAACCTGCAGAGGATGTTGTAAAGCCTGTTGCAGAGAATGTTGAACCTACTGCTGAAACCGTTGCAGAGGATGTTGTTGAGAATGTTGAAACTGCTGATGAATCTATTCCAATTCCTGAATCCACTCATCATGTTGAAGCTGAAATTGAAGTTGAAACTGAAGGGAATACTGAGTCAAGCTCTTCTCAGAGTTTACCAGTCCAGACTGATGCTAAAGTTAAAGATTTTGATGGTCCTTCAAATCAAGCAGATGCTGAAGAAGAACACTGTGAACAATTTTCAAATGACTGGTACAAGGACACTTGTATCTTTCCTGTTGCAAGAGCAGCTGAATTTGTCAAGAGAACTTCCAGAACAATTACAAATCCAGAGATTCTATCTTGTCTCAAGGCTACAGTTGTCCAAGTGAATACTCTCAATTCTAGGTTTGATCTTTGTCAAAAGGCAATTTCTGATGTTCGAGGTGATGTTGTTAGAGGAGATGATATGATTAAACTTGACAACAAGAACAAATTTCAATATCTTTCTCAGAATCAAGAAACTTTGTCTCACAGGCTGAGCAAAGTTGAAGCAAACCAGAATGCTATGTCTTTAGAGATTGATTCTATTGCTACCTCCCTGGAGTTAATCACATCTATTCTTATGCCTGATGATGTCAAAAAGGGGGAGAGAGTTGCTAAAGACAAATGCAAGCAATCTCAAACTCTGATCAGAAAGGATAATGCTGGAGATGGAGGAGCAAGTAATAAAGGCAGGGGCAAAACTGAAGAACTTCAAACTCTGAAAGCTAGCAAGTCTTCTAAATCACAGTTTGTTGGGATAAACACTGATACTCAAGGTACTTCAAAGACCAAGAGTTTGGTATTCTCTTCTAATCAACAGACTGATGAGGAGTTGGCTGCTAAGTTGTTTATTGAAGAAAATGAGGAAGGAGCTACAATCGAAGATATTAAAGCTGAAGAAAAGAGTTTACATGAACAACATCTCAAAGCTTTAAAGTCTGGAAAGTTAAAGAAAGGAAAAGCTCCTAGGACTGTTCTTAAAGGCATTGTGATCAAGGAAAATGTTGATGCTGGTCAAAGATCACATTTATCAAAGAAAACAACAGAAGCAGAAGCTAAACTCAAGTTGAAAGGCATTGAAGAGAAGTTTCAAAGAAGAAAGATACAACCTCTGTTTCTACACAAGTTGTACAGAAGAAAGAAAACACAACCTCTGTTGCTACACAAGTTGTGTCTAGATCTTTATCTTCTAAGTTGCAATCAGTTTTTGGTAAAGGAACACTTCATGATCCAAATCAATTATCTGGAGCTTCTATGGATTTTTCTGATGGAAGAGCTTTGTCTGGTAAGGTTGGAAACAATAAGGCTGGTCTAGGCTCACACAAAGACAGAAGGCAATATACTGGTCCCAGAGATCCTTCTTCACTAGCTGTTCCAGGTCGTGGTGTCACTCAAGAGAGTTTGGACAGACTGGAATCAGTGCAGTTAGTTTATCAGAAGGATTTTCTCTTGTACTTCATGGCCGATGGGACAGTATTTAGAATTGGTGAGAATGATATTGGCTTGAAATATTGGGAAGAACTAGAATATGTTCTATATCTTTTCAAGGTGAATAGTCAAAGGACTCAATCAGTTGCAAATGTGCTCCAGAATTTGGCAATCAGAGGGATGAAGTGCAATAGCAGATATGTTCCTAAGTATAGAGACTGGAATGGAAATCTTATTGAAATGAAGAAGGGTACTGCAAAGCTGAAGACTGATTTGGGAATCACAGTACTTGACTTCAATTCACAGTCAGAGGAAGTGAAATTTATTAGGCTGGGAAATGAGATGAGGAGAAACAAAATCTATGATCTTAGATCCGCTATCTATCAGACAGATGAGAGTGATCCTCAGCTAAGAGAGATTAAGGAAGCAATGAAGATTGAGCTTGAAAATGCAGAGAGAAGATTGCTTATAGATTATCTCAGAACAACACCAGATCTTGAGGAGATTAAAGATTAAAGTGTGTAAGAGTTTTCTTGTTATCTGTAGATTTTTGTTAAGTCAAGTTTAAACTCTGCTTATTTTAATAAACACTGTGTTTGTATGAAATTGTTTAGACATCATCAATTATTGTTAACTTGTGCATTTTTACTAATGAACAAGTTGGGGGAGATTGTTAAATATAATTGATATGGTTAATATCAGTGTTTAAGTTTTGCAGGGAAAAACAGAGTTTAAACAGGAAGCAGTCAGAGTTTAGTTAAACTCTGACAGTTAGAAGCTGAACAGAGTTTGCTATACGCTGACAATGGAAGCTCGACAGAGTTTGTTAAACTCTGTCTGGAGGAAGCGTCTACTTGTCAACAGTGTTTGAAGAATTATTGAAGATAATTATGGAAGCAATATCTTTGAAGATTGGATAGCTGTCAAAGAGATTGAGTTGACTAAGGAGATGTGTAGCAATCGTAATTGATATCAATTGTATAGCTAATTTATAGGAGTATCAATTATCGATTGTATAGCAGCTGTATATTTTATAAATACAGTTAGGTTAACCCTAGAAGGGTAATCGATCGTGTAATACAATATCTTTCATTGTAACCTAAGCAGCTCTCTGTGATAATTTACATCACTGAGAGAGAAGTTAATTAAAACAGTTTTTTAAAGCTTTTAAAGAACTTATTGTTATTCTCACATACTTAGTTGATTATAAGTGTGTATTCGGCCTAACAACACGATTACTATGCAAGGTTACTATGCAAGATTACAATGCGTGGTTACTATGCGCGGTTACTATGCAGGTACTGTGCAAATAGTGTTACTGTGCAAATATTGGTTACTGTGCAAATAGTGGTTACTATGCAGGTGGGGCCCACGTCAAAAATATTTTCAACAGATGGTTGGTGGAATAGTACTATGCAGGTCGGGCCACGTCCAAAAATTCTCAGCAAACGCGTTTTGGTTGTTAGAATAGTGGTTTGTTAGTCACAGAGGCATGCCTGAATACGTCTAATAACAAGCCTAAGTATGTGTAATGCTATGCATTACCTACATGACCTCTTAACTGAGGGAACCTCTAGTTGTAGAGTTTCTATTTGTTTTGTACTTGTAATAGGCATCAAATTCTAGTTGTGTTACTGTAATTATAAAGTCAAGAATAATGCTTGAAAGAAGTTCCAAGGTTCATGCCTCAAGCAAGGAGATAAAGACTGCCAAATAATAACAGTTGGGATTTGAAGAAAAGAAGAATTTGCCTAAGTACCAATTCGAGAAATACATTTGTCTATTTGAGAAGTCTAGCATTCGAGAAGTCAGAGATTCGATATCTCAGAAGACACTATTCGATATCTCTGAATACACTGTTTGATATCTCATTCGATATCTCAGAGATTCGATATGTCTATTACTCTATTCGAGAACTCATGGAGTCAACAAGTCAATGTTCTATTCGATATCTCAAGGACTAAAGAAGCTATTCGACATCTCAGGGATTCGATATGTCAAAATGCTCTATTCGATATCTCAAGGAATCCCAGAGAAAAGTGCTATTCGAGAAGTGATTCGATATGTCAATATAACACTATTCGAGAACTCAGAGTTACCGATTAAGTCAATTCGAGTTCTCGAATCAATCACTTAGCCACTTCTCGAATACATTCTTGGAGACAAAATACTGAAGAATTGTACAAGTCAGAAACCTGCAACAAGCCAAGACGCTTTATTTGACTATGTACTATAAAGCAGATTGGAAAGCCTACAAAGAAGCTTGGAGAGATAAGATAAAGGGACAAGGAGCTAAAGAAGTGGATCTGAACAGGCTTTGCAAAGTTAAATCTGTAGCCGTTTGGACTCTTACTCGAATGAGATAGACATACTGAAAAGCAGTTTGTTTTACCTACCTTATTTTGTAGTAAGTAGGTGTATCCATGTCTATAAGGATACATCCTCACTTTCTTAGCAGATAAGTTTTTCAAGATACATAACAAGAAATATCTCCCTAAGAAAAATGAAGCTGAGAATACTACCATTTGTATTCACAGATTGTAGCAACATCTTTATCTAATAAAATATTAGATTAAAGTGATATTGTGTTGTGTTTGTCTTTGTTATCTGTACTTACATATCTCACACACTAAACACATGTCTTGTTGCAAAGATCCAAGAACAAAGAAAAGTTTAAGAATCCATTCACCCCCCCTCTGTATTCTTTTACTGTATTCAATACTCAACAAGTGGTATCAGAGCAGGCTGTTTAATCTAAACAGAAAACGATCATGAGTTCGAATACACCAAAGACTACAGGTACGGTGAAGGTCCCTAAGTTCGATAAAGAGAATTACAACCTCTGGAAAATAAAAATGCTGTTGTTCATCAAAGTTGCCAATCCTCTCTACCCTGACATCCTCAAGAATGGTCCATTTGTACCACAACAAGAAATTGCTGAATCTACAGTGGGAACAATAGTCATTCCTAGATCATATGTTGCAAAAGAGCCATCCAAATGGACGGACTCAGAGAAGGAAAAGGTTGCCCTAGACAGTCATCTCATGTTGCTGATCATAGACTCCATGGATATGTCGATGTTTGCTAATATAGCATCATGCACATTAGCCAAGGACATGTGGAACCACATCAAGGTGTTATGTGAAGGGACAGAGGAGGTAAGAGAAAATAGGAAACAGATACTGGTCACACAGTATGAAGCTTTCATGGCACAGTCCAAAGAAAGTATTACTGATATGTTTGAGAGATTTCACAAGCTGGTGACTGAGCTTCAAATGAACGGGAAGGTTTACAGCACTAAGGAATTAAACATGAAGTTTCTACTATCTGCACCAAACCATCAAGAGCAAAGGGTCATATCTCTAAGAGAAAGAGATTTGAACAAAGTCACATATGATGTGCTCTATGGGGTTTTAAAAACTCATGAGCTTGAGTTGCTTCAGAAGAGGGCTATCCAAGCCAACCAAGGCAGAATGATAAACACATCCTGTGCCTTGATTGTCAACAAATCCGTTCAAGACCTGGAGGCATCTACAAGTCAACTGAGAATAGAAGAGATAGAAGATGATGAAGAGACTGAAGAAGAAGTGACTGAACCTGTTGATGAAAAGGAAGAAGATGAGTTCTATACTCTTGAAGAGTTGGATACCATGGAAAACACTTCATATGCTTTTATGGCTAAAAAATTCCCAAACATCAGATTTAAGAGGAATCAGCCCTTCAAGTCTAGATCTCAAAATCATTCATTCAACAAGAGCAAGGCACCTGTGAAAGCAAACAAAAACAAATTCAAAACCAGCAATGTGGATAGGTCATCTGTGAGATGTTCTAGATGCAATGACCTAGGGCATTTTGCCAGTGAATGCAAGAAGCCTAAGAAGAAGGATAAGGAGTTTCTTGAGCTTGAAGCTAAGTATGAGGCTCTGCTAAAGAAGCATGCACCAGGTAAGGCCTACATAGCTGAAGGGAAGTGTTGGGATGATTCTGATAGTGATGGAGAAGTACAAGAATTCTGCAACTATGCCTTGATGGCCAACTCCAAGGAAGAACCATCTAAATCAGACTCTCAGGTACCATCCCTCACTACTATAGACATGTCTGTTTCTGAATACAAATCTATGGTTGAACAACTATCTGTTGAGATGTTTAATATTCATACTAGTATGACTGCTGCTAATGAAGAGATTGCTAAATTGTCTACTAGGAATGAACTGTTAAACAAAAGAAATGAGGAACTAGAACTAACTGCTATGCAAATAGAAAACCTTAAACAAGAAATCGAATATCTAAAGAATAAGGTTCTATGTGCTAGTCAAGTTGAGAAAGCTCTTAGGGATGAACTAGCTGAAAATGAATTTAAATTGAAAACATTCAAGAATTCCTCTAGTCTATTGCAGTCCTACCATGAGAAAAATCTAGCTAGACCTAAGGCTGCTATTGGACTTGATTATGACACTCTCAAGCAGAGGAAAGGCTATGCAGTCATTGAAGATGACATTGTTGTTCAAGAGGAAGTGCCTCAGGTTTTGAAAAAGGCTGAGACCCCAATATTTAAAACACCAACATTTGAGATTGATGAGGATGCCTTACTCATTAAACAACTGTTGGATGATGAAGATAAGGCACAATCAAATGAACAACAAGCATCCTATAAGAGTGAGAATGTCAAAACCAAAGCCAAGGAGTCAGTAGGAGGTAAACCTAGACTTGAGAAATTTGTGAAGTTTGTTTCAGCTGGGAATAATGAGGTTGAGAAGAGAGTGGTTAAAAAGAAACAAAACAGGAATGGCAAATTAGGGATTAACAAGGACAACAATTATGCTTATGTGCCAAATGCCCCTAGGAAAGTTTGTCAAAATTGTTTTAGCACGAATCATTTAACTCATGCATGCAAGAAACCATCTGGTAGTGTTGCTAAACCATTCTATGATTGCTCTGTGCCTTTAAGACATAGAGACTCTCCTTTCTGTGATAAATTTGATTGTATGCCATGTAACATGAATGTAATGACTAGTTGCTTTAATTTGAGAAGACAATTCATGGAAGGTTGTATCAGTCACAATGTTCACACACACTACACAAGAACAAAGTTTTCAAGTCCTCCTAAAGTTAGGAAGGTGCCTCTGTCACCTAAGTCTAAGAACCCTGATTCTTAGACTTCTAACAGTGACAAGAAGACTAACATCAAGAAAATTGATTAGCATGCTGTTTATGATAAGATTGTTGCTAAGCCACATGGACCCAAACTTGTTTGGGTACCAAAGGAGAAGTAATACCTTTGTGTTTGCAGGGAAAAGAAAGTGAAAGAAAGATCATGTGGATTTTGGACAGTGGATGCTCAAACCATATGACTGGTGATATGGCCCTGCTATCACAGTATGAGGAGAAGGCTGGCCCAATGGTTGCTTTTGGAGATGACAGCATTGGCAACACACTGGGATATGGCAAGTTGGAAATTGGAAATGTCATCATTGAAAATGTAGCACTGGTCAAGGGACTCAAGCACAATCTACTGAGTGTTGGTCAATTTACTGACAGAGGCTTCAAAGTTAATTTTGACAAAGATGAATGTTTGATCACCCACAAAAAGACTGGTGACTTTGCTCTATCTGGAGTAAGGAAAGGAAGCCTGTTTGTAGCCAATATGAACTCTGCAAACAAGGACAAAATCTGTTGCTTTTACTCAAAAGCATCAAATGAAGATAGTTGGCTGTGGCATAAGAAGCTATCACACTTGAACTTCAAAGGCATTAATTCTCTAGTCAAAAGAGAGTTAGTAAGAGGCATGCCCACACTTGAATTCTGTAAAGAAGGAGTGTGTGAGGCTTGTCAAAAGGGAAAAATGAAAAGATCAAGCCACAAGTCAAAGACAGTGACATCAATAACCAAGCCCCTGCAACTAATTCATATGGACTTGTTTGGGCCTGTCAATATTATGTCACTAGGAAGGAAAAAGTATGCTCTGGTGATGGTTGATGATTTCATAAGGTATACATGGGTAGAATTTCTGGCATCAAAAGATGAGGCTCCCCAAGTAATCATTGAGCATATAAAGAAAATTTACAAGGAAACAAAGGCCAACAATGCAAGTGTGATTGCATTAAGGAGTGATAATGGAACAGAGTTCAGAAATGCCATGCTTGAAGCATTCTGCAAAGAAAATGGTATTTCTCAACAATTCTCAGCTCCAAGGACTCCACAACAAAATGGAGTTGTAGAAAGAAAGAATAGAACTCTGATTGAGGCTACTAGAACAATGTTACTTGATGCAAAGATGCCTACATGTTTTTGGGCTGAGGCTGTGAGCACTACATGCTATATCCAAAACAGAACCCTCATCAACAAAAACACTGGAAAGACACCTTACAACTTGATGACTGGAAAGAAGCCCACCCTAAAGTATGTTCATACTTTTGGAAGTAAATGCTTTGTGTTAAAAGACAACTCAGAATATGTTGGAAAGTTTGATGCAAAAGCATTTGAAGGAATTTTTCTTGGCTACTCTATGGAAAGAATTGTATACAAAGTTTATGTCATCACTCAAAAGAAAGTTATGGAAAGCACAGATGTGACATTTGATGACAGCAAACTACCTGGATTAGAAGAAGCCAATGATGAAGATAAAGATCCTTTGAAGTTTGACAATCTAGATGATTCTGATGAGGAGATTGAAACTGAATTTGAGCCCACAATTCAACAAACACAAGTGAATGAAGAACCTGTGTCAACCAACAATGAAGGAACAAGCATCCAAGACACACCTGTGATTAGTGGAAACTTCACAGGGGGAGGAAATGTAAATGATCATGATCTAGATGATGAAGCAACATCAAGGCTGAGAAATCAATCTGAACATACAAGGAAATGGGATAGATCACATACTGCAGATCAGATAATTGGAGATCCAAATACAGGAGTGAGGACAAGGATAGCAACTCTAAATGAATGTCTCTATGGTTGCTTTCTATCCCAAGTTGAGCCTAAGAAACTTGAAGATGCATTGTTGGATCCTGATTGGATAATTGCTATGCAAGAGGAGCTAAAGCAATTTGAAAGAAGCAAAGTATGGGAACTTGTGCCTGCACCAAAGGATAGAACCATTGTTGGAACAAAATGGGTTCTAAGGAATAAGATGGATGAAAATGGTGTAGTCATAAGAAACAAAGCTAGGTTGGCTGTAAAAGGATACTCTCAACAGGAGGGCATTGACTATGATGAGACTTTTGCCCCTATTGCTAGACTAGAGGCCATCAGAATTTTCTTGGCATTTATTGCACATTCTAATTTCAAGGTCTATCAAATGGATGTCAAGAGTGCATTTCTGAATGGGGAGTTAGAAGAAGAAGTATATGTGCAATAGCCACCTGGCTTTGATGATCCACAATTCCCTCACTTTGTCTATAGATTGCTTAAAGCATTGTATGGACTTAAGCAAGCTCCTAGGGCATGGTATGACACATTGTCACAATTTCTACTTGAGAATCAATTCTCTAGAGGCACACTAGACAAGACACTGTTTTACAAGTAACATGGTGATGATATTATCTTAGTTCAAATCTATGTGGATGATATCATATTTGGCTCTACAAATGAGAAGCTGTGTGGGAAATTCTCTAAGCTCATGCAGAGTAGATATGAGATGAGTATGATGGGAGAATTAACATTCTTTCTTGGGCTGCAAGTGAGTCAAAGGAAGGATGGCATTTTTATAAGTCAAACCAAATACATCAAGGATCTATTGAAGAAATTTGACTTAGAAGAATGCTCACCTGCAAAGACACCCATGGCCACTGCTACCAAGTTAGATGAAGATAGTAAGGGCAAGAAGGTAGATATCTCAATCTACAGAGGCATGGTTGGTTCTCTACTCTACCTCACTGCTAGTAGGCCAGACATCATGTTTGCAACATGCTTGTGTGCAAGGTTTCAATCAAATCCAAAGGAATCACATATGATAGCAATAAAGAGGATTTTCAGATATCTGAAGGGCACACCAAACTTGGGGTTATGGTATCCTAAGGACAGAGGGTTCAATCTGGTTGGTTATTCTGATGCCGATTATGCTGGATGCAGAGTGGATAGGAAAAGCACCTCAGGTAGCTGCCAGTTTCTTGGACAAAGGTTAGTCTCTTGGTACAACAAGAAACAACAATCTGTGTCAACTTCCACAGCTGAAGCTGAGTACATAGCTGCTGGAAGCTGCTGTGCTCAAGTGCTTTAGATCAGAAACCAACTTAGAGATTATGGACTTGTGTTGGAAAGAATTCCAATCATGTGTGACAACACAAGTGCAATCTCTATAGTTTCCAATCCTGTCAATCATTCTAGGACAAAGCACATTGACATCAGATATCACTTCATAAGGGAACATGCAACTAATGGAACCATTGAGTTACATTATGTTCCCACAGAGAAACAACTAGCTGACATATTCATTAAGCCATTAGATGAAGCCACCTTCACAAGGTTGGTTAGTGAGATTGGAATGCTGAATTCTTTAAATTCTGGCTGAGTGAATATATCAACTAGATTGTTGCAGCAGTAAACATTTACTTTATCAAATGCTCAATATTTTTAAAGTAAGTATTGGCTAGATTATGATTTATAAATATTCCACAATGCTGCATATGTTGAAAATCATACATCTTTAGCTTGAAATTTATGTGAAATTTTTAAGAGAATCACTATTTAATTTAGTAGAATATTCTTCAGTGAATATTTCTGGTAAATTTTAAAAGATAGTGAAAATTGAATTTTATGAGTGAAAAATATAGTTCGATACGTCAGACTTCTCGAATGGTTCATTGTTTTGTCATGGCTCGAGTTCTCGAATAGGCCTATCAAGAACCCTCCTGAGTTCTCGAATAGTGTCTTTTTGAGAAATCGAATAGCACACTTTGAATTCTCGAATAGATTATTTTAGTTCTCTAATGATGGAGTTCTCGAATACTGTATTTGAGTTATCGAATCATTTGAAAAGGCTGATTCTCGCTGACACTTAATCGCTTTTAGGATTTATATTCAAAATTTCATTTCGCTCATAAAAACATATTTTATTTAGCTTAGAATTATTTTCTGAGTTAAATAACTTCCAGCTATGAGTTACAAACTGCTTGAGATATCGAATAATCCTTTCTTGACTTATCGAATAGTTGTTTTATACTTCTCGAATGACTGACTTGTCGATACAAAACTTATATCTAATCGACAACTCAAGTCACTCACATATATACAATTCCACAACTGTTCAAATCATTTCATTCGATTTCTCAGGCAGCTAAAGTTCCAAAACCTCTATAAACCCTAACGTCAAAAGCTAAATTTCTTCTTCAACCTTCATTCTCTTCTCATCTCTCTGTGTAACAATGGCAAATACCCAACTCACAATTCCTACCCATACCAATTTCATAGCAATAACCAACGATGTTGAAGCACCCAATGCAAACTTTAAGTGCTTCGTTCGATGGATGGCTGAATCATACATCAAGGATGCACTCTCAACCAACCCAACTCTCTATCTAGATTTACTAGAACAGCTTTGGAGAACTGCTACTGTGGAGATCGTGGCCCTAGAGAATGCAATAACTTCATACGTAATCTATTGCAAGATTCAGGACAAGGAAATCACCATCACTACTAAAAATATGAATCAAGCACTGGGGTTACAACAAGGAGTGTATGGCAGTCAAGCAACTGATCAGGAATTGGAAGATTTCTTTGATTTTATCAACTACTCAGATAGAATCAAGCTTGGAAATTTGAATAGGAAGTACTTGAGGAAGGAATGGAGCTATGTCTTTGCCACTCTTCTTCAAGTCTTCACAGCAAGGAAGTCCAGCTTTGATCAAATCAGCACACCTGTTCAACAAATAGGATATGCTCTAGCATATGGGAGAAATATTGATGTTGGTTTGATCATAATGCAAGAATTGTATGGGAGACTTGGTAAGAACTCAACCAAGAGAGGTAATGAAATTTTCTTCCCTCGCTTTATTCAATCTGTACTTAATTTCATAGATGTTAAATTGATTGAATTGCCTGGGTTAGACAAAAATAGAATAGGCTATCCGAAATCCATGACCAAACTCATTTTTGGTAGCTTGGAGACTAGGAATGATGTGGATGTAAGGCTCAAAATAACTCCCCTTATGGAGAGTTTATTTAGGACTTACCCCCACAACATGCCAATATGTGCCTCAAAATCTGAGTTAGCTAGGCCCAATCATGTAGAGCAAAATGCTAACCCAGGGCCTGCTAACCAACCCTCTCAGGCAAACACTTTACCAAACACAGAGACAACTGCATCATCCTCTCAAAAGGGTGATGTTAGTAAAAAGAAGAGAAAACAGGTTGCTTCTGAACCTCTAAAAATCTTAACTGAAGCAGCCTTGGCTGTAGAATTAGGCATAGCAAGTGAGGAACCTGAGTCACCCTTACTAAGGCCAAAGAAGAAGAAGAAGAAGTCTAAAACCACCTCTTCAGTCACCCAAATGGCTGAAGTTGTAAAATCAGGGGCAAACAGCTCACTAGGTGTATCTTCTCAACAGGGTGCATCTATAGAATAAAGCATTCTCCCCAATGCATCTACTTGTACAGAGTCAGCACATGGGAGTGATAAGGCTGGCACAACACTGAGTGGAGAGCACATCACAATTGAAACTCCCTCTATCTCTCAGGGGGAGTTGCCAAAATCTAATCTACAACACACTTCTCTTCCAAAATCTACCACTCATATTTCTTTGGAGCCTGCAACTCAAGAAATTGAGGAGCAAGGCATTGATCATCAAGAATTCTTTTCTCTTGATGAGCCAATGGATTCAAGTGACTTGGTGCATGACACCTTGCTCACCACCCAGGTACCACATTTAGATGGTCAGGGAATGCATGTTGGGGCATCTCCTAATGACACCATCACAAACACAGAGGATTCACTAGTTTTAACTAGAGACTCTGTGCCTGTGTCAACTACTGTTGTAACTCATCCCACTTCTGTGGCGACAATAGTAGCAGAGTCTTTTCATCCGGTTACAGAAGTTGCATCTGTAACTGAGGAGTCTAGCTTGCCTAGCTCTAGCTCTCACTTTTTGTCCCAATGGCTGAAGCCTGTGCAACATGACAGTGCTTCAGGATCAGGGTCTGTTCCACCACAAATGTCCATTGAAGCTCTCCAAAGCTATGTTGTGGATCAGATTCCTGAGTTTGTCAAAATAGCCCAGAACCTTGTCACCTCCAACATCTTAAATCCAGATTATGAAGCCATCCTACTATGCCATAGGGATGATGTGGAGATGCAGAAGGCCAAGATTATTGATGATGCTGAGAGAGATGGCAATGTAGATGCCTGGATGCAAGGAAAGTATGATGTAACTCTCAGTGAAGCACTTCAATATCTTAGAGAGGAATACATCACTTCACTGGGTTCAAATGCAAAATCCCTGTCCCCTAGTGAAGTGTATGAAGTTGTCAATGATTCCTACAAGGGTTTTCTCAAGGCTGCACACTATCTTGGCAAGGGAGTCAAAACTGAAGTCAACAAAGTAAGTGACAAGACAGCCACTTCAGTAGAAGAGATAAAGAGGGCCTTTGATGCCAAATTTCCTCAACTAGACAGTGTGGTCAAAGATATCAGACACTGCCACACCACCTGCACCAAGATGGATAATAGTCTAGCTCTCCTTAAAGATACAGTCACAGGTCTATGAAGCAAATTTCAAATTTTATCTGATCAGACTACAGATGCCAATGCCATGCTTAGGACACTCTTTGCAAATCAATATGGAGACAAGCTGGTAACTGAGGTTCCTGTGCATGAGCTGTCTAGATTTGAAGTGCAGAGACTTAAAGAACAATCCCTGTCTGGCTTCAAATCTAATGCAATATTCAGTAAGGTAGATGCACTTGAAAAGAAGGTAGCTACTCTCACTCAGTCCAATGCTCATCTTACAGACAAGGTACAAACTCTAACTGAGCAGTTGAACACTCAAGCCACCACCATAGCTGATGTTCTTCTGCATCAATAATAAATGTTGTCTGCAATGATGAAGCACATGGGTCTCCCTCTACCTGAAGAATCTTCAACCCCAAAGGTCAATACTACAGCCTCTGTGCTTGACAACAAGCCTAAGGGGAGAAGAGGACATCAAGGAACTTAAATACAAAGGGGGAGAAACCACCAGTAAAGGGCATCAAAATCATTGAAGGTTCTCATCAAAGAACTTCAAAATCTCTAATTCATGTGCCTGGCAAAGGAAAAGACAAAGTTGATGAGCCTCCTACTTCTCTGCCAGTTGTCACTCTACCAACTGTGCACATCACTACTTCCAGTGGTCAAAAGCAAACTATCACAACCACAGTGGTTGCAGGGAGTATGCCATCTGATAAACCTTCACTCTCCATATCTAAAAGTGCCAAGCCTGTAGAAGTGAAGGTGGTCACTGAGGCCAAGCTACAAGAAATTGCAAACTCAAATGTTTATCATGATGATGCATTCTTGGAGTTTCTGAAAGTTTCAAGAGAACAGGCTGGTGACACTCAATTGTATCTAAGGAGCTTGAAGGATCAGATCGATTACTTCACTGTGGTACCTAGAAAAGTTGATAGCTCATGGCTCAAGGAAGTAATGATGGTAGCAAAATCCAGAATCTGGCATCTAACCTACAAAACTCTACATTCCTTGAAACATTCAGAGATAGATGCACTGATAGAGCTCATAGAGAAGAAGAATGTAAATGAAAACAATAAGAGTCTGTATGATGACTTGAGGAATGGCCAACCTTCAAGGCTACCAGAAGTGATTAAGAAGCCATGGACCATCATCTATCAGTCTGGCACCAGAATTGAAGAGATTAAACAATTGGTCATTCCCAATGATCTCACTTCTCGAAATCACAGACTCATTACTGCCATCATTGATCTACTGCAAAAGAAGAAGGGGACAAGTACTGCTGAAGAGATAGAGGCACTGCACATTCTCAGATCATGCAACTGGTGTAATTCCAGAAATGGCCAAGCCAAGGAGGAATAAGGATGATGAAGATGAAGACAAGAGTGATGGGAGGAGAAGTCATCACAGGAGTGATAAGGGGGATGAGGATAAGAAGAAGAAGAAAGACAGCAAGGATAAGAAGGATGATGACCAAGGCAAAGTCTCTGAGAGGAAGAATGGAAAACAGCAAGCCTTAGGCATTGCTAGCAGTAATCTCACCACAACACAAGACTCTAAGTCTAGGGTGAATGCTGTTAGTAATGACCTACCAAAATCTAATCCCATGGCTTCTGCAACTATTTTACCACCTCAAGAAGAGAAGAAGATTCAAGTCAAGAAACCATCTGTACATTTCAAAAAGCATACTGCTAATGGAATACTACAATGGTCCACAAACAAAGGTCACATGCTACTGCCAGGCAACCATGTCAAAAGGATCAAATTCAAACAAGCTGCAAGGAAACCAAAGCTATCAAAGTCAAGGACTCTGACAATCTATCCAGGCTTAAAACTCCAACCACTAGATGAAGATTTTGATGAAGACCAACTGCAATTCTTACAAGCTCAAAGAATCTATCATGTTGCCATTGTTGATAACTGCCTTGAGATCAAATATACTGATGGAAGGGAGGAGAAATTCAAACAAGGAGGATGTCAACACTGGGGCAAACTACATGACATAGAAAGAATCATTGCATTGTTGAGCTCAGAAGATTAAGTGGAAAGAGTATGGAAGCTGGAGCTAATTGATTTTGTGAAGATGAAGAGAGATCATAAGGAGAAAATCAGAAAAGAGTGTCTTGAGAAATGGCTAGCAAGGGAGAAAGAAATTGAGAGACTGGAGATTGAAGCAGAAAAGCTAAGGGCAAAGGGATTGTGTAGAGTTCAGTTTAACCCCTATGTGGTGAAGTATAGCAGGAGAAATGGGGATCAGGTCCACATCAGAATGAATCTACTCAACCACTATCCTGCAAACATTCTGAAACCAGTACTTGAAGATTTCAAAGGCTCAATTTTGCTTGAAGAATTGGATGCTATGGCAGAAATAATAAAAGCTATGGATGAGAATACAAGGAAGGAGAAAGAAAGAAGACAGAAAGCATATGATGATTTGCAAGCCAAAGCTATGGAAAGGGAAACAAATGACAATGGCTAGTACTTCATCATAGGCTGTAAGATTACTCACCCTGTAGTTCTATCCACATTGCTAATCAAAATTCATACATGTACTGTCAAGTTTTATCTTTATGTATGTTAGGCTTGTTATCAGACATGAAATTGTGACTAAGGGTCTTACTCACAATTTGGGGGAGATTGTTAGTCACAGAGGCATGCCTGAATACATCTAATAACAAGCCTAAGTATGTGTAATGCTATGCATTACCTACATGACCTCTTAACTGAGGGAACCTCTAGTTGTAGAGTTTCTATTTGTTCTGTACTTGTAATAGGCATCAAACTCTAGTTGTGTTACTGTAATTATAAAGTCAAGAATAATGCTTGAAAGAAGTTCCAAGGTTCATGCCTCAAGAAAGGAGATAAAGACTGCCAAATAATCACAGTTGGGATTTGAAGAAAAGAAGAATTTGCCTAAGTACCAATTCGAGAAGTACATTTGTCTATTAGAGAAGTCTAGCATTCGAGAAGTCAGAGATTCGATATCTCAGAAGACACTATTCGATATCTCTGAATACAATGTTCGATATCTCATTCGATATCTCAGAGATTCGATATGTCTATTACTCTATTCGAGAACTCATGGAGTCAACAAGTCAATGTTCTATTCGATATCTCAAGGACTAAAGAAGCTATTCGACATCTCAGGGATTCGATATGTCAAAATGCTCTATTCGATATCTCAAGGAATCCCAGAAAAAAGAGCTATTCTAGAAGTGATTCGATATGTCAATATAACACTATTCGAGAGCTCAGAGTTATCGATTAAGTCAATTCGAGTTCTCGAATCAATCACTTAGCCACTTCTCGAATACATTCTTGGAGACAAAATACTGAAGAATTGTACAAGTCAGAAACCTGCAACAAGCCAAGACGCTTTATTTGACTATGTACTATAAAGCAGATTGGAAAGCCTACAAAGAAGCTTGGAGAGATAACACAAAGGGACAAGGAGCTAAAGAAGTGGATCTGAACAGGCTTTGCAAAGTCAAATCTGTAGCCGTTTGGACTCTTACTCGAATGAGATAGACATACTAAAAAGCAGTTTGTTTTACCTACCTTATTTTGTAGTAAGTAGGTGTATCCATGTCTATAAGGATACAGCCTCACTTCCTTAGCAGATAAGTTTTTCAAGATACATCACAAGAAATATCTCTCTAAGAAAAACGAAGCTGAGAATACTACCATTTTATTCACAGATTATAGCAAAATCTTTATCTAATAAAATATTAGATTAAAGTGATATTGTGTTGTGTTTGTCTTTGTTATCTGTACTTACATATCTCACACACTAAACACATATCTTGTTGCAAAGATCCAAGAACACAGAAAAGTTTAAGAATCCATTCACCCCCCCTCTGTATTCTTTTACTGTATTCAATACTCAACATGGTTACTATGCATGTGGGGCCCACGTGAATAGTACAGTGTAGTACAACATAGTGACTTTCTAAAACCTATAAATAGGCTTGTTGTATTTCATTTCAAAACACACCTCAACACACAACTCTCTCTTCTCTCTCTTATATCTTCTCTTTGTAAGCTACTAGTCAGTCCATCTAGTAGGGAAGCCGGCTTAGCCCGCTTTCAGGAATTGTCGGGTAGAAGGTCCTCGTGCCTAAACTATTCTTAGGAGTGTTCTGGTTTTGAAGCTAATCCATTGGATTAGAAGTTGTAACACCCCTTCGAGTTTATTATCAATAAACATATATTCTCGGAATTATTTTTTTTGGTAGTATCGTATTCAACCCCCCCTTCTACGATACTTCGGGACCTAACAATAAAAATAACACAAATAGTTTTATTTTTACACCTGAATTAATTACACATGGGTTATGATCAAATCGATTAAATTGAAAAATCCAATTTGATCGATAGATTAAATCGATAAAAATGTTATACAGCCATTGTTCATTATATTGTTTCGAAATAAATTAATAATTTAATTAAATAAATTTTTACACTACAATTGAACATGTATGCTATGAGAGGAGCGTTGGCTTTAAAAAGTATTATTATATATAATATTTATAACTTTGATATTAAAGTCTATTTTGTATTATAATTGCTACTTTTTATATTTATGATATTATTGAGATTATGAAAATTTTAGATATATAAAGAGAATATCTTCGAACTTATAATTCATGTAAATTGTTTTGAATCAATTTTTTTTAAAAATTCGTAAGAGAAAAATTAATTTTTAGAAATAATAAAAAATAATTCATCTATTTTCATATTTTAAAATGAAATATGAACCGTGCGAAATGCGGATAACTTCCTTAGTATATTATAATGACTAGAGATCGAAAATGCACCAGAAGAGTTCAAGGTATTTTTCTTGATTTTTTGTGTTTTTCCTTTTTACTAAAATTCTTTTCTTGCATTAAATAGCTAATAATGGTATTTTAATTAGTCATTAATTACACCTATTAAACATATATTAAATTTATTCTATTTAATTTGTTTTAAAATTAACAAACTTTATTTGAACGTTATAGTTATTATTTAAATATTGATTATTAATTATATATGGTTAAGTTTATTTTTTGGTAAAATGATGACTAAAAGTTGTTTATATTGCATTCTTTTTTATTCCCTATTCAAGATCATTGTAATTTCAATGACAGTAGGGCAGACGACTTTAACTTCTCAAATAATTTTTATTATCAATGATTGTGAAAGTCATGATAAAATATGGAAGTATTAGATCTTTGCCTAATATCTGGAATTTGTATACAAACAATACAAGCGGATTTTTAATTTTGCACATGAATAAATTCAAATCGATTAAATTTAACATACCCAACCATTTTATCGGAAGATAAAATCGATAAAAAAACTATACACCCATTGTTTCATTATAATGTGTCGAAGTAAATTAATATTCTAATTAAATAAATTCATACACTATTATTGAATATGTATGTTATGAGAGTGATGTCGGTTTTAAAAAATGTTATTGACCATAACTTCTCAAGCAATCTATATTATCAATGATCGTGGAAGTCGTAATAAATATGGAAGTACACAGATCTTTACTTAATATCTGAAATTTGTATACAAATAGTGCGTAGACAGATTTTTTACTTTTGCACAAGTGTTATGACCAAACTAATTAAATTGAACAAACCCGACCATTATATCGGAATATTAAATCGATGAAAAATTTATACACCTGTTGTTTCATTATATTGTGTCAAAATAAATTAAGATTATAATTAAATATATTTTTACATTATTATTGAACATGTATATTATGAGAGGAGTGTGTGTTTTAAAAAACGTTATTAAGTTATATTCAATATTTGTAGCTTTTGATCGTAAAGATTACGTTTGTACTATAATTTTTGTTTATATGTTTGTGATATTTTTAAGATTATCAATACTTTAGATATAAAATGTGAGTATTTTTCCAACAAATAATTCATGTAAATTGTTTTTAAATCATTTTTTTAGAAAATTCATAAGAGACCAATCAATTTATAAAAATAATAGAAATTGATTTATCTATTTCCAATACTTTAAGATAAAAATTTATAAACCACGTGAAGCACGGATTACATATATTATAATTCTAGGAAATCAAAAAGTTACTAGAAGCATTCAAGATAGTTTTCTTAATTTTTCATTTTTTTGATTTTTCATTAAAATTCTTTTCTTACATTAAATAACACCATAATATTTCATTTTTTACACCTATTAAATATATATTTAATTTACTTTATTTTATTTATATAAAACTTTAGGAAACTTTATTTTAGCACTATAATAAATATTTCCATTTAAAATGACGACTTAAAATTTAACACTAAAGCTTTAAAGCCCAAAGTAAGATTGTTTTTAGATAAAAGGCGACTTAAAATTATTAATATTCTATCATTTTTTTATTTCATATTTAAGAACATTGAAAAAAAATTCCTTTTCTCTTTTTTGAATTTATTTAATAAACCTTTTTGTTGTTTTTGGTAGCATCTTTTTTTTTTTTGACAAATTTAAAACAAATTTCATTAACTTGAAAGAAACTCAACTGGGTCAAATCCCCAACCCGTTGTGCAACCAGGTTGAAGAACAAATAAACGACCCAAACAATTAGTCGATTTGTTTTTGAATCGCTTAACATACCGAATACAAATATTCTTGAAACTTAAAATGAATTCAATGGTCTCCCGAGTAATCCAGCCTACACCAACTTTTGATTTCTTCCTTAAAATAGTAGAATCACAATTCATCTTCACACAATTAAATCTAGATGTAGTCCACTGTTCAGATATTTCAGTTGCATAAACTGAGATCGGAGGTACAGATGCCCCCATAGTATGAACAATCTTCTATTGTAAAAGGTAGGCTCTTGCGATTTCTACCACCATTCTATTCCACACCACCTTGATGCGTGTAAGAACCCCAAATTTTGGATATAATTAAAACTTTTTATTGTGTACTCAGGTAATGGTGAATAGTGATTACGACTACGATGTAACGATTGAGATAATGAATGAAAGGAATAGATTTGGATTCAAATGTTTATATGCCATGAAGAATACTATTGGTTGACACTTTAGATAAGAATTATCTATCTCCTAAGGAATTGAGATTTGATAATTCTAAAGGAAAAGATTATTCTTATGTCATCCAAATCGATATCTGTTATTGGTCCAGTGGGTCCGTAAAAAGGTTAAGGAACGATCGAAAGAGATCAGGGACAATTGTACAACCCTAAAAGGATGACTAAGGCCGAGGGTCTTCACGGAAACAGCCTCCCCGCTCTAAAAGTGGGGGTATGGTCTACGTACAACCTACCCTCCCCAGACCCTGCTCTGAGCGGGATATACTGGGTATGTTTGGTTTTAAGAGGATGACTAAAGAAAAATGGATGAATAGTGATTTTGGGTGGACATAGGAATATTATTAGACGACGCGATATATAAGTATCCGGAACGAAATTCTGAGTTCGTATTAGTGATCCAGGTGGAAAAAGAGTGTATGTAAAAGCTGTCGGATTCTGAAAAAGAGCACTTTTATTTTCCCCGAGATTTCCCTGGATACTGAAAGACTTAAAGAATTATTGAAGGGATTTAAGGAATATAGGTTCAAGAATTATTAAAGAGAATTGAAAATGATGGTGTAAATATTAAGACGGTTTCCGGTAAAACCTTAACTAGAAATCTTCGAGGTATTCCTCCGAATGATCAATGAATTGAGCAATAACCGGACAAAGAAACAAGTAGAGAGCCAATATACAAGCATGTGCAAGTGGATGGGATCAAGTAACTAAGTAGTTACAAGAGTAACTAGCTCACTTGGAGAAACAAACCAAGTACTTAGCTAAATCTTATCATCCACACTTTCAAACACCAACACTTGACTAGATGATGCATGCAATGACATGGGCAATTTATTAAAGCCACTTTAATCTAGATATTTTCATAATAATGCAAATTAGATTGGATGAGAGCAAAGGAACCAAGCAAGAACACCACCTCCTCCATCTTTCTTTCCATTCGACTTTCATCTAAATTCCAAGAACAAAATCATCCTTCCCACCATTGTTTGATCTCCAAAAATTTATCATAGATCCTATATTTCATAAAAATGATACCCTAGAAATCTTAGCCCCAAACACCACTTTTTCCATTTTCAAAAAAATAAGAAAGTGGAGGATGAATAGTAACCTCAAGAACAAAATTCTTGAATCTTGATTTTGGTTGATGATCCAAGCTTCATGGAGGCTATACAAGGACTATACAACGCTTACTGAGTGCATACACACCTCAAGGAAGGTATAACACTCTTGAAACCCTAGGCCTTACTTTATGTTTATACATGTTCTTGATGAGTTTTTAGATTAGTATGATTATGGTGATGATTAAAGCATGCTTATGTGGTGATTTGTTGATATAAGAGGATAAAATAGTTTAGATGAACGAAAAGGCATTGCTTGGCCTTAGTTCATGGTTAAATAACAAGTATATGTTGTTTGGAGTGGATACTATGATTATTGGAAAGTTTGGAATTTGGAAATATTCGATTTATAGCCGTCGTAAAACCGAATTTTTGTTAACACTTAGAAACCGAGCATGACAGTAAATATAAATCCTGACCTTGGTAATATTATGACATGTCCTCATAGATCTCGAGCCATAGATCGTTTTGGCGTGAGAATTGAAACATTCCGACTTACAGTTTAGGAGATATGGTCAAATTACTAAAATTTCTTCGGAACCGTAAGTAAAAGTTCGTAACTTCAATTGAACCTTCGTAAAGCATGTTACCCAGTGGTGAATTTTGGTAAATAAATACTAGGAGTCATAAGGAAGGTATGAAAGAAAACCACATATTAAACGGATCGCTTTCCGATTTTATAAAAATGTTGGAATCGAAGTTAAACGCGGACGAACCCCTATAAACCCGCTTGGTTATAACTTTGGTAAAACACTTAGAAAACGAACGATAAAACTCGAGGTATAATCTCGGTTCGTAATCAATCGACTTTAGAACTTATACGACTTAATTATATACCGAGTGTGGGTATGATGACATGTCGTAATAATGAACAAATGTCGGATCGTATCAGTAATAAAAAGAGTCACACTAAAAGGTGTATAACGAGATAATTCGAAAACGTGTTTCGACTTAAGTAAAGTTTATACTTAGACTTTTAAAAGGTGTTAAGTGGTTAATCTCGAATGTTCTGATTGTTTATAGATCATCGAGCAGACCCAAGACACGCTATCTCTACCCACACCCGATTACCAGGCAAGTGTTCAAAACTTTGAACCTGTTGTTAATATATATATGTGATTGCCATTTTACATATGCCATAACATGCATGCCTATTGTCAAATTATATTATGATACCTGTTCCCTAAATTGATATTGGCTTATGGACTAGATACGAATTGTCAGTTATAAGACGGATTTTTTTGATAAGACCCTTAGCGAAGGGCATATGATATTCATTCTTAAATATAGACCGGGAGTCGGTATTTTGAGATATAGATAGTCGTGGAAACCCGGAGGGATTCCAACGGCAGATTATTATTTATTTTAAGGAATGTTATTATTAAACGTTATTTATATTTCCATAAAGTATCAATTACTTGGAAATATTTCAAGGAATGTTATTCGAGTATTATCTCAGTCGAGAGATATTAAATGAATGTTAGTTTTGAATATTCATTTAGAGTTGATTATTTAATGAATATTATTTTGATATTCATTAGAATGTTATTTATTAAATGAATATTACTTTCGAATATTCATTTAAGGTTTTATATACTTGATGAAAATTATTTTTAAATATTCATTGGAAGTTCTATTTACTTAAGGAATATTATTTCGAATATTCATTTAAAGTTTTGATTACTAAATAAATATTATTTGGATATTCATTTAGAAGATTATTTATTAAATGAATATTATTTTCAAATATTCATTTAAGGTTTGACCTATTTATTGAATATTATTTTAAATATTTATTGGAGTTTAATTATTTAATGAATATTTTTTCGAATATTCATTTAAGGAGGGATTTATTTAGTAAATAATTCCATATATTCATTCGAGGATTACTTAGAGCAATATTATGATTTAATAATATTCCGTAATTTTTATTGAGTTAATAAATATTCTTGGAATATTTATTTAATTCTTTTAAATTCTTTTTAAAATGATTTATATTAGTCGGAGATTATCTGTCACCTCTAGATATTATGTAAAATATTTCGGAGTCTTTGTACGACTATTTTATCAAGGAAAGGTTCCCAACTCTTTATTTTTCATTTAAATCTATCTTAAAAGGATTTAAATGCTCGCTCAAACTTCCATATTATAGGGGAACCTACTTGAGCAATGTTATTTATCTTGTTGACTTCCCGGTCATAAATCTTGTAAAACTATTCGTTTCACTCGCAACTTGGTTTCTGTTTATCAATTGAATCTGTGAGTAACCTTCTCATCATTCGTGGGGTAAGATTATTGGAACAAGATGGTATCCTCTAACAAGCAGCAACTTGAGAGATATGATGTTGTATTTTCCTTTCCAACTAGATACGACTACTTTGTGGAATCTTATCAACAAGTATTATACTTGGGGAAAGGGGGACGAACTTTGCGTTCAGAGTCATGAATTTCTTTTCAAACTTGGAGTCGTGTAAGAGGCTGAGTAGCGTCGGTCCGTCCCCTTTGGTCCAACCGTTGGCCGGGGAGAGCTAGTAGGGCGGTAGACAAGTAAAGGCGTCAGTTCTTCCTTCTACCGGTAGTAAATCTAAATTGAGCTGTACAATCTGTGACTGATCATCGTAAGATTGGCAGGGGGCACGGTGAATACTCCAGCATAAGTTCATCATTCAAATTCATTTATTTTCTACAACATTGTCATTGTTGGCAGTATTGGAAAAGTATTCATAATTGGAATTGCAATATTTTCCTGCAAGTTCCTCTTTTATGATAAATGGTAATATCTAGTTTATTTTCGACATAGCAGATATTCCCACATATATTTACATTTTGAGTTACCTTGTAACTTCATCGTTCATATTATACTGACATCATTTCCGTAAATGCATGGCATATGGTTTGAAAGATACTTTTGAACTATTATATATTATCGTTCAGTTAAGTATTACTGTTGGTGGGCTATTGCTCACCCTTGCTTTATTATTATATCACAACAATAGCTAGACCAGATGACTCGCACAAGGCGCACTCGACACTGGCGAGGACGATGAGACTACCAGAGCTGAAGAGAAAGCTATTGGTAGGATAGATTCATTCTTTTAGTACGAAATATATGGACTAGTATGACTTATGTAAATGGATGGCAAAGAGTATGTATTCATACTGTAACTCTTTTGGGTTGTAAGAACTCATAATGTGTTTAATAAAATTTGGTTGTTACTCTGATTTCATCTCTAGGACTATAACGGGTGTGTTTTATATTGTTGTGTTGGGTCATAAAGATGTAATTTATTTTATGTTGAGGTAAGTTCAAGTATTGTGGACAGAATTGGAGACCGTAACGACCGAATCCCGGACCCCGGATCTGGGGGTGTTACAGAAATGGTATCAGAGTGTACGTTATAAACCCCAGAGATGAGGCGACGTTAAACCAATAAATTCAATAAGATAATAAGAACTCTTGCCAAGTTCATAGTCGGACTACTTAATGTAGTGATGACATATAAAACCCTTATGGGAACTCTTAAATATCATGATAGTAACTTAACTCGATATCATATCGATGAGTAAGGCGACAAACCTTGAGGCATACGAGCAGCAGCGCGATGATGCTTTATATGTTGAAGATCAGCGGGTAAATTCGATGGAGTACCCTACTGGAGACCCGGAAGAGGTTCCAGCAGATAAGGAAAATCCTGTTAGGATAAGGAGCTTACCCTTGAGGAATGAGGGCTGCAGCCAGAAAGACTGTGATGATTAAGGTATGGTGCTCAGAAAAGTGAGCATAAAGAACTGAGCTATTAGCAAGAGAACTGAAGATTCATTTTGGATTCGTAGCCGGACTACTGGATGTAGTACCAGCAAATAAGACGGATTGGAAGAATTACTTGAGATCTTATATGAGAAGAGATGAGAATCCCTAGATACTTTCATATTAATGAAGAAAAAGCTAGAGGGATGTATGATTATCAAAGACATCGATATAGGACGAGGAGCAGAGTCCCTAGGAATAGTTAAGAAGGAGGCAGTAAGTGCCATATCATTTGACAAATGAATTAGTATGAATATTGTCAGTAATAATTATACATGAGAAGGCAGATGTCATAGGTTGTAATTTATAGAACCAAATTGAGGTTGATGAAGTTGTTTTATTCAGGAAAATGTCCATTTTATGAATGAATCAGTTAGAAAGTGAAAACATTGGGAAGTGACAGCATGATTGGATAAAGTTATACAAGGAAGTAGTAAGCAAGACAATGATCTCAGAACCTACCGGAAGATAAGACCAGTGAGTCAAGATGACCTCGTAATGAGACTATTGTCAGAGACTAAGTACAGGGTTAATCTAACTCAGTGAAATGATGAACCAGAAACGTAGATGCATGTGATTCAGAGGAATATTAAATTCTTTCTTTTCTTTGAATGGATTATAGTAGTTACCTTAAGTTTACTCCAATGCAGAATTATAATGGATCAAGTAATACGATCAGCAGTTGAAGAGAAAAAAAAATGTGAGAAAATACTCCTGGAGCTAAAAGATGAAATTGGTAATGACCAAGAGTTAGCATTGTTTAATGGAAAAAGGGAGACTTTGTGCTTCCAACGACGCTTCGCATAAAGGATTAGGATGTGTGCTTGCACAGCACGACAAAGTACTTGTGGATGCAATCGGACAGCACGGTTCACCAGGTTCGGATGGCCTTAGTAGTGCCAATTTTGTGGAACAACCAACTTCGACGGTAATGTTCCTTCTGAGACTAGTGGTTAGGTAGACTGACATTTGGTAATATTGAATATCAGGACGTATAGGTATCAGGATGTTGTGACAGGTTTCAGTTTGAAACTGTTGAGTCCCTTCTAAGGGATGTATATAATTGGTTCCTCTCCAGTGGATAAACTTCCAACCTGATGACGATTATTTCGTTAATTATGACTGCTTATGGTTCTACCTGCTTGGGGGTTCATAGAATTATTCTTCAGGTTTCTAAACTGGTCTCCTTAATGTTACCAGTAGGTGGATAGATTGACCAAAATTTCCCTGATTCTGGAAAGAACTTCAATGAATTTTGGCAAACCTTGTCTTTCTGATTATCAGAGAACGTCATGGAAGAGAGTAGAAACTGGAGCAAACCCTGTGATTTGGGTAAGGATGCTGTAAAATGGGTTAGTAAACGGATCCTGAGCATTACAATCGATGGTAGAGATAAAATGATGAAGTGAGATTGGACAAAAACAGGAAATGTAAGTAAGAAACCAGCCGGACTGAGAAACTCCGGGATTGACTTAAGTGAAAAGGCTGTTATGCCAGGAATGGTAAGCTTGTGTGGCACGCGAGATTGATAAGAATAGTTGAAAAGATAAAAATTGAGGAAAGGTGACCGGAGATGGCGCTGAGTAGCCGATTAAGACTTATATGAAGTAAAGTTTTGGAAAGGTAGAAAGGTATAAAAGAAGAAGACACTATGCCGACAATTGCTAGAAAAGTAATGCTAATTAGCCAACCCCTAAAATCATATATTTTTATTTTAGTGTGGCCAGTTGAGGCCAAGTCAGAACGGACTATAAATTGACTAGACCAACAATGAAAGGACAAAGCAGGGTTGCTTCTAAGTAAGCACCGACTGCAAGGGCTTCAGGTATAAAGGAAATATTAATGAGATCGTAGGAATCTTCTACTGAACCCTTTGCAACCCATGTTTGGATTGGGAATTTCTAGACTTTTTGGAATGGGGTCACCCGTACTAAAGTGATTCATGTGTATATGATTGCCCAAGATTACGAGTAAAAATAGAAGTATAGTGACTTGAGATGTATGATGTTAGGGTATTATAAATACCATGAATATATTATGACTAAGGGAAGTAAACAATGAAGGTTTATGAAGAGAGTATAGAAATGGTCAGAGATGGATCAGTATGTTGTAGAAATTTTGTCTAAGGCAAGTACCTTTGAGAAGAACGATAAGTACTAAGAGATTCACGTTGAACTCGACCAATATCTTCCAAAACATCCTTGCTACCATTACCAAGTTCTGTAAGAGAGCAGATAGGCATACGTTGCCTTTTGGAAGGCCAAATAGGCTGACAACTATCTGAAAGAAGAGGGTGGCATTAAGTTACCAATTGATTATCAAATGAGAACAGTTGAAAAGAGACCCTTATTAAGGATACATGATCTGATTGCCAATTATAGGATGCAAGAATTCCCTGGCAGTTGAATTAAGGATAGGATATCCATAAAGTAAGACAAGCCCTGGGGAATGCACAAGGGATGGCATTAACCCTGATAAAGACATTGTGAATTCAGATGATATGAGTTAGATTTGCTAAGGCAACAATGACCTGTAAGGATTATTAAAAAGAGTTCTGGAAAGAACATAGATAGAATTATTAGAGTATTGATCAATGACATTCTGATATACCCTGTACCTAGAAAATACAGGAGGAATGATGAGGACGACCTAAGAATCCTTACAAAGAAAAAGTTAATATTCTGAGTTTCAAGCTGGAAGTTTGGTAGAGAATGTAAGACACAATAACAATAGTGTCAGATGAGGCATGTATGAAACTATGATGAGGTATGGATGGAACCAAAGAAGGTTGAGATTATCCTAGAACAAGAAAGAACTAAGAGAACAAATATCCTAGGTATGATCGAGAGTAACTTTCATAAAGTTCCCACGGGAAGGTGGAAGCAATGACTTATGGAAAAAGACTGATAGTTATATTTTCTCCTTCAGCAGAGCTTAAGGGAGAATGCTTTAACCCAACAGTGATGGGAATGAGGTAGAAAAATTTGAGTTGGAACGTATCCAGAGAACATTGATTATAAGAAATTATTATTATCAGAAAAGGCCAATGAGGTGGCCGACAGTCTAAGTATAAAGGAATAATTACAAATGTTCATACCGAAGAAACAAAATGATATTTGGAAAGACCTTGAAGGTCATATTGGAGTGGAGGAATTTACATTCCTTTTGATGATTGTGCAAGAATCGAAGGTAATAATAGTTTAAGTAAATATTCGATTCCTGATGGAGTTTTAAGCATATTACGTACCTTAGAAGGTCCCATTTTGAGGCAAACCAGGACCGTGATACAAAATTGATGAAGTAAACCATTAAGTTTCCAGTCTTTTATGGAAGCTGCATGAGTGATAGTTTCATCAACCTGACATAGCTGCGATGCTTGAAACTCTTCTGTAATTTTATCTACTTCATGTAATATCTACATCAAGTTCCAGAAGTGTTCCTTATGGATAAGGAATAGTGATTACTTTGTCTCCCTAAAAGATTGAAACCTGTATGGTTAGCTATTAACGCACTACGTAAACAACAAGCGATGGTGATTCTTCTAAGAAAGTAGATGACAACGTAAAGATAAAGAAAGTGTTGCTATTGATAAGCTAAATGGCATGTTGATGAATGACAAGCAAGTTTGTGTTAGTGTACTTCTGCACAAACAAGATAGAGAATATGAGGTTGATGATTCATGATGCTAAATGTATTCCCGTAGAAAGAATTAATGAGACTTGGAGGGAAGGGCAGTAGAGCCCGAGACTTATTGGGCCATCTGAGAGTTTAAAAGTGTTTGGAAGGTAGCATTCGAGCCAGTTTTACCCCCAAAACTTATAGCATGATCATAATGTGTTTCATGTGGCAAGACTACGCCAGTAAAATGCAGATGTTCGATAGATGATAAGAGTACGAGCAGGTAGCTATACGACCTGGTCTGACTTATGAAAGACAACCTGTGGAAAACCACGGGTAGAAAAGAACAACTGATGAGAAACAAGGTTGGCAGGAGTGGATTATATTGGATCTAAGAAAAAGGGATCGGCCAGATTCATTTCGGAGGGTTTAAATTGGAATAATGTGATGATTATAGGGTAAAGGTGACGGGATACCAATAAGGAGGTGCCAAGTGCAAAAGATGTCTCAATAAAGAGATGAAGGTGGAAGTAAATAATAGAAGTAAATAAGAATCAGATAATAAGAAGGATGTGATTGATAAAGAAAAGGCTGGGAAAGCAACTAGGGAATGTGAATCAAGGAATGTTATGAATGGATTAATAAAAGGGTTTTCTAATGAATTCTCGGGATGACAACCTGATAGTGTTAATATTATAGATATGAAAAAGCTAGTAGCGTGACATGGAATGTCAGTAACAATGGTGTCAAGCGAGAAACTAAGATTTAACCTGAGAGGTTCAAAGATTTTCCAAAAGTAAGTGTGCTAAGGTTGAACCAGAGTATAGGTCCATAGAATAGTGGACAAAGCAGCAAGATATGTTGACACATGAGATTGCGATCAAATAGTATTGGATATAATTATGATTAATTTCTTCCATGATGAACCTCTATAGTTCAGAGGTAAATTTTGAATATAATATTTTACAATCATGAAAACTTTCTATAATCCTTTAGAATTTTTTTTCTTTTCTTCTCTTTTATTCATCTTCTTTATGAATTTAGAAGAACAACCCTTTAAGATGTGGAGGTACTGCTATGTGACTATCTGTCTATGTGATAGAAGTCTAAGTGGAATACCATAACTTGTTTAATTGCTTGTCAAGTACTAAAGGCTGGCCCCCTTCTGTACTAACTACGCAATATAACAAATGTTCAATTGATCATAGTGATCTCTCAATAAATCTTTCCACTTCTCTATATTGATCGAGATTGCGAAGATTAAAGCGATCAGGAAATACACAGTGCGAGCGAGGTTATCTATGAATTCGTAGCACGATAGTGATACCAAAGCCACTGCGGATATCAATAAGAACAATAAGGATAAGACTGAGTAAGAGCATAACCCGAATAATGTGTTGTACAAAAAGTAGCAAAGTTGATGGAAAAAGGATAAAGTACGTATTGTAGCACCAGTAGATGTTCTGAGAAAGGGCAGAACGACTAAGAGTTGACCCGGAAGCTGAAAGGTGAAACAACAAACAAATGACTCTTTGCTTCCTACCTGATTCCGGGACGGAATCCTTTTAAGGAGGGGAGACTGTAAGAACCCAAAATTTTCGATATAATTAAAACTTTTTATTATGTACTGAGGTAATGGTGAATAGTGATTACGACTACGATGTAACGATTGAGATAATGAATGAAAGGAATAGATTTGGATTCAAATGTTTATATGCGATGAAGAATACTATTGGTTGACACTTTAGATAAGAATTATCTATCTCCTAGGGAATTGAGATTTGATAATTCTAAAGGAAAAGATTATTCTTATGTCATCCAAATCGATATCTGTTATTGGTCCAGTGGGTCCGTAAAAAGGTTAAGGAACGATCGAAAGAGATCAGGGACAATTGTACAACCCTAGGAGGATGAGTAAAGAAAAATGGATGAATAGTGATTTTTGGTGGACATAGGAATATTATTAGACGACGCGATATATAAGTATCCGGAACGAAATTCTGAGTTCGTATTAGTGATCCAGGGGGAAAAAGAGTGTATGTAAAAGCTGTCAGATTCTGAAAAATAGCACTTTTATTTTCCCCGAGATTTTCCTGGACACTGAAAGACTTAAAGAATTATTGAAGGGATTAAAGGAATATAGGTTCAAGAATTATTAAAGAGAATTGAAAATGATGGTGTAAATAGTAAGACGGTTTCCGGTAAAACACTAACTAGAAATCTTCGAGGTATTCCTCTGAACGATCAATGAATTGAGCAATAACCGGACATAGAAACAACTAGAGAGCCAAGATACAAGCATGTGCAAGTGGATGGGATCAAGTAACTAAGTAGTTACAAGAGTAACTAGCTCACTTGGAGAAACAACCAAGTACATAGCTAAATCTTATCATCCACACTTTCAAACACCAACACTTGACTAGATGATGCATGCAATGACATGGGCACTTTATTAAAGCCACTTTATGCTAGATATTTTCATAATAATGCAAATTAGATTGGATGAGAGCAAAGGAACCAAGCAAGAACACCACCTCCTCCATCTTTCTCTCCATTCGACTTTCATCTAAATTCCAAGAAAAAAATCATCCTTCCCACCATTTTTTGATCTCCAAAAATTTATCATAGATCCTATATTTCATAAAAATGATACCCTAGAAATCTTAGCCCCAAAAACCACTTTTTCCATTTTTGAAAAAATCAAGAAAGTGAAGGATGAATAGTAAACTCAAGAACAAAATTCTTGAATCTTAATTTTGGTTGATGATCCAAGCTTCATGGAGGCTATACAAGGACTATACAAGGCTTACTAAGTGCACACACACCTCAAGGAAGGTATAACACTCTTGAAACCCTAGGCCTTACTTTATGTTTATACATGTTCTTGATGAGTTTTTAGATTAGTATGATTATGGTGATGATTAAAGCATGCTTATGTAGTGATTTGTTGATATAAGAGGATAAAATAGTTTAGATGAATGGAAAGGCATTGCTTGGCCTTAGTTCATGGTTAAATAACATGTATATGTTGTTTGGAGTGGATACTATGATTATTGGAAAGTTTGGAATTTGGAAATATTCGATTTATAGCCGTCGTAATGCCGAATTTTTGTTAAAACTTAGAAACTGAGCATGAGAGTAAATATAAATCCCGACCTTGGTAATATTATGACATGTCCTTGTAGATCTTGAGCCATAGATCATTTTGGAGCGAGAATCGAAACATTCCAACTTACGGTTTAGGAGATATGGTCAAATTACTAAAATTGGTTTGAAACCGTAAGTAAAAGTTCGTAACTTCAATTGAACCCTCGTAAATCATGTTACCCAGTGGAAAATCTTGGTAAATAAATACTAGGGGTCATAAGGAAGGTATGAAAGAAAACCACATATCAAACGGATCGTTTTCCGATTTTATAAAAATGTTGGAATCGAAGTTAAACGCGGCGAACCCCTAAAAACCCGCTTGGTTATAACTTTGGTAAAACAATTAGAAAACGAACGACAAAACTCGAGGTATAATCTCGGTTCGTAATCGATCGACTTTAGAACTTATACAACTTAAGTATATACCGATGTGTGTATGATGACATGTCGTAATAACGAACAAATGTCGGATCGTATCAGTAATAAAAAGAGTCACACTAAAAGGTGTATAACGAGATAATTCGAAAACGTGTTTCAACTTAAGTAAAGTTTATACTTAGACTTTCAAAAGGTGTTAAGTGGTTAATCTCGAATGTTTTGATTGTTTATAGATCATCGAGCAGACCCAGGACACGCTATCTCTACCCACACCCGATTACCAGGCAAGTGTTCAAAACTTTGAACCTGTTGTTGTGATAATATATATATGTGATTGTCATTTTACATATGCCATAGCATGCATGCCTATTGTCAAATTATATTATGATAACTGTTCCCTGAATTGATATTGGCTTATGGACTAGATACGAATTGTCAGTTATAAGCTGGATTGTTTTGATAAGACCCTTAGCGAAGGGCATATGATATTCATTCTTAAATATAGACCGGGAGTCGATATTTTGAGATATAGATAGTCGTGGAAACCCGGAGGGATTCCAAAGGCATATTATTATTTATTATAAGGAATGTTATTATTAAACGTTATTTATATTTCCATAAAGTATCAATTACTTGGAAATATTTCGAGGAATGTTATTCGAGTATTATCTCAGTCGAGAGATATTAAATGAATGTTAGTTTCGAATATTCATTTAGAGTTGATTATTTAATGAATATTATTTTGATATTCATTAGAATGTTATTTATTAAATGAATTTTACTTTCGAATATTCATTTAAGGTTTTATATACTTGATGAATATTATTTTAAAATATTCATTGGAATTTCTATTTACTTAAGGAATATTATTTCGATTATTCCTTTAAAGTTTTGATTACTAAATAAATATTATTTGGATATTCATTTAGAAGATTATTTATTAAATGAATATTATTTTCAAATATTCATTTAAGGTTTGACCTATTTATTGAATATTATTTTAAATATTTATTGGAGTTTAATTATTTAATGAATATTATTTCGAATATTCATTTAAGGAGTGATTTATTTAGTAAATAATTCCATATATTCATTTGAGGATTACTTAGAGCAATATTATGATTTAATAATATTCCGTAATTATTATTGAGTTAATAAATATTCTTGAAATATTTATTTAATTCTTTTAAATTCTTTTTAAAATGATTTATATTAGTCGGAGATTATCTGTCACCTCCAAATATTATGTAAAATATTTCGGAGTCTTTGTACGACTATTTTATCAAGGAAAGGTTCCCAACTCTTTATTTTTCATTTAAATATATCTTAAAAGGATTTAAATGCTCGCTCAAACTTCCATATTATAGGGGAACCTACTTGAGCAATGTTATTTATCTTGTTGACTTCCCGGTCATAAATCTTGTAAAACTATTCATTTCACTCGCAACTTGGTTGCTGTTTATCAATTGAATCTGTGAGTAATCTTCTCATCATTCGAGGGGTAAGATTATTGGAACAAGATGGTATCCTCTAACAAGCAGCAGCTTGAGAGATATGATGTTGTATTTTCCTTTCCAGCTAGATACGACTACTTTGTGGAGTCTTATCAACAAGTATTATACTTGGGAAAAGGGGGACGAACTTTGCGTTCAGAGTCATGAATTTCTTTTCGAACTTGGAGTCGTGTAAGAGGCCGAGTAGCGCCGGTCCATCCCCTTTGGTCCAACCGTTGGCCGGGGAGAGCTAGTAGGGCGGTAGACAAGTAAAGCCGTCAGTTCTTCCTTCTACCGGTAGTAAATCTAAATTGAGCTGTACAATCTGCGACTGATCATCGTAAGATTGGCAGTGGGCGCGGTGAATACTCCAGCATAAGTTCATCATTCTAATTCATTTATTTTCTGCAACATTGTTATTGTTGGCAGTATTGGAAAAGTATTCATAATTGGAATTGCAATATTTTTCTGCAAGTTCCTCTTTTATGATAAATGGTAATATCTAGCTTATTTTCGACATAACAGATATTCCCACATATATTTACATTTTGAGTTACCTTGTAACTTCATCGTTCATATTATACTGGCATCATTTTCGTAAATGCATGGCATATGGTTTGAAAGATACTTTTGAACTATTATATATTATCGTTCAGTTAAGTATTATTGTTGGTGGGCTATTGCACACCCTTGCTTTATTATTATATCACATCAACAGCTAGACCAGATGACTCGCACAAGGCGCACTCGACGCTGGCGAGGACGATGAGACTACCAGAGCCGAAGAGAAAGCTATTGGTAGGATAGATTCATTCTTTCAGTAATAAATATATGGACTAGTATGACTTATGTAAATGGATGGAAAAGAGTATGTATTCATACTGTAACTCTTTTGGGTTGTAAGAACTCATAATGTGTTTAATAAAATTTGGTTGTTACTCTGATTTCATCTCTGGGACTATAACGGGTGTGTTTTATATTGTTGTGTTGGGTCATAAAGATGTAATTTATTTTATGTTGAGGTAAGTTCAAGTATTGTGGACTGAATTGGAGACCGTAACGACCGGATCCCGGACCCCGGATCTGGGGGTGTTACAATGCGAGCATTCTAGATCCCCCAATACACCATATTAATCATTTTCAACAAAACAACAAACCCAAAATAACTCAAAAAATACCAAAACATAGTAGGAGATTGGAGAGGCATGCACTCAGAAGCTTCAAAATACTTTTTCTAAATTTTCATGTTTTTGATTATTTTATTAAAATAATTTTCTTGCATTTAATTAATCATTAACTTTACCTATTAAATATATATTAAATACACTTTATTTCATATTTAATATAAAACTTTAACAATTTTTATTAGAACATTATTATTATTATTATTATTATTATTATTCTTTTATTATAAATTATTAATTATTTATATAAAAGTACCATTATTTCAAGGTAAAACAATAAAAAAATATTTTTATCACGTCATTTCTAATCCTCATTCAAAAGCATTGCAATTTTTTTGACAAAAATAAATAGACGATTTTAACTTTCCGATAAATCTGTGATCAATGATCGTGAAAATCATGATAAAATACCGAAGTATATATATTTTTCGATTAACATCCACAATTTAAATAAAAGTAATACGTAGAATTTACTTTTATACATGAACAAATTACACACGGGGTGTGACTAACTCGATTAAATTGAATCACGCAAACCCTTTTTTCGTCGATTAAATCAATAAAAATATTACCCATTCGTGTTTGATTATTTTGCGTTGGAAAAAATTAATTTTATAACTAAACACATTCTTTAAGATTTTTTGGACTCGGATTAGATCGGATCAGGAGTCGTATATTTTTTAGGTCAATCCATATCCGATCCATTCGGATTCGGGTTATCGGATCGGAGGTCCGATCCGTTCAACAAATTTAAAAACAATATTTTTTATATTTTTTCAATCTATAAAATAGTTTTTAAAATTTTTTTGACGAAGTAAAAATTAAAATTATGACATATGCATTGACAAATCCAAATTTATATTTCAATATAATATTATTTATATAAAATGTATATATATTATATATGTTATATATACATTATATGTATTACATAAGTATATAAAATATACAATAAATATAATATTTTTGAATTGGATCATTATCGGATCGGATCATACAAAATCCATATTCGTTCGTTATCAGATCGGACCCTTATTGGATCGGATCACTAACAAATCGATTTTTTTTCGGAAGGTTCATACCTACTAATTTAGCTACGGATCAGATCGAATCGGGTTGGATATCCGATTCATTGATAGGCCTAACTAAGTTATGATCATATAAGAATTTACATTAGTAGTGACTGCTTGATCATCCACAATCGACTTGTGCTTTTTGACCTGAATTAAGAGATATGCGTAATATATAATTTACACATAAATCACCGTATCTATCTTCTAAATCCAAGTAATTTCTTTCGACTGTAGAATAAAAAGATGCTTCATAACTACATACTGTTCGAAATATTCTCAAAACTTATATCTAGCATAGTGGTAAAAAATCTCACTTCTAAGTTAGAGGTGAGGGGTTTAATTTTCATTATGAACAATTTTTTTATCATTAATATAATATAGGAGGGGTAATTTACTAATTTCATGATAATTAAATTGTCTCATGATATATTAATGATGAGTTTTATAATATATTCAAAATTAATGTCTAGCATAGTCGTAAGAATTCCCCCTTCTAAGTTAGAGGTCAAAGATTTAATTTTTATTAGGAACAATTTTTTTATCATTAATATAATATATGGGGGTTGTCTCGCGATATATTAATAATGAGTTTTATAATATATTCAAAATTGATGTCTAGCATAGTGGTAATGAATCTACCATCTAAGTTAGAGGTCAAGTTGTTAATTCTTATTAGAATCAATATTTTATCATTAATATAATATACGGGGGTTGTCTCGTGATATGTTAATAATGAGTTTTATAATATATACAAAACTCATGTCTAGCATAACGGCAAAAACTCTCACGTTCATGCTAGAGGTCAAGGGTTCGAATCTCACTAGGAACAATTTTTTTTTATTAGTATAATATAGGAGGGGTAAATTAGTAATTTTATGTTGAATAAATTGTCTCACCAAACCCCGTGTTGGGCTCGTAATAATATAATAGATAGATTATCACTTTCTGAGCATTGAGTAAAGGTGTTATAAAACGGGCATCAGTTTTAAAAATAATTACATGTACATATTTATTATAAGATTTAATAAATGATTATTAAAATATGTGAGTATTACTTTGAACGTGTGTCCTGAATTTAATTTTAATATTACACACAAAATAATTCTTATAAAATGCATAGAAAAATTAATTAAACGTAGAGATATGGGTGTCAGATCACTCTAAAAAACATAAAGCATGACTTACAATATGCATTTGAATTATGCTTTTTGGTCATAAAACCAAATATATCGACAAGTTAAGTCAATCACTCCTCTCATCACATTTACATTATGATTCTTTTCATCATACAATCAAATTTACTAACAAATTAAGCAATCACATCTTTCATAATGTCATCGACAATAGAAAATATTCAAAAATGTTATTTTTACTTATTCAATGTCAAACTTTGCGAATGCCTGTCAATATTGGATTACAAAAACATTTTTACCGTGGCTTTGTTACCTAGTGTTATGCCCAAATCTTGGCATAACCCCTAAGCAGGCCTAATGGGCTAAAATAGCGGTTCACATCTTATGATGGGCCAAAGGATGAAAAGGTTCTGAAGGTCGGGTAGCAGCTCAATCCTGATCTCGATAAGAGGCTCGTTAATTTTCTTAAGGCCAACTTGGATGTGTTCGCTTGGTCCAACGAGGACATGATTGGGATTGACCCAAATGTTATGTGCCACAAACTCAATCTTGATCCTAACAAAAAAGGAATAAGGCAAAAAAGGAGGCCTATTAGTGGGGAACGGGCCGAGCCTCTCAAGGAAGAAGTGGACAGGCTCCTCGAGGTTGGAGCCTCTCAAGGAAGAAGTGAACAGGCTCCTCGAGGTTGGGTTAGTCAGGGAATCATTTTATCCTAATTGGCTCACGAACCCAGTTCTAGTAAAGAAGCCAAATGGGAAATGGAGGACATGTGTGGACTTCAATAATCTCAATAAGCACTGCCCCAAGGATAGCTTCCCATTGCCAAGGATTGATCAATTGGTGGATGCTTATTTGGGTAAAATCATATACCCATGTATGGCCCTGATCAAGAACACACTTCGTTCATAACAGATAGAGGCCTCTACTGTTATATAGGGATACCCTTCTGCCTCCTCAATGTTGGTGCCACCTATCAAAGGCTAGTTAACATGATGTTTGAGAAGCAAATTGGAAAGACAATGGAGGTCTATGTAGATGACATGCTTTTAAATTCTAAGAAAGCTGGGGATCACATAGCCCAACTAGCTAAAATGTTTGATATCTTGATAAAGTACAGAATGAAGCTCAACCCCCAAAAGTATGTGTTTGGGGTCGAATCTGGAAAATTTCTTAGTTTTATTGTCAACCATCGAGGCATTAAGGCTAACCCAGCTAAGATAAAAGCCTTAATGGAGATGTGGTAGCCTAGATGTATAAAGGAAGTGAAAAGTATAAATGGAGGGATAACAGCTCTCAATCAGTTCGTTTCTAAGTCATCTGACAAGTGCCTTGAGTTCTTTAAAGCCATCAAGAAGGTGGGGAAGAATTTTGAGAGGACCCTTGAATGCGAGGAGGCCTTTCAGAAATAAAGGAGCATCTAGGCTCGCCATCTCTACTCTCCAAGCCTAAGGAGGAGGAGACCCTCATTTTGTACCTAGCTGTATCAGAGCATGCTGTCAGTGCAGTGTTAGTTCGCGAGGAGAAAAGGGTTCAATACCCTGTTTATTATGTCAATAAAAGGATGCTAGATGTTGAGACTCGCTACACCAACATGGAGAAGCTCGCTTATGCCTTGGTGCTAGCCTCACGAAAATTGAGGCCATATTTTCAGTCTCACAACATTGAGGTTCGCACAGCCTATCCTTTAAGGCAAGTGAAGCATAAGCCCTGAGACTTCATGGAGACTTCTAAGGTGGATTGTGGAGCTAGGCCAATTTGACATCCAGTACAGGCCTCGAAGTGCTTTGAAAGGACAGGCTTTGGCAAATTTTATATTGGAATTCCCTCCTCAATATGAGGGAGATGCCTAGGCTCTCGTAGCGATCTAGTGGTAGTCGAGCCCGAGGCCAACCAATAGAATTCGGCCTCGTGGTGGGAGCTCTATGTTGATGGAGCGTCTAATAAAAAAGGAGCTGGAGCCGGGGTCGAGCTCGTTACCCCTGAAGGTCAGAGGTTAAGGAGTGCAGTCCGCTTCGTCTTCGAAGCCTCTAACAATGCAGCTAAGTACAAGGCTCTCATCATTGGCCTCAAGCTTGAAATTGAAATGAAGGTCAAAAATCTCATTACATACAGCGATTCCATGCTGGTTACTGGTCATATTAGATGTGGATGGCAGGATAGGGGGCCATAGATTGAGCTCTATCTATGATGTGTGTAGAGGCTTATGAAGTCCTTCAAGCAGGTGAAGGTGGAATTTATCAGAAGGGCTAAAAATCAAGGAGCTGATGCCCTCGCGAAGTTGGGCTCGCGACGCTAGGACACCCTACTTAGAGTAATGCCATTGGAGATTCAGACTAAGCCTAGTGTCCCCGAGGAATTTGTCATGGAAGTAGTGAACCAGGGGCCAACGTGGATGACCCCTATTTGGGAGTATGTGAAGAATGGGACTTTGCCCCAAGAGAAGAAGGAAGCGAGGAGGATTAAATATCAAGCGGCTTCTATGTAATTTATGATGAAGTGTTTTATCGAAGAGGGTTCAACACACCACTCTTGAGGTGTGTAGATGGTGAGGAGTGCAACTACATCCTAAGGGAGGTCCACGAAGGCATATGTGGCAATCACTCGGGGGGTAGTTCGCTAGCCCAAAAGATTTCTGGCCACACTGAAAAAAGATGCTTTTGAGTTCGCTAGGAGGTATGACAAGTGCCAAAGGATTGCCAATTTCAGTAATGCTCCAGTTGCTCATCTCACTTCTCTAATAAGCACGTGGCCCTTTGCCATGTAGGGTATTGATCTTATTGGAGAACTCCCCAAAGCCAAAGGATGGGTCAAGTATGCAGTTGTGGCTGTGGATTACTTCACTAAGTGGGCCAAGGCTGAGCCTCTCGTAACTTTCACGACCAAAAAATTGAAGGACTTTGTGTATAGGGCCATTGTGTGTCGCTATGGGATCCCATATCAGCTCATATCACATAATGGGAAGCAATTTGATAGCAAGGAGATGAAGGAATTTTGTGAGAACTTGGGGATCAAGAAAAGCTTCCTTACTGTGAGCCATCCTCAGACAAATGGCCAGATCGAGGCTGTAAATAAGATAATCAAGCATACATTGAAGGCCAAGCTAGAAGAAAGCAAGGGTAACTGGCCTAATGAGCTAGCAAGGGTCTTATGGTCATACAACACGACCCCAAGGACCACTACTAGGGAGACCCCATTCTCATTGACCTATGGATGCGAGGCCATGGTCCCAGTTGGAGTGGGCTCGGGCTCGTTCAAAAGAGAACACTACGACCCCGAGGCAAATGAAGTCAACCACAGGCTCTATCTAGAAACGAGGCCCGATTATGGCTCATAGCATATCAAAGGAGGACTGCGAGGTACTATAATGGGAAGGTTAGAGTGCGACCCTTACATGTGGGGGACCTAGTGCTTAGAAGGGTGATGCCTAACACTAAGGTTCCTGGTCATGGAGTTTTTGTAGCTAACTGGGAAGGGCCCTATAAAATCTATGTCGTTCTGTGGGAAGGGACTTATTATCAGGCAGATATAAACGATAAGGTCACACCATGAGCTTGGAATGTTGAACACTTGAGGAAATACTATCAGTAGAGGCCCCCCTAGTAGTCTCTATCTATTACTACTTAGATGAATAAATTCATACAAAGTATTGGGGGGTAGTGATCATATAGACACCACCTCTTTATGATGTAATGATTGTTGGGCCTCGTCCCTAATATTTATATATGAGATCGTTCTCCAAATTTTGTAAATTTATTTTTAATTTGTTTGCTAGTATTTAAAATTTCAGGACTTGGCCAGCATAGTGTATGCGAGGCCGAACCCCCTCAGGTCAAAGATGATGCGAGTGTAGCACTTACTACGACCTGAGGGAGCATCCCCAAGTCTACTTAATGTGAAGCATATCTACTTAAAGAAGAAATTCAAAATTGAAGAAGTTCAAGGGGTGACCTTAGTCTCGGGACCGCGTCTTCGACCTCACAAGGAAGGCATCGCATGTCACGGTCCCAAAGAGTGGGATCGGACCTTGGAATTGACAAACATGGTTAAAATCTACAATGATAGTAAAATAGTGTTTCAAGGAAAGCTACATCTACACATGCAATTATGAAGGCCATTTCGAATTTGCAAGGCTAATCTATGAAATGCATTAAATTATTAAACAACAATGCCTACAAAGCTGGCCTCACATATAGGAAGACTATACAAAGTAAATAAAAGCTTGCACAAAATATCAAACGAATAAGCTAAAGCATTAAACGAAGGAAACCAATAATTACTGGGTCACCATGCGAACCCTAGAAAGTTGTCAACAAAAAATATTACATATGTGGAGCATTAAAGGGTGCCCACCCCCTAGTTTGGATCCAATTTAAAAAAGTATGATTGCAATATGAAGCAGCTTCGTTAGGATTTGTCTTAGAGGCCTCGCTTATTTTCTTTGCTTCCTCAACAGCCTCATCAACGATCTCTTGACGGAGCATCTCCGCGAACCTTACATTCCCAGGGCCAAGTCTGTCCCAATCGAATTTAGGAATCTTCTAAATAAAAGCTTTCATGAACTCAACCTGGCCCTTGGAAAGGCTCTCCTATACAACAGTGTTGTGATCAAACTGAGCAGCCTCAAGATCGCTCTTTAGCTTCGCAACTTCGGCTTCGTGTTGCTCCTTAACCTGCCCAACTAGCTTTTCTGCCTCTTTCAAGGACTTATCAAGGTTGTTTTTCTCTAAAGTAACATGGTTCAAGTCGGCCCTAAACTACGTAGCCTCAGTCTTCAGGGCTTGATTGTGGGTCTCCATCAAAGACCTCATGTCTTCTTCAAGCTTCCACCTAAGGACTTTGACCTCTTTATCCAATTTTGCATTCGCTGTAAGAGCGTTCTTGAGCTCCTTTAAATGCGAGGCCTGACGGATAAAAGCCTCAGCTAAGCATTTGGCAACAGAATCAGCATTCTCTTCCAGCTCCCCAATGCACCACCTAGTAGCCTCGGCTTCAGTGGCATGAAGATATCCATGCTTTGCAAATAGGTGGTGGACGGGGGTCCCAGTAGCAGGAGCCTTTGGAGTTGGCAGCACTGTCATATTCTTGGTGGTCCTAGCCTTCTTATGAACCGGGTCCTCATGAGGCACCTCTTGGATCCGTTCTTTTATAATCTCGGCATTACGCTCGACCTGGGGATCCTTTGGCTTGTCTGAATTAATTGGGATTATCGAAGAGGTAGTGGCCACAGGCTTTGCAGCCATGTTTCCACCTTTCTGTAAGAATGGGGGGAGTTTGTGCTGACCACTTTTTTGAGACATTCTTGCAAAATGGAAACAATTAATAATTAGCGATGACAGTATCAAAGTAAAAGTGATGCAGTATGTAAATGCGAGCATAAGGTACATCACAACTAATGCTTGTATAAGAGAAGTTAGAGTAATAAGTATGCAGTGTGGGTTACATCGCGTTAAGTAGAGTACCCTCGTCTTCGGTTATGACAATTCGAGAGGACGAGGTCTCATCTAGTGTTTTTCTTTTCCGCAAAGCATCCCTCGCGTCAGAAAGCCCAGCTTGTAGGGTAATCCCTACACCTTCCTTGAGGAAGCCACACTCAATCAAATTTTCTATCGTCAAGAGTGATCGAATATTTCTGTCTTTGCGAAGTGTCTTCAAAAGATCATCGGCTCGTTTCTTTTCCTCACCCTTGAGTACAGTGTGAACTTGAACAACTGCAATCTCAATTGAGTTAATTCATAATATAAAAGGAAAAAGTGGGAAGTATGGAACTTGTGAAGGACAGCTACTAACCTGGGAGATAGTTAAAAGAAGTCTAATCCTTGGAACCTCGTGAACATAGAAGAAAGGTTCTTGCCACGAGCCCGCGTTACTTGGGCCTCCGAAGATGAGATTTTTATTGTTGTATTCTGGCCATACAGAGAAATATACGAAGCCAAAATCCTTAGCTCCGCACCATTTCAATTGGAGGAAGTACCTCATTGTCCTCGCGTCCAATTTGGGGTATCCAAGTTTCTGGTAAAGAATGTAAAGGGCAATCATGGGTCTGTAACCATTTGGATTGATTTGAATGGGAGCTAGGTTGTAAGTCTCATAAACATCCATGATGAATGGATGAAGAGGAGAGGAGACGCCTACCTTCATCAGCGAAGCCGTCAGAACCATCCTAGGTACTCTGCCACCGTTCTCTTCATGATTAAAGCGGTAGCACCGCATATCAGGAGTAGGAAGGATTATCTTGCCCTCCGGCTTAAACTTGTCAACAGCCTCCGATAGCGAATCCAAGGTTAAGGTCGTGGATTGGTCCCTGCAAGCCAAGATGCGAGGCTATCCTGGCTTCACACCGGAGCCTTCTTCAATCTCTTAAGGAGGCGGCCCTCCCACATATATGACTCCCTCTAATTCAGGTTAGGGAGTAGGAACATAAGGTTAGGGCGATGCCTCGAGCACATAAGTGTAATCTTCGAAATTGATGACCCGTGACACCTCATCAAGGTCGCCGTCAGCGAAGGAAGGCTCTTCGTAATAAGTGTCATCAAAGTTGGCCTCGTTGTCTCTACCACCCTCGATTTCATAATGTGCCTCTTCAAGCGAGTCTACAGGAGAATCACTATTTATTTCAATGGGAGAAAGGAGCTTGGGGATGAAAAGATCTTTTCCCCTTGCTTATTAATTTATCAACTTTTTTCTAAACTTCAGCAGCATTGAGTGGGGGCTCGTCTTTGTTTGTGGGGATCTCAACGGATTTGCTCTGCGAACTAGATAAATGCTTCGCTTTCCAGGAACCTTGAGGAGTCTCTCTAGTGTATTCTTCGTTTGACCACAAGGGGTCCATATACAGCTTGAACGAGCTATCACTCGTGCTCGTTGCCTTAGCGATGTTTGTAGCCGCCTTCTCGCTAATTAGGACGCTGAGCACCGGAGAGGGTGTCCTTGAGCTATCCTTATTAGACTTCTGAAAAGATTGTGAAGAATGAGTGTGTGCACTTATAGAATATCAAGAAAATTTAGAAAGAAAATAATAAATGAACAGAAGGCTCTAAGTGTCCTCACTTTGCACACGGGGAAAAAGGGAGTCGCATTCCTATTCTAAAGGAGGGATCGCACTTCTAATTTTAACAAAGGTCGTGTTCCTAATCTAGTGGGGGATCGTGTTTCTATCCTATGATGACAAGGGTGGAATCGTGTTAACATCTTGATAAGTGCATATTTTTGCATATTTTATCTACCTATTTATTGCTTGAACTCATTTTTTAATATTTTATTTTGTTGCATTTCAGGAAAATCGTAAATAAATAAAGAAATGACAAAATAAATAAATAAAGTGCAAGGAAGGGAAAAAGGAGGAAGAAAAAGGACCAAAAATGAAAGAAGGAAAAGAATTAGGAGCTTGGAGCAAAAGGTATAATTCAAGACAAGTGGAAGGTGGAGATCATCCCAACACATTAGCAAAGTGTATGGCCAAGATCAACTCTTCAAAGCTTAAGGGGGAAGGAAACAAATAGATGGCTAGGATTTCACCACCACACAACCCAAATGTATGGTGGGGATTTACCCAACACCCCCCTTAACCCTAATTCCTATCCTATAAATACCCCCTCACCCCCCTTGTATTTAGTAACATAGATTTTAGGGTAGTTTTATTTTCTTGTATTTTCTTAGTTTTAAATCTTGTAAACACTTCTATTATAATTAATGCAATTTTTATTTTCTTTACTTCTTGTCTTGCTCTTTCGTGATTGTTGCCTTGTTTCGTTATTTTCGTAAACCCATTGCTAATCACTTGGGGTTGAAAGTAACGAAACTTTAATTTCGTGTTCTTAGTTTTAATTCGTAGTTTGCCCCTTTAAAAATCTCAATTTTATTGTGGGCCATTACATTTAATTCCAAATCTTCGTTTTAGTAGTATAACTTTAGTTTCGTAGTTAATCTCTTTATTTTCGTACTTAATTTTTATAAATTAAAAAAAAACCCCAAAAATATTAGTTTTATAAATATTTTAGTACTCATTTTCTGTGTAAATTCGAAGCAAAATTTACTCCCCTGTTTTTCCAAACAAACCCAACCCAGGATCTTATTTTCCTTCTCTTTCGTTAAAAACCCCTCTCCCTCTTCTTTTTCTTCGCTTAAAACTCAAAACACCAGCCTATCTCCCTCTATCTACTCCTCTCTTTTCACTGGGAGTTCGATCGTTGAGTCGCTGATTTCTAATCGAGACAGTCGATGAGTTCTATGTCGTGTTCTGAGTTTTGATTTGTTCTGGAGTCGGATTTCGCCTGCGTTTTGTTTATGTCTGTTGCTGCATTAATTGTTGTTTCTGTTTGTATGATTGTTTCTCGAATTTTGCTGAATTCATTGTCGTTTGTTGTATTTACCGAGTCACCAGTTCTGCGAGTAGAGACCATAATTCGAATTGCTGAGTTTATTCCGTCCGTGTTCTGCGTTTCTGAGATGAATGTCTGAGTTCGTGTTTGTGTTTCTGAATCGCTGGGTTCGAAGATTCAAAACTGCTTTTTTTTAGTATATTCACGAGTTTGACTCGTTTCTTTTGTTCGTGATTTGGGTGTGGTACTCGTTTTAATTTCGTGTTGAAAATGAGTTGTTGTTTATGTCAAGTTGTGAAATAACTCGAATTTGTTTTGCGAATTCTGAGTTGTTCGAATGAGTTCTGCATTGAGTTCGCAAGTTTTTGGTTTGTCTGAGTTACAATAATTAGAGTCCAATTCCTGTTTGTAACATTGCAATGCTGAATGTTTTTGTTCTTGTTTTGTGATTAAATTCTAGTACCCAAATCCAATTTAAGTCCATTTTCTTTAATAACTTTTTGTGCATGTTCCTTAAATATTGAAATGTTTCTGCATTAATTGTTTCAGGTTTATTTGTTTGCTTATTATTAATTTTTTTTTTAAATAATTTGGTTTAAAACTCTTCCAAAACCCAATTTTCTAATTCGATTAAATTAAAAATTAAGGTTTGCGAATAAAATTAGTCCCTGTGGAACGAATCATTAAATTTTACAACGAAACGAATTGTACGCTTGCGATTCAAATTTAAATCTTTATTTTTAGCACGACAAGTTTTTGGCGCCGCTGCCGGGGACTAATTATTTTTCGCGCCTTAATTTTTAATTTTTCGAGTTAGTTTTATTTATGGAATATATAAACGTAAGATTGTCTCGTCAGATTGCAGAAATTCAAAAATTATTTTTCCCTAAACGGACCAGATTGGACCAGAAATTGAGATGGACTAATTATTTATTCCAGAGAAATATTTCGAAGGCATATCCTCAATCTTGGAGATATATAAACGTAAGTAGGATTCGTCAGAATTCATAAAAGAGCGAATTGGAGAAAACTGATTTAACGATGTAGAAATGATCAAATGAATGATGGAAAATATCCCGGAATCCGAAAAATCTCAAATTTCAGAGAGAGCTTCATATTAGTAAGTGGTGACTAAGTGCACAATTAGAAAAGTTATTTGAGGAATAGAAATTGAGATTTTTTTAAAGAAAGAGAAGGAAGGAGGACGAGACGCACGGTAGGTTGCGGTATACGCTCGCACACGGAACAGAAACTCATTTAGCTTTTATTACAACTACACCATAAGTAAATATCTCTCATTTCTCTCATCTTCCTCCCTCTTTTTCTCTCCATGGCTGAAGGTCATGCTTGCCAAAGGAAATCATGGCTAGCCTTGTCCGTTTCTTGCGTTTTAGTACTCCAATCGAAGCCCTTTCCGAGCTCTACGCATCTACGGTAACCACTCTCTTCACCTCCAACCTTAGCTTGTTCATTTATCATGATTTATAGGCTGTGCTACAGTGTTTTTAATTTTGAAACTTCTTAGAAATTGAAAGCATGGATGAGTAATTAAGGTTATGGGTTAGTCATTTATGCGTTTAGTTTAGCGATTGCATGAGTTATCGATAGATTTTTATAAAAATGAAGAACACACTGATTATGCACGGCTTGAGGCTGTTAATGGAGTATATTTGTTGTTTATGATGGTATATGCCCGGTGTGGCTTGGTTGTGTTGTTATGATTTTTAGAACGTTCGATTTATAGCCATCATAATGCCGAATTTTTGTTAACACTTAGAAACCAAGCATGGCAGTTAATGTAGGATCCTGACCTTGATAATATTATGACTGGTCCTTGTAGATCTCGAGCCATAGATCGTTTTGGCATGAGAATCGAGACAATCCGACTTACGGTTTAGGAGTTATGGTCAAATTATTAAAATTGGTTCGAAACCGTAAGTAAAAGTTTGTAACTTCAATTGAACCCTCGTAAAGCATGTTAATCAGTGGCAAATCTTGGTAAATAATATATATATGTGATTGTCATTTTACATATGCCATAGAATGCATGCCTATTGTCAAATTATATTATGATACCTGTTCCCTGAATTGATATTGGCTTATAGACTAGATACGAATTATCAGTTATAAGCCGGATTGTTTTGATAAGACCCTTAGCGAAGGGCATATGATATTCATTCTTAAATATAGACCGGGAGTCGGTATTTTGAGATATAGATAGTCATGGAAACCCGGAGGGATTCCAACGGTAGATTATTATTTATTTTAAGGAATGTTATTATTAAACGTTATTTATATTTCCATAAAGTATCAATTACTTGGAAATATTTCGAGAAATGTTATTCGAGTATTATCTCAGTCGAGAGATATTAAATGAATGTTAGTTTCCAATATTCATTTAGAGTTGATTATTTAATGAATATTATTTTGATATTCATTAGAATGTTATTTATTAAATGAATATTACTTTCGAATATTCATTTAAGGTTTTATGATTATTTTAAAATATTCATTAGAAATTCTATTTACTTAAGGAATATTATTTTGATTATTCCTTTAAAGTTTTGATTACTAAATGAGTATTATTTGGATATTCACTTAGAAGACTATTTATTAAATGGATATTAATTTCAAATATTCATTTAAGGTTTGACTTATTTATTTAATATTATTTTAAATAATTATTGTAGTTTAATTATTTAATGAATATTATTTTGAATATTCATTTAAGGAGGGATTTATTTAGTAACTAAATTCTATATATTCATTCGAGGATTACTTACGAGCAATATTAAGGTCTAATGATATTCCGTAATTATTATTGAGTTAATAAATATTCTTGGAATATTTATTTAATTCTATTTAATTCTTTTTTTTAAAAAAATTGATTTATATTATTCGAAGATTTTCTTCCCCCTCCAGATATTATGTAAAATATTTTGGAGTCTTTTTACGATTATTTTATCAAGGAAAGGTTCCCAACTCTTTATCTTAAATTTAAATCTATCTTAAAAGGATTTAAATGCTCGCTCAAACTTCCATATTATAGGGCAACCTACTTGAGCAATGTTATTTATCTTGTTTGTAATAACCTTAATTTTAGCAAAGCTATAGTGACCCCATGAATAGTAAATTTTGAGGATTTAAAGAAATGGTATGTAGGTACTCTATACTTGAAAGAGAAAATGAGTAAACAGAAACCATATTAGTGTTGTACAATGAAAATAAGTGAATTGAAATGATGATGAATTTCAGAAATTCCTGAATATGGATTTTTGAGGATTTTGATTTCGAATAAGCTTCTATTGGATATTAAGGAGTATGGAGATATTAAAGGAATTATATATTGAGGAATTAGTGAATTAGGGTAAACTAAAGGATTATTAAGTTAAGGAAATATCAAGGGAATTTAGATTGTTAAACGAGTTTGAGAATGCTTGAGAACCCGAGAGATAACCAGGAGAGCAACTTCTGAGAAAAAGAGAATATACCAAGGATATTGGATCTAATACTTACTTGAGAATTAGAATCACCCTAACACATTGATATATGATGTGGGAAAGGATAAAATATATTTAAGAGATTTACAAGAGAGAAACCACTGAGACGATCGTAGAAATCGTTCGATGAATAAGATGACGAGAGAACTTTGTACAAAACCCAAACCAAAAGCCCAAATTCGGCCCAACCCAAGTATGGAGCTGATATTAAGTGATATTAGAGTGTAAGGGAAGGAATCCCATTGGTGCAAACATTAAAACCAAAGTGGAAGAGGAGTAAACTTGTCAAACTTGAGTACTAAGTAGCATTTTTCATGGTAAGGTGTTTAGATGATCAACAATTGGCTCTTTGTCATTGGTGGACTTCAAAGACTTTTATTATAAGACTACACAACTGATATATATGATAGATAAAAGGTGAAAAACGTTTGTAAAGGGAAAGAAGCAAGATAAACACAAAGCTCTCCAATCTGCCAAACAAGAACACAACTCAAAGAAAAATTCATATCTCCATTTCTATCCATGATAAAATCACCACATTTTAACCACAACCTCTCCACTCCATGGGCATGATTCGCTCCAAATTTCATAGCAATCCAAGTAGTATAGACTAGTCAAATCCATGCTCAAAGTGGGAGAACCAAACCTGTCCAGTTTCTGTCCAGCGGAAAGATGGAGCTCAAAACCATAGCTAGGAAGCTTTGTTTTTGGTGATCTATAGCTCAAATCAAAGCTTATACAGAGGCCAAGATGTGGCAAAAATTTGAGAGCCAAACTCTTCTTTTTCGATTTGTTATGATTTTTACAAAAGTGATGATGAATAGTAACCCTTAGAAACTAACTTTGTTTTTATGGTTTCTTTAGTTGATCCAAGCTAGTATAAGGTTGATTAAGCATATCCCAAGGCTTGATAAGGGTTGTTAAAGCTTCAAGAAGGTATAAATCTCAAGACCCTTTAGTATTACTTTGAATATAGGATGGATTATAGAAAGTTTAGTGATTAAGGTTATGATAAGTGATTATTCATGATGATATATGTGTTTGTAAGTGATTAAAGTTGAATATGGAAGGAGTATGTGCTTGTAACCATGGTTCGTAAGATGACCACATGGTGTAGGTAATGGTGTATAAGGTGGATGATAGATTTGGAGGAGTTGGATTTTGGAAAGTATGAAAATATAGCCCTTATAATGTCCGATTTTCGTTAGAATCAGAAACTTCCCTGTTTTTGGACACTATACCCGTACGGTACCTTACTGTCCAGACCCCCAACTGACCATGATGAGATAGAGCATAGTTCGTAGATCTTTTTGATATAAAGTGCGTTAAAATCTGATGAACGGTTTAGGAGAAAAGTCAATTACAGTGAAAGACGTTCGATAGTCGAGAAAACGTAGTTGTAACAACTTTGAGGCTATAACTACCATACTTAAACACTTTTAAAAATTATAAAATTTTGGGATATTGTAGTAAGGTAGTCAAAGAGTCATTACCAGTTGAACTTGTAGTAAAATTCGAAATCTTTATTTTCTGAGAATTTTTATAGTCAAGTGTGGTTGTTAAGGGAAATGGTGAACAAACATAGAAAACCTTGATTTAACCTAAAATGGTTAGGTTCTTGGAACACTTGGGTTATAATAGCATGTTATTCATATAGTAAGCATTAAGGGTGTAGTTATATAAAGGTGAAGTGAGAAAGGGATGTAGTATTCTAACGACGGCCCTTTTTGTGTTTATAGAAACTTCGGGAGAGCCACGAGCCATATTTCCAGGATACAGAGATCGAGGCAAGATTTCTTCTATCCTTACCTTGGAAAACTATTTTATTTTAAAAGTAAATGATTTCATGGAATATATATGTTATTCTATGTTTGCTATATTGCTAAGAATTATTACCCTAATATTCGAATTAAAGAGAAATGGATATAAGTTATGAAATATGAATGTGGATATGATTATGAATGGAGCGAATATGCTTTATGGTAAAGAGAGGTGAAAGAGAATGGTATCAGTTGTTATCTAGAGTTATATGAAGAATGGTATCAGTTGTTATCTAGATTTATATGAAGAATGGTATCAGTTGTTATCTAGGGTTATATAATTTATAACGTTATGTTAAAAATATTCTTTCTAAGCAATTGTGATTTAATAAATATTATTTGATTTTTTTATTTAATACTTTTGAAAATAGATGGAATATTTTATAAGAGCGTATTGGATTTCATTGAATACAGAGGAGATGTCTGAGTTATAATCCAAGTATTATGATATATATATATATATATATATATATATATATATATATATATATTAAAAGTGATGATACATGGAAATGATGAAAAAGATAAATGTGAATGGAATATTTTATATATATGTAAGTGTACTGGATTCCAGTAAACACAGAGAAGATGTTTGAGTCATAATCAAAGTATTATGACATATGTATTTTTAAAGGTGATGATAAATGGAAATGGAAATGATATATGTGAATGGAAATGGAAATTCAAAGGAAAAATGTGGAATGGTATTGGTATAAATGGAATAATGAATGAAAAAAAAGGGGGGGATTGCAACAGACTTGCGTAAGTGGCTGTGTCAGGGCTGTGTGCGACACAGTCCAGCATTTATTATTTTTATTACGGCACGAAGATGCCAAGGGAGGATGTTAGCAGGTGGCCTTCCACTATGGTTGATCTTCATTCCTTCTACCGGTAGTAAAAATAGAGCAGGTACGATTAGGTGACTGATCATCGTCCTAACGTATCAGGCGACAGCAGATATCCCCAATGTTTTTGAAAAGAAAGTGTTGAAAATGGTTTTCAGATTTCTAAACTGAAAACAGAATAATGATATGAGATGATGGAATTATGGTTACAGATGAAGAGAAAGTGATATTATATTATTTTAGATTTCCTTCTTATAATAGTAAGTGGATGATGTATTATTAAATAAGAGCTTTATTCTTCCTTAAAGATTATAATTGATTTCTGCTTATATATGCATATATATGTATACCTGTGCACATTTTAAATTCTAGTTTACAATATTATCTTGCTGAGCTATTATAGCTCACTCTTGCCACTTATGTATATAGCAGCTAGGTCCCATGCCGATTCTACGCACTACACCCCGCTAGAGGGTAAGGGAAAGGCGACCTTTTGAGCGAGTGCTGGCAACCATCCCCGAGGTAGTGACAAGCGAAAGGGGCTTGGGAGACTTATGTAAATTAAGTGTGTAAGTTTGTAATAAACTTTTGGTTGTTGAAATGCTTCCTGTAGAAGTATTATTCAACAATGTACTTAGTAAGATTCTGGGATTGTAATAACTGTTTAACTCTAAACTTTTAATATTGTGGATGTTGTTCTATGAGCATATGACTGGTGTGTGTGTGTATTAGTGTGGGGTCAATTGCATAAGTATTAATTTAAAAAAAAAAAGAGACTCAAGAGATATGGATATTGATCGGAAATTGGACCGTGATGACCTGGATCCTTGACCCCGGATCCAGGGGCGTCACAGATGGTATCAGAGCTAAGAGTCATATTGCTCAGGAACAAAAGTGATAATAATATACACATATAGATATATATGTAATAATATAAATTGTGAACTCACATCGAGTTCAAGGGTGGTTTATCGAACGAAGCGTTTTTTAAGTAGTGATTATAATTTTATAGATTATTACTAATAAAAGTTTATGTTTTAGTATAGGGAGAGGAGATTGGTGAGCCAAAGTTAAGGGTATTTAAAGTCTTCTTGTGTTTAAGGGAGTTTGAAGAAATATTGTAAGTGGATTGGTGAACAGACACTGATTGTTTCAATTGATTGTGGAGATGAAATGGTGAAACTGAGATTTGTCGGTAAAGCCAAGATATACCTTAGGGACCAAGACAGACTGAGAAATTCCGAGATTGACTTAAATGGAAAGGTTATTATGCCAAAAGTGTTAAACTTATGTAGCATACAGGATTGATAAGAGAAATAAATGGTATTTGAGGAAAACCTTCCATTATTGGGTTTTGCAATTGGGCAGAGGCTATTAACGGTACCTATTTTAAAAATTTCCTAAAGCCCTGCCAAATTATATTATTGAGTTTCAAATTTTCCTCCACTGGTGAGTAATTCCAGGGTGATCTATCACCTCTTATTCAAAAAGGGCCTGTATCTTTTCAAAACTTTCTGGTACCTTTAGAATATATTTCAAAATTTTATTCGATCTATCTCAGTCAAAATATTTCTCTAAGATTATTTTCGAAAGGTGGTATATATCATCGTGATTTAAATTTCCCTCTATATTTCTTACTCCAACTAAGAGGAATAGCCCTATATGTATACACAAGGACAATCTATCTGTGTGATAGAAAGTCGGAGGGGACGCCCTCACTTGTGTGACATACGGGTTCTTCCATCATATTGATTTCTCAAATATTCTTTTGTTTCGAATAAAGGTTATTTAAAACTTTTAATTTTATAAATTATTGTGGGACCCTTGATTGTTTTTGGGTTCGTTTCAATTCAAAGTCTCCTAAATTCTATTAATTGTTTTGAATATAAAAGATTTCATTAATGGATGGAAGCAATGTTTATAGTATACGTGATTACACAAGGAAACTTGAGATTCCAAGGGAAATTTCAATAAGAGATAATTAGAGCTAGAAGCGTTTCAATATAAGAGAGGAAGGAATTTCGTGAGAAGAAATGGGTATATTTGATGATTAGTAAGAGAAAAGAATATGAGGAATTTTAAGGTGTAATTGAGATTTACTATTGAGAGTAAGGGTATTTTGAGGATAAAGTCAGAATAAGGATAAACAAAGGAAGTAGGGATAATTAATGAAGGATTCGAGGTGCAATAACTATTAGTGAGGGAAGGCCAATATTGTGACTAATACCCTAAGTAGCAGAGAGAGATTAAAGATGTTAAGTATTCAAAGGATTAATCCAAAAGGTGTGAATGAGTAAAACTTGAGGTAAAGATTTTAATGAGAATAACAAAGGGAAATTTCAGAGGTGGAGTAGATAGTATATAATGAAGGAACTAAGGTGGATCAGCAAGATGTAAAGAGTGTATAGTAAATAATAGACATATGGGATAAGGTATCCGGAGGAAATTGCAGGTACGCTCTAACTTAACTATTTAAGTGTAAATGTTTGGTTAGGGATCGACTAAGTCAATGAATGGTGTAGGTAGGTTGACAATCTAGATAAGGAAAATCAATATCTGTTAAGGGTCAGAGAACTCTATAAAAAGGAGATTAAGAGTATTGGGGAAAGTGTGAAAATATATTTTTCATGGATAAAGGAAAAGTACATTCTTGTTTAAGTACGAACAGGAAATATATATTATAGGTAATATTTTCTTACAATTGCTTTAAAGAATATTAGTAGAGCTTATTTTCTGGAAAATTTTACAGAGATGAGATATAGGAATATTGAGGTGTCAATATTTATGTCATGATAGAGATCAAAACATAGTTAAACCATAGTGAGATACACTACCATTCAGGGGAGGCCAATGTGGTGGCCGATACCCTTAGGCAAAAGATGAAGGAGAGATGAGATGAGATAGAATGACTGAATATAGGAAGAAATCTCCAAGAAAAGGATAGTGAGAGTACTACTAATGATAAGCTAAATGGCATGTTGATGAATGACAAGCAAGTTATGTTGGTGTATTTTTGCGCAAACAAGATAGAAATATTATGAAAGGAAAAATGATAAAAGAAGTAGTGTGGAATTTGAAGGTGTGGATGAGAAAGGTATTCATGAACATTTCCGACATGATTCCGGGACGGAATCCTTTTTAGGGGGGAAGACTGTAATAACCCTAATTTTAGCAAAGCTACAGTGACCCCATGAATAGTAAATTTTGAGGATTTAAAGAAATGGTATTTAGGTACTCTATACTTGAAAGAGTAAATGAGTAAACAGAAACCATATTAGTGTTGTACAATGAAAATAAGTGAATCGAAATGATGATGAATTTCAGAAATTCCTGAATATGGATTTTTGAGGATTTTGATTTCGAATAAGCTTCTATTGGATATTAAGGAGTATGGAGATATTAAAGGAATTATATATTGAGGAATTAGTGAATTAGGGTAAACTAAAAGATTATTAAGTTAAGGAAATATCAAGGGAATTTAGATTGTTAAACGAGTTTGAGAATGCTTGAGAACCCGAGAGATAACCAGGAGAGCAACTTCTGAGAAAAAGAGAATATACCAAGGATATTGGATCTAATACCTACTTGAGAATTAGAATCACCCTAACACATTGATATACGATGTGGGAAAGGATAAAATATATTTAAGAGATTTACAAGAGAAAAACCACTGAGACGATCGTAGAAATCGTTCGATGAATCAGATGACGAGAGAACTTTGTACAAAACCCAAACCAAAAGCCCAAATTCGGCCCAACCCAAGTATGGAGCTGATATTAAGTGATATTAGAGTGTAAGGGAAGGAATCCCATTGGTGCAAACATTAAAACCAAAGTGGAAGAGGAGTAAACTTGTCAAACTTGAGTACTAAGTAGCATTTTTCATGGTAAGGTGTTTAGATGATCAACAATTGGCTCTTTGTCATTGGTGGACTTCAAAGACTTTTATTATAAGACTACACAACTGATATATATGATAGATAAAAGGTGAAAAACGTTTGTAAAGGGAAAGAAGCAAGATAAACACAAAGCTCTCCAATTTGCCAAACAAGAACACAACTCAAAGAAAAATTCATCTCTCCATTTCTATCCATGATAAAATCACCGAATTTTAACCACAACCTCTCCACTCCATGGGCATGATTCGCTCCAAATTTCATAGCAATCCAAGTAGTATAGCCTAGTCAAATCCATGCACAAAGTGGGAGAACCAAATCTGTCCAGTTTCTGTCCAGCGGAAAGATGGAGGTCAAAACCATAGCTAGGAAGCTTTGTTTTTGGTGATCTATAGCTCAAATCAAAGCTTATACAGAGGCCAAGATGTGGTAAAAATTTGAGAGCCAAACTCTTTGTTTTCGATTTGTTATGATTTTTACAAAAGTGATGATGAATAGTAACCCTTAGAAACTAACTTTGTTTTTATGGTTTCTTTAGTTGATCCAAGCTAGTATAAGGTTGATTAAGCATATCCCAAGGCTTGATAAGGGTTTTTAAAACTTCAAGAAGGTATAAATCTCAAGACCCTTTAGTATTACTTTGAATATAGGATGGATTATAGAAAGTTTAGTGATTAAGGTTATGATAAGTGATTATTCATGATGATATATGTGTTTGTAAGTGATTAAAGTTTAATATGGAAGGAGTATGTGCTTGTAACCATGGTTGGTAAGATGACCACATGGTGTAGGTGATGGTGTATAAGGTGGATGATAGATTTGGAGGATTTGGATTTTGGAAAGTATGAAAATATAGCCGTTATAATGTCCGATTTTCGTTAGAATCAGAAACTTCCCTGTTTTTGGACACTATACCCGTACGGTACCTTACTGTCCAGACCCCCAAGTGACCATGATGAGATAGAGCATAGTTCGTAGATCGTTTTGATATAAAGTACGTTAAAATCTGATGAACGGTTTAGGAGAAAAGTCAGTTTTAGTGAAAGACGTTCTATAGTCGTGAAAACGTAGTTGTACCAACTTTGAGGCTATAACTACCATACTTAAACACTTTTAAAAATTATAAAATTTTGGGATATTGTAGTAAGGTAGTCAAAGAGTCATTACCAGTTGACCGTGTAGTAAAATTCGAAATCTTAATTTTCTGAGAATTTTTATAGTTAAGTGTGGTTGTTAAGGGAAATGGTTAACAAACATAGAAAACCTTGATTTAACCTAAAATGGTTAGGTTCTTGGAACACTTGGGTTATAATAGCATGTTATTCACATAGTAAGCATTAAGGGTGTAGTTATATAAAGGTGAAGTGAGAAAGGGATGTAGTATTCTAACGACGGTCCTTTTTGTGTTTATAGAAACTTCGGGAGAGCCACGAGCCATATTTCCAGGATACAGAGATCGAGGCAAGATTTCTTCTATCCTTACCTTGGAAAACTATTTTATTTTAAAAAAATGATTTTATGGAATATATATGTTATTCTATGTTTGCTATATTGCTAAGAATTATTACCCTGATATTGGAATTAAAGAGAAATGGATATAAATTATGAAATATGAATGTGGATATGATTATGAATGGAGCGAATATGCTTTATGGTAAAGAGAGGTGAAAGAGAATGGTATCAGTTGTTATCTAGAGTTATATGAAGAATGGTATCAGTTGTTATCTAGGGTTATATAATTTATAACGTTATGTTAAAAATATTCTTTCTAAGCAATTCTGATTTAATAAATATTATTTGATTTTTTTTATTTAATACTTTTGAAAATAGATGGAATATTTTATAAGAGCGTATTGGATTTCATTGAATACAGAGGAGATGTCTGAGTTATAATCCAAGTATTATGATATATATATATATATATATATATATTTCTTAAAAGTGATGATACATGGAAATGATGAAAAAGATAAATGTGAATGGAATATTTTATATATATGTAAGTGTACTGGATTCCAGTAAACATAGAGAAGATGTCTGAGTCATAATCAAAGTATTATGACATATGTATTTTTAAAGGTGATGATAAATGGAAATGGAAATGATATATGTGAATGGAAATGGAAATTGAAAGGAAAAATGTGGAATGGTATTGGTATAAATGGAATAATGAATGAAAAAAAAGGGGGGGGATTGCAACAGACTTGCGTAAGTGGCTGTGTCAGGGCTGTGTGCGACACAGTCCAACATTTATTATTTTTATTACGGCACGAAGATGCCAAGGGAGGATGTTAGCAGGTGGCCTTCCTCCAGAGATGATCTTCATTCCTTCTACCGGTAGTAAAAAGAGAGCAGGTACGATTAGGTGACTGATCATCGTCCTAACGTATCAGGCGACAGCAGATATCCCCAATGTTTTTGAAAAGAAAGTGTTGAAAATGGTTTTCAGATTTCTATACTGAAAACAGAATAATGATATGAGATAATGGAATTATGGTTACAGATGAAGAGAAACTGATATTATATTGTTTTGGATTTCCTTCTTATAATTGTAAGTGGATGATGTATTATTAAATAAGAGCGTTATTCTTCCTTAAAGATTATAATTGATTTCTGCTTATATATGGATATATATGTATACCTGTGCACATTTTAAATTCTAGTTTACAATATTATCTTGCTGAGCTATTATAGCTCACTCTTGCCACTTATGTATATAGCAGCTAGGTCCCATACCGATTCTACGCACTACACCCCGCAAGAGGGTAAGGGAAAGGCGACCTTTTGAGCGAGTGCTGGCAACCATCCCCGAGGTAGTGACAAGCGAAAGGGGCTTAGGAGACTTATGTAAATTAAGTGTGTAAGTTTGTAATAAACTTTTGGTTGTTGAAATGCTTCCTGTAGAAGTATTATTCAACAATGTACTTAGTAAGATTCTGGGTTTGTAATAACTGTTTAACTCTAAACTTTTAATATTGTGGATGTTGTTCTATGAGCATATGACTGGTGTGTGTGTGTGTGTATTAGTGTGGGGTCAATTGCATAAGTATTAATTTAAAAAAAAAAAGACTCAAGAGATATGGATATTGATCGGAAATTGGACCGTGATGACCTGGATCCTTGACCCCGGATCCAGGGGCGTCACATTGTTGACTTCCCGATCATGAATCTTGTAAAACTATTCGTTTCACTCGCAACTTGGTTGCTGTTTATCAATTGAATCTTTGAGTAACCTTCTCATCATTCGAGGGGTTAAATTATTGGAACAAGATGGTATCCTCTAACAAGCAGCAGCTTGAGAGATATGATGTTGAATTTTCCTTTCCAACTAGATACGACTACTTTATGGAGTCTTATCAACAAGTATCATACTTGGGGAAAGGGGGACGAATTTTACGTTCAGAGTCAAGAACTTCTTTTCGAACTTGTAGTCGTGTAAGAGGCCGTGTAGCGCCGGTCCATCCCAATTGGCCCAACCGTTGGCCGGGGAGATCTAACAGGGCGGTAGACAAGTAAATCCGTCAGCTCTTCCTTCTACCGGTAGTAAATCTAAATTGAGCTGTACAATCTGCGACTGATCATCGTAAGGATTGGACAGTGGGCGCGGTGAATACTCCAGCATAAGTTCATCATTCAAATTCTTTTATTTTCTGCAACATTATCATTGTTGGCAGTATTGGAAAAGTATTCATAGTTGGAATTGCAATATTTTCCTGCAAGTTCCTCTTTTATGATAAATGATAATATCTTGCTTATCTTCGACATAGCAGATATTCCCACCTATATATATGCATTTTGAGTTACCTTGTAACTTCATCGTTCATGTTATACTGGCATCATTTCCGTAAGTACATGGCATATGGTTTGAAAGATACTTTTGAACCGTTATATATTATCGTTTAGTTATACATTATTGTTGGTGGGCTATTGCTCACCCTTGCTTTATTATTCTATCACAACAACAGCTAGACCAGATGACTCGCACATGGCGCACTCGACGCTGGCGAGGACGATGAGACTACCAGAGCTGAAGAAGAAGCTATTGGTAGGATAGATTCATTCTTTCAGTACCAAGTATATGGTATAGTATGACTTGTACAAATGGATGGCAAAGAGTATGTATTCATATTGAAATTCTTTTGGATGATAAGAACTCATAATGTGATTAATAAAATTTGGTAGTTACTCTGATTTCATCTCTGGGACTATAACGGGTGTGTTTTATATTGTTGTGTTGGGTCATAAAGATGTAATTTATTTTATGTTGAAGTAAGTTCAAGTACTGTGGATAGAAATGGAGACCGTAACGACCAGATCCCGGACCCCGGATCTGGGGGTGTTACAGAAATGGTATCAGAGCGTACGTTATAAACCCCAGAGATGAGGCAACGTTAAAACAATAAATTCACTAAGATAATAAAAACTCTTGCCAAGTTCATAGTCGGACTACTTAATGTAGTGATGACATATAAAACCCTTATGGGAACTCTTAAGTTTCATGATAGTAACTTAGCTCGATATCGTATCGACGAGTAAGGCGACAGACCTTGTGGCAAATGAGCAGCAGCGCGATGATGCCTTATATGCTGAAGATCGGCGGTTAAATTCGATGGAGTACCCTACTGGAGACCCGGAAGAGGTTCCAGTAGATAAGGACAATCCTGTTAGGATTAGGGGCTTACCCTTGAGGAATGAGGGCCGCAGCCAGAAAGACTGCGATGATTAAGGTATGGTGCTCAGAAAAGTGAGCATAAAGAACCGAGCTATTAGCAAGAGAACTGAAGATTCATGTTGGATTCGTAGCTGGACTACTGGATGTAGTACCAACAAGTAAGAAGGATTGGAAGAATTACATGAGATCTTATACGGGAATAGATGAGAATCCCTAGAGACTTTCATATTAACGAATAAAGAGCTAGAGGGATGTATGATTATCAAAGACATCGATATAGGACGAGGAGCAGAGTCCTTAGAAATAGTTGAGAAGGAGGCAGTAAGTGCCATATTATTTGACAAATGAATTAGTATGAATATTGTCAGTAATAATTCGCCATGAGAAGGCAGATGTCATAGGTTGTAATTTATGGAACCAAATTGAGGTTAATGAAGTAGTTTTATTCAGGAAAATGTCCATTTTATGAATGAATCAGTTAGAAAGTGAAAATATTGGGAAGTGACAGCATGATTGGATAAAGTTATATAAGGAAGTAGTAAGCAAGACAATGATCTCAGAACCTACCGGAAGATAAGACCCGTGAGTCAAGATGAACTCGTAATGAGACTATTGTCAGAGACTAAGTATAGGGTTAATTTAACTCAGTGAACTGATGAACCAGAAACGTTAGATGCATGTGATTCAGAGGAATATTAAATTCCTTCTTTTCTTTGAATGGATAATAGTAGTTACCTTAAGTTTACTCCGACGCGGAATTATAATGGATCAAGTAATACGATCAGCAGTTAAAGAGAAAAATGTGAGAAAATCTTCCTGGAGCTAAAAAATGAAATTGGTAATGACCAAGAGTTGGCATTGCTTAATGGGAAAAGGAGACTTTGTGCTTCCAATGACGCTTTGCATAAAGGATTTGGATGTGTGCTTGCGCAGAACGATAAAGTACTTGCAGATGCATTCGGACAGTACGGTCCACCAGATCGGATGGCCTTAGTAGTGCCAATTTTGTGGAACAACCAACTCCGACGGTAATGCTCCTTCTGAGACTAGTAGTCAGGTAGACTGACATTTGGTAATACTGAATATCAGGACGTAGAGGTATCAGGACGTTGTGGCAGGTTTCAGTTTGAAACTGTTGATTCCCTTCTAAGGGATGTATATAGTTGGTTCCTCTCCAGTGGTTAAACTTCCAATCTGATGACGATTATTTCGTTAACTATGACTGCTTATTGTCCTACCTGCTTGGTGGTTCATAGGATTATTCTTTAGGTTTCGAAACTGGTCTCCTTAATGTTACCAGTAGGTGGATAGATTGACCAAAATTTCCCTAATTCTGGAAGGAACTTCAACGAATTTTGGCAAACATTGTCTTTTTGATTATTAAAGAACGTCATGGAAGAGAGTAGAAACTGGGGTGAACCCCGTGAATTGGGTAAGGTAGCCGCTATATGGGTTGGTGGACAGACCCCGGTTATCGCGATTGATTGTAGAAATACAATGATGAAGTGAGATTGGACAAAAACAGGAAATGTAAGTAAGAAACCAGCCGGACTGAGAAACTACGGGATTGACTTAAGTGAAAAGGCTGTTATGCCAGGAATGGTAAAATTGCGTGGCACGTGGGATTGATAAGAATAGTTGAAAAGATAAAAGTAGAGGAAAGGTGACCGGAGACGGTGCCGAGTAGTCGATTAAGACTTATATGGAGTAAAGTTTTGGAAAGGTGGAAAGGTATCAAAGAAGAAGGCACTATGCCGGCAATTGCTAGAAAAGTAATGCTATTACCCAGCCCCTAAAATCATATATTTTTATTTTAGTGTGGCCAGTTGAGGCCAAGTCACAAAGGATTATCAAGTGACTAGACCAGCAATGAAAGGACAAAGCAGGGTTGCTTCTAAGTAAGCACCGACTGCAAGGGCATCTGTTATAAAGGAAACATTAATGAGATCATAGGAATTTTCTACTAAACCCTTTGCAACCCATGTTTTGATTGGGAATTCACTAGATTTTTAGTGTGGGGTCACCCGTACTAAAGTGATTCATGTGTATATGATTGTCCAAGATTACGAGTAAAAATAGAAGTATAGTGACTCGAGATGTATGATGTTAGGGTATTATAAATACCATGAATATTATGACTAAGGAAAGCAAACAATGAAGATTTATAAAGAGAGTATAGAAATGGTCAGAGATTGATCAGTATGCTGTAGAAATTTTTCCTAAGGTAAGTAACTTTGAGAAGAACGATAAGCACTAAGAGATTCACGTTGAACTCGACCAATATCTTCCAGAACGTCCTTGCTACCATTACCAAGTTCTGTAAGAAAGCAGATAGACATACGTTGTCTTTTGGAAGGTCAAATAGGCTGACAACTATCTGAAAGAAGAGGTTAGCATTAAGCCACCGACCGATTATCAAATGAGAATGATTGAAAAGAGACCCTTATTAAGGATACATAAATTGATTGCCAATTAAAGGATGCAAGAATTCCTTGGCAGTTGAATTAAGGATAGGATATCCATAAATTAAAACAAACCCTGGGGAATGCACAAGGGATGGCATTAACCCTAATAAAGACATTGTGAATTCAAATTATATGAGTTAGATTTGCTAAGGCAACAATGACCTGTAAGGATTATTAAAAAGTGTTCTGAAAAGAACATAGACAGAATTATTAGAGTATTGATTAATGACGTTTTGTTATACCCTGTACCTATAAAATACAGGAGGAATGATGAGGGCGACCTAAGAAACCTTACAAGGAAAAAGTTAATATACTGAGTTTCAAAATAGAAGTTTGGTAGAGAATGTAAGACACAATAACAATAATGCCAGATGAGGCATGTATGAAACCATGATGAGGTATGGATGGAACCCAAGAAGGTTGAGATTATCCTAGAACAAGAAAGAACTAAGAGAACAAATATTCCAGGTATGATTGAGGGTAACTTTGATAAAGTTCCCACGGGAAGGTGGAAGCAATGACTTATGGAAAAAGACTGATAGATATATTTTTCTCCTTCAGCACAGCTTAAGAGAGAATGCTTTCACCCAACAGTGATGGGAATGAGGTAGGAAAGTTTGAGTTGTAATGTATCCAGAGAACATGGATTACAAGAAATTTTTAGTATCAGGAAAGGCCAATAAGATGGCCGACAGTCTAAGTATAAAGGAATAATTACAAATGTTCATACCGAAGAAACAGAATGATATTTGGAAGGACCTTGAAGGTCATATCGGAATGGAGGAATTTACATTCCTTCTGATGACTTTACAAGAATTGACGGTAATAATATTTTAAGTAAAGATTCGATTCCTGATGGAGTCTTAAGCATATTACGTACCTTAAAAGGTCCCGTTTTAAGGCAAACCGGGACCATGATACAAAATTGACGAAGTAAACCGTTAAGTTTCCAGTCTTTATGGAAGCTGCATGAGTGATAGTTTCATCAACCTGACATAGCTGCGATGCTTGAAACTCTTCTGCAATTTTATCTACTTCATGTAATATCTACATCAAGTTCAGGAAGTGTTCCTTATGGATAAGGAATAGTGATTACTTTGTCTCCCTAAAGGATTGAAACTCGTACGGTTAGCTATTAACGCACTACGTAAATAACAAGCGATGGTGATTCTTCTAAGAAAGTAGATGACAACGTAAAGATAAAGAAAGTGCTGCTATTGATAAGCTAAATGGCATGTTGATGAATGACAAGCAAGTTTGTGTTAGTGTACTTCTGCGCAAACAAGATAGAGAATATGAGGTTGATGATTCATGATGCTAAATGTATTCCCGTAGAAAGAATTAATGAGACTTAGAGAGAAGGGCAGTTGAGCCCGAGACTTATTAGGCCACCTGAGAGTTTAAAAGTGTTCGTAAGGTGGCATTCGAGCCCGTTTTACCACCAAAGCTTATAGCATGGTAGTAACGTGTTTCATGTGGCAAAGCTACACCAGTAAAACGCAGATGCTCAACAGATGATAAGAGTGGGAGCAGGTAGATGTACGACCTAGTCTGACTTACGAAAGACAACCTGTGGAAAACCGCGGATAGAAAAGAATAAGTGATGAGAAACAAGTTGACAGAAGTAAATTATATTGAATCTAAGTTAAAGAGATCGGCCAGATTCATTTCGGAGAGTTTAAATTGGAATAACGTGATGATTATAGAGTAAATGTGACGGAATACCGATAAGGAGGTACCAAGTGCAAAAGATATCTCAATAAAGAGACGAAGGTGAAAGTAAATAACAGAAGTAAATAAGAATCAGATAATAAGAAGGATGTGATTGATAAAAAAAAGACTGGGAAAGCAACTATGGAATGTGAAGCAAGGAATGTTATGAATGGATTAATAAAAGGGTTTTCTGATGAATTCTCGGGATGACAACCTGATATTATAGATATGAGTAAGCTAGTAGCGTGACATGGAATGTCAGTAACAATGGTGTCAAGCGAGAAACTAAGATTTAACCCGAGAGGTTCAAAGATTTTCCAAAAGTAAGTGTGCTAAGGTTGAACCGGAGTATAGGTCCATAGAATAGTGGACAAAGCAGCAAGATATGTTGACATGTGAGATTACGATAAAGTAATATTGGATACGATTACGATTATTTTCTTCTCTGATGAACCTCTATCATTCAGAGGTAAATTCTAAATATGATATTTTACAATCAGGAAAACCTTCTATAATTCTTTAAAGAATTCTATTCTTTCTTCTATCTTATTCATCTTCTTTTTGAATTGAGAAGAACAACCCTTTAAGGATGGGAGGTACTGCAACGTGACTATCTATCTATGTGATAGAAGTCTAAGTAGAATACTATAACTTTTTTGATTGCTTGTCAAGTACTAAAGGCTGGCCCCCTTCTGTACTAACTATGCAATATAACATATGTTCATTGATCATAATGATTTTTCAATAAATTTTTTTCCACTTCTGTATATTGATCGAGATTGCGAAGATTAAATCGATCAGGAACATAGTACGAGTGAGGTTATCTCCGAATTCGTAGCGCGATAATGATACCAAAGTCACTGCAGATACCAATAAGGGTACATGTATGCGACTAGATAAGAGCATAACCCGGATAGTGTTTGTACAAAAATTAGCCAAGTTGATGAAAAAGGATAAAGAGTGTATTGTGGCACTAGTGAGATGTGCTGTAAAAGGGTTGGAATGATTAAAGACTGATCAGGGGACTGGAAAGTAAAGTGACAGACAATTAACCCTTTGATTCTACCTGATTCCGGAACGGAATCCTTTTAAGGAGGGGAGACTGTAAGAACCCATATTTTGGTAGTAATTAAAACTTTTTATTATGTATTGGAGTATGAATGAATAGTGGTTACGACTGCAATGTATCAATGGATTAATGAATGAATGGTGAAGGAATCTGGATTCGAATGTTTATATGCCATGAACAATGTAATTGGTTGACAACTTAGATGAGAATAATCGATCGTCGAAGGAGTAAGATATGGTGATTCTAAAAGAGGAAGATGGTTCTCATGTCATCCAAATTGATATCTGTTATAAGTCCAGTGGTTCCATAAAAGAGATAAGGAACGCTCGAAAGAGAACGAGGACATTTTTCTAAATATAAGGAATAAAGAGAGAATGAGTGATTTTTGGTGGAAATTGGAATATTATTAGACGACACTATATATAAAGATTCAGAATGGATTTCTGAGTTCGTATTAATGATCTAGGGGCGAAATAAGTGTATGTAAACGATATCAGATTCAGAGAAATAGCACTTTTGTTTTCGCCGAGATTTCCCTAGAAACTAAAAGATTTAATGATTTAATAAAAAAAAGATTTGAGGACATATTCACAATCTATGGAATATATAAACATAAGATTGTCTCGTCAGATTGCAGAAATTCAAAAATTATTTTTCCCTAAACGGACCAGATTGGACCAGAAATTGAGATGGACTAATTATTTATTCCAGAGAAATATTTCGAAGGCATATTCTCAATCTAGGATATATATAAACGTAAGTAGGATTCGTCAGAATTCATAAAAGAGCGAATTGGAGAAAACTGATTTAACGATGTAGAAATGATCAAATGAATGATGGAAAATATCCCGGAATCCGAAAAATCTCAAATTTCAGAGAGAGCTTCATATTAGTAAGTGCTGACTAAGTGCATAATTAGAAAAGTTATTTGAGGAATAGAAATTGAGATTTTCTTAAAGAAAGAGAAGGAAGGAGGACGAGACGCACGGTAGGTTGCGGTATACGCTCGCACACGGAACAGAAACTCATTTAGCTTTATTACAACTACACCATAAGTAAATATCTCTCATTTCACTCATCTTCCTCCCTCTTTTTCTCTCCATGACTGAAGGTCATGCTTGCCAAAGGAAATCATGGCTAGCCTTGTCCGTTTCTTGCGTTCAAGTACTCCAATCGAAGCCCTTTTCGAGCTCTACGCATCTACGGTAACCACTCTCTTCACCTCCAACCTTAGCTTGTTCATTTCTCATGATTTATAGGCTGTGCTACAGTGTTTTTAATTTTGAAACTTCTTAGAAATTGAAATTGAAAGCATGGATGAGTAATTAAGGTTATGGGTTAGTCGTTTATGCGTTTAGTTTAGCGATTGCATGAGTTATCGATAGATTTTTATAAAAATGAAGAACCCACTGATTATGCATGGCTTGAGGCTATTAATGGAGTATATTTGCTGTTTATGATGGTATATGCCCGGTATGGCTTGGTTGTGTTATGATTTTTAGAACGTTCGATTTATAGCCGTCGTAACGCCGAATTTTTGTTAACACTTAGAAACCAAGCATGGAAGTTAATGTAGGTTCCTGACCTTGATAATATTATGACTAGTCCATGTAGATCTCGAGCCATAGATCGTTTTGGCATCGAGACATTCTGACTTACGGTTTAGGAGTTATGGTCAAATTACTAAAATTGGTTCGAAACCGTAAGTAAAAGTTCGTAACTTCAATTGAACCCTCATAAAGCATGTTAATCAGTGGCGTATCTTGGTAAATAAATACTAGAGGTCATAAGGAAGGTATGAGAGTAAACCACATGTCAAACGGATCATTTTCCGATTTTATAAAAATGTTTGAATCAAGTTTAAACGCGAACGAACCCCTAAAAACCCGCTTGGTTATACTTTGGTAAAACACTTAGAAAACGAACGATAAAACTTGAGGTATAATCTCGGTTCGTAATCGATCGACTTTAGAACTTATACGACCTAAGTATATACCGAGTGTGGGTATGATGACATGTCATAATAACGAACAAATGTCGGATCGCATCGGTAATAAAAAGAGTTACACTAAAAGGTGTATAACGAGATAATTCGAAAACGTGTTTCGATTTAAGTGAAGTTATACTTAGACTTTTAAAAGGTGTTAAGTGGTTAATCTCGAATGTTCTGATTGTTTATAGATCATCGAGCAGACCCAGAACACGCTATCTCCACCCACACCCGATTACCAGGCAAGTGTTCAAAACTTTGAACCTGTTGTTATGATAATATATATATGTGATTGCCATTTTACATATGCCATAGCATGCATGCCTATTGTCAAATTATATTATGATACTTGTTCCCTGAATTGATATTGGCTTATAGAATAGATACGAATTATCAGTTATAAGCCGGATTGTTTTGATAAGACCCTTAGCGAAGGGCATATGATATTCATTCTTAAATATAGACCGGGAGTCGGTATTTTGAGATATAGATAGTCTTGGAAACCCGGAGGGATTCCAATGGCAGATTATTATTTATTTTAAAGAATGTTATTATTAAACGTTATTTATATTTCCATAAAGTATCAATTACTTGGAAATATTTCGAGAAATGTTATTCGAGTATTATCTCAGTCGAGAGATATTAAATGAATGTTAGTTTCGAATATTCATTTAGAGTTGATTATTTAATGAATATTATTTTGATATTCATTAGAATGTTATTTATTAAATGAATATTACTTTCGAATATTCATTTAAGGTTTTATGTACTTGATGAAATTATTTTAAAATATTCATTAGAAATTCTATTTACTTAAGGAATATTATTTCGATTATTCCTTAAAAGTTTTGATTACTATTTAGTATTATTTGGATATTCATTTAGAAGACTATTTATTAAATGGATATTAATTTCAAATATTCATTTAAGGTTTGACTTATTTATTGAATATTATTTTAAATAATTATTGGAGTTTAATTATTTAATGAATATTATTTTGAATATTCATTTAAGGAGGGATTTATTTAGTAACTAAATTCTATATAATTCATTCGAGGATTACTTACGAGCGATATTAAGATCTAATGATATTCCGTAATTATTATTGAGTTAATAAATATTCTTGGAATATTTATTTAATTCTATTAAGTTCTTTTTAAAAAAATTGATTTATATTATTCGAAGATTTTCTTCCCCCTCCAGATATTATGTAAAATATTTTGGAGTCTTTTTACGAATATTTTATCAAGGAAAGGTTCCCAACTATTTATCTTTCATTTAGATCTATCTTAAAAGGATTTAAATGCTCGCTCGAACTTCCATATTATAGGGGAACCTACTTGAGCAATGTTATTTATCTTGTTGACTTCCTGATCATAAATCTTGTAAAACTATTCGTTTCACTCGCAACTTGGTTGCTGTTTATCAATTGAATCTTTGAGTAACCTTCTCATCATTCGAGGGGTAAAATTATTGGAACAAGATGGTATCCTCTAACAAGCAGCAGCTTGAGAGATATGATGTTGAATTTTCCTTTCCAACTAGATACGACTACTTTGTGGAGTCTTATCAACAAGTATCATACTTGGGGAAAGGGGGACGAATTTTACGTTCAGAGTCAAGAACTTCTTTTCGAACTTGGAGTCGTGTAAGAGGCCGTGTAGCGCCGGTCCATCCCAATTGGCCCAACCGTTGGCCGGGGAGATCTAACAGGGCGGTAGACAAGTAAATCCGTCAGCTCTTCCTTCTACCGGTAGTAAATCTAAATTGAGCTGTACAATCTGCGACTGATCATCGTAAGGATTGGACAGTGGGTGCGGTGAATACTCCAGCATAAGTTCATCATTCAAATTCTTTTATTTTCTGCAACATTATCATTGTTGGCAGTATTGGAAAAGTATTCATAGTTGGAATTGCAATATTTTCCTGCAAGTTCCTCTTTTATGATAAATGATAATATCTTCCTTATCTTCGACACAGCAGATATTCCCACCTATATATATGCATTTTGAGTTACCTTGTAACTTCATCGTTCATGTTATACTGACATCATTTCCGTAAATGCATGGCATATGGTTTGAAAGATACTTTTGAACCGTTATATATTATCGTTCAGTTATACATTATTGTTGGTGCGCTATTGCTCACCTTTGCTTTATTATTATATCACAACAACAGCTAGACCAGATGACTCGCACAAGGCACACTCGACGCTGGCGAGGACGATGAGACTACCAGAGCTGAAGAAGAAGCTATTGGTAGGATAGATTCATTCTTTCAGTACCAAGTATATGGTATAGTATGACTTGTGCAAATGGATGTCAAAGAGTATGTATTCATATTGAAATTCTTTTGGATTGTAAGAACTCATAATCTGATTAATAAAATTTGGTAGTTACTCTGATTTCATCTCTGGGACTATAACGGGTGTGTTTTATATTGTTGTGTTGGGTCATAAAGATGTAATTTATTTTATGTTGAAGTAAGTTCAAGTACTGTGGATAGAAATGGAGACCGTAACGACCAGATCCCGGACCCCGGATCTGGGGGTGTTACAGTATTTGTTATTAAGTGTGAAATACAATATATTAAACTTGACGATTGTTACAAATACAGTACAGAGTGTTATCAAGTTAATAAAAACTATTTAGAAAATTCGACTTGAACTTTTCTAATTTAGTTAATAAAAATCGAGATAAGAACTAGGAAAATTAATTCGCTAGTAGTAAAAGAGTCACAAATAATTAAGTTCTAATGGATACAATCTTTGAAACAAAGAACTCAAGAATTTATGGCAATTTAAATCTCCTTGAATGAGCTTTAAAGATGAGAGGGTTTTATGTTGGTGTGTCTCTTTTTGTTCGTGTAAGTCTGTTGCCTCTTGCTTCTGTCTCTTTTTCTTTTTATAGGCAAATGAACATGGCTGCTGTCTAAAGTAGATCTTTTATGGTTGGTATGACCTAAAGCTTCTCCATGACTTATCAAGCAAAAAGGCTTTGGTATGACTTAGTAGGTCATAATGGTGTCAAGATTCTATTTGATATGACTTACCAGCATGACATAAGTCAGAATGACTTAGCAGCTTGACTTAGATCCGTATGACTTAGCAGTATGACTTGAGTCAGAATGACTTAGATCAGTATGACTTGGCAAAATGACTTAGACCAGTATGACTTCAGAACCATGACTTAGATCAGTATGACTTCAGCAGGATGACTTGAGTCAAAATGACTTAATCTGGACAGCCTTGTTGCATTCTCTTTTAAGTCATATTAGAATTTCAATTAAACAATGATTAATTAACTAATTCAGATTTAATTAATACAATAATCAATTTAATAAATAAATTAATTCTTTCAGAATTAATTTATTAATTAAATCAACTAAAATGATTTATATTAATTAAAGGAGAATTAATTTAAATCACTAGATAATTAAACCAACTCTTTGAACCACTGAAAATGATAAAGAATTGCCACTGAATTTTTGCTGACGCTCCATGTGCGATTTGGTTCATGAACGACTAACTCAAATCAGTGTTCTTTAATTCTTGACTCTAAGCTCTGGTCCTTTTCTTCTCTACACCTTTGTTTAACACTCCTATACACTGTATTTCTTACACTGTCACTGTAGAAACCTCTATCACTGAAAATGAATCCAATTTCTTGCTGAGTACTACACTGAGGCTTGATCAGATGCCCGAACTTCTTTCAATGTAGATAATTCTAGAGTTGATGCCTTTAATCAAAGTAAGTGGTGGTTATGATAACTGATCGGACAACACGAAACAAGTACACGTTACCTGTCACTATACGTATACCAAACTACTCAAACATCCACAAAAGAGATAGAATTTAAGCAGACACCAATTATGTTTAGACCCTATATGTCTATAAGATTTGAAAACATAATGGTTTAAGAACAAGTTATCCATTAAGATCACATAGGGCAGCGTAAGATGGTTAAAATTACACTACGAGTCATGATGTCAATACATTCATAAACCTATGCTAGCATGGCAAGTTCTAATCTTTATATCCACTGTCGCTTCAATAAAGATTAACAATTTAGATGTTAGCTACGCATCTAAAAACATTAAGTACAACCATACGAGGATATCACAAATCATCACACACAAATCTTTAAAGCAATCAAACTACTAAACTCCGTAAATAAATCCGTTAGAATCCCATGACAACGATTAGTTCATAATCGAACGGCTCGTCATCATGGGATCTAACGATAACATGATAATAAACAAGGTCTGAATAAAAACAATAGTGCTAGAGTAATAAGGTTTAGATAACAAATCCAAAAATGAAGATCCAAAAGTATCACCTAATTAGAAGAATAAAAAAGATGAAGTAGATCTAAATCTCCGTTGCTTGTCACGAGCGTTGAGAATCCTTTTCCAACTTGTCTTCCTTGATTCTATGTAAAAAACGTGTCTCTTATGATGTCTACATGTGTTTATATAGCCCCAGGCATCTTGGACAGCAAGAAAATACAAACAGAGTTGAAATCGAATTTCTGGATAGCTCCGACCAGCGCCCCCGTGCCACTTTCAAGCACGCCCGCGCACTAGTTGCGGGAACACTTTGCTACAAACAGATTCGTCTTCTTCCGAGATTTCTAACGACTGCTTACGGGCCTCAAACGGACTTGTAGAACTCTAGATATGACCAAAACAGTGGAGATAGCGCAACCTATCCAGAAAATCCGAATTTTAATCAAATTAGCCTCCAACTCTTGCTATTTAAACTCCAAGCCCTCCTCTATTAAATTTCCTTGATACTTCTTTTCTTGACGTATCTCTGGCCTGCTTCTGGCCTTCTACTCTCTAGCTAAATTCCATTGGTAAAACAAAATCACGCAAGCGCACGTTGTCTCAAGTAATATATAAGTAAGTCAAGTTCGTTCCCACAGAGATCTAGTTTGGCGTTCAATACAATTAATGTACCTATGCACCGATGTATGGTTTTTATCCACTGCTAAGACAAATAACAATTTGAGTATTGATTATCTACTAAAACAGATTATTAACTAACAATTAACTAGCTAACGAGAATTAAATTCGATTTACTTATATGGGAATAAAACATGGGATCCTAATTTCATTAAATACTTCCTTTAGAGATCACGCCTTAATCAATATATGTGATGAGTTTATAACTAATCAGATAACACGAAATTAGTACACGCTATCTTTCGACATACGCATACCAAACTACACATCAACCACAAGATAGATAGAAGCTATGTAGACACCAATTATGCTTAGACCCTATATGTCTATAAGATTTGAAAACATAATGGTTTAAGGACAAGTTATCTATTAAGATTACATAAGGTAGTATGAGATAGTTCAAATCACACCACAAGCATGAATATAATCGACAAACTTATGCTAGCATGGCAAGTTCTAAATCTCTAGATCCACTTTCGCATTCACTAGAAATTAACAAGGCAACTTAGATATTCGCGACGCATCAAAGAAGAATAAGCACGGCCATACAAGGATATCAATAATTCATCACATACATATCAATAAGGCAATCAACTACTAAATTCCATAAATAAATCCGTTAGGACCCCATGACAACGATTAGTTCATAATTGAACCTTTCGTCATCATGGGATCTGATGAAACCATGATAAAAACAAAGTATGAAAAGATACAAATAAATCTAAGTAATTGATATGTAATGATGTGTGTGTTTTTTTTTCCCCCAAGGTGTGTATTTATAGCCCCAAGTTGCCTCTTCATCAAGAAATTGCCATCTTTGAGTTGGAATAGAATTGTGGCAATTTCCGTTCTTGAAAGAAAATAGAATTGCAAATTCCATGTATTGATCTGATTCTGAAGTTTCTGGCCGTTCATGTGATTCCACAATGATTAGAATTAGAAAACAATGCAATTTCCTTGTCAGAATGGGTTTCCAACAGCTTCTGGCAGATTCTGGCGGTGGTAGGCGCGGCCGCGCGCACCACACATATATTTCCGGCGCCCCCGCGCGCGTATGATTTCTGAAACACTTGTCAAGCGCGCCCGTGCTCAGAATCAATACAAATCAGGCGTGCCCGCGCCTGAATCTTTACTCAGCAGAAATTTCTTCTTGTTCTTGCTGATTTCTTTGCCGAATTCAAATGCAACTTCCAACACTTGTTTCTTTGACTTTAAAAACACCATATAATCCCTAAAAACTCCACACCTACATAGAAACAATGCCCTGCACAATCTCTACAAAAACACATTAAAACACACAAATACTTGTGGTCAAAGCGATCAATTCAAGCCAAAATGAAGCGATCTATAATCCACTTATCACACCCCCAAACTTAAACCGATGCTTGTCCTCAAGCATAAACATAAAAAAAAACTATATACAACTACTAGTACCACTTTCGTAGGTGATCACGGTTGCATTTGGCATATGCAACAAGCCCTTTAAACCCCTAGGCAGCCCTCGTGGACGAGTAAGGTCTCGTGAGGGCCTATAGTGAATGTACCCACAAAATCTAATGCAAAGCAATGCATGAATGCAAATAATTATGAAAATGCAAGGATCCCCTTCAACTAAATAAAACCAACTAGCAAGCAAGTATCCCAAAGGATGCAAGTAAATCCAAGTAGAGCTCGACTAAGCCCCTGTATACTAACAATACGTGAACAGAAACGTGCGTGTGTGCGATGCTCATCAGAATACTCCCAACACTAGACCAAAATCATACATGCTTTTCGTCAAGACAATCACAGGTTTATAAACAGAATAGACTGTAGACACTTCATAACCTAGGAACACCTCCATCCTTACCCAAGGTAGACAGAAACTCATGCTTTATTACTAACAACTACGACACAAAGAAAGATATACAAGCATGCTTATATAACCGTGCAATGGATGAGACCCCAAAAGGCTTATACAATAATACCCATGTAGCGAGCGTTGGGTTAGTGGATCCCAGACTATAAAAGCCTTAGGTCACTAGGCACAAAGTCCCCACGAACTTAATTGCTCGAGTATTAAAGAGCTTACCCAGGTTAATTTTGCATTTAACAATTAAACTGTTTACATGACTCTTTTTTTTCTATTTTTTTTTCTTTGACTTTTTTTTTTTACAATCTGGAATGAGTCTTTCTCATTTCCAACCCTAGACTACTCATAAATATGAGCCGGCTACTAGCCATTTGACACCTAGCCATTACTGACAATTATTTACAATTAAGCATGAAATTCCCGTTTTCCCCCAAACTTAGACTTACATGCTCCTACGCTATAAAGGGAATAACGAAAATTCTAAATATAAACAAGTGATTAAATCTCAAAACATCCAAACAAGCATGACCCCAACCTAGCCCAACAGCACCCAATGAGACTGTGTAAAAGTTTTGTTCCCGTAACATGCAAGTCAATTTCATAGGAACTTAAATCAACCCTCTATTCATCATTACCACACTCAATTAGACAGCTACCTACCAATCAGAATTAGCTCATTCTAAGGGATCATGAAAAATGCATGCCATGAAATGCAACTAACATTAACTCACATGGTATACGAAACAAAAACAGAATGCCCTACATGAAACAAACATAATTAATACGAACATATATGCATGAATTACTACTATTATGCAAACATGATATCTATATGAACACAATGACTCACAATCACAAATAAATACATATACACTACTTATTCCCAAACCACCCCCAAACTTAAAAGATTCAATGTCCGCATTGAATGGAAGTAAATACAAGGAATAGCAGGAAACATACCTAAAAATACCGAAACACGTGGGTTACCTCCCACGAAGCACCTTTGTTTAAAGTCTTTAGCTAGACCTGGCAATGGCTTTTTCTCTTGAAAATTTCTACACCGTATCTCTATATGGCCATTTAATTATCTTTTCCGGGGCTACATCCTCGATGACAAGTTTTCGCCTTCTTTGCTCTTCAAAGGTGTCAGCAACAATGTTCTCTTCACTACTTGACAAGTTAGCAACAATAATAATAAGCAAAGTAGATGATTGACCCAAATATACATACCTTAAGTGATCTGGTGGTTTAAGCTCAAGTTTGGAAACTTCTTCAACATGATGAGTTTCATTATTAACTAACAAAGACTAATCAAGAGTGGTAATGGACGGATTAGGAACGGAAGTGGGTGGTTCACCAACAGAAGTCTTATCAACAGACTTAGGATCAAAAGAACTCTCCTCAACTTGAATTTCATGCTTAGAACAAATAGCATTCAATTCCTCTAACATCTCATCAGAAGTAAAAGTCCTATACAACTCATGCAGATCCTCATTACCCTCAATCAAAACATCTTCCTCAAGAAAAGACTCAATTGCACTGTCCTAAAGATTTGACCATGAAACCACCTCATCAACCAGCACCTTAGAATCCCAGAGATCAGCCAAGCCTAGTTCCTCATCTTCTGTATCAGACTTCCCTTGTAAAGCAACGTCAACTGGATCCGACTTGCCAAAACACTCTTCCTCCTCTGTCGGAAATTCCAAGAATCTCTTTGGATATGGAGGAGGCGGGTAGATCTGATTGCTATTTGTAGATTGCTCCGGAGAAACTTTTTCAACAGGATTCGTACTCTTTTCCACTTCACCGTCCAACTACTCAGCTACCAAATTAGATTTCTCAATTTCTGGCCCTGCAGATTTCTCAATCTGCTGAATATGAACTTCTTCATTTTCCTTAGCTGCTGATTTCTAATCGTTTGTAGCCTTTCCAGATCTCAAGGTAACTGCTTTCACCTGCTCTTCGACTTCCCTCTTGCTTGGATTAGCCTCCGTGTCACTAGGAAGAGTCCCTTGTGGCCTACTCAACAAGGCATTAGTAATCTGCCCAATCTGATTTTCCAGGGTCTTAAACGATATAGCGTTGCTTTTAATCATCAACTTCAATTCCTCTAATTCAGATTTCTCATAAGTGGAATGCCCAGAACCAGCATATGACTGTTGTTGCGGAAAACCCGAAGGTTGAAATTGCCACGGGGCATACTGTTGCTGAAAATTCTACCCTTGCTGCTGAAAATTTTTAGTGATTGTAAGGTTGTGCTCCATATTGTTGACCTTGAAACTACTGATAAGGCTGTTGTGGTACAGCATGCCACCTTGATTGTTGCTCCAGGTCACTGATGCACTATAGATGGCACACTGATTCGTCTCATGTGCACCCGCACATAGCTCACAAACACTAGCCACCCGCTGAACTCCATAGTAAGTTAGAAAGCTCATCTTCAAAGTCAAGGCCTTCAATTGAGCTGCTATAGCTGTATCTGCATCACCCAGATCTACTGCACACGTACCTGAAACACCAACGAACTACACAAGATAGGTTTAGAAAAACAATCCGAGTCAGTGAACTCTAACGACCACTGATGACAAGCACATAAACTAAAAATAAAACACCGATGATCCCCGGCAGCGGCGCCAAAAACTTGTTAACACAAAATTATGCAAGCGCACGTTGTCACAAGTAATATATACGTAAGTCAAGTTCGTTCCCACAGAGATCTAGTTTGGCGTTCAATTCAATTAATGTACCTATGCACCGATGTATGGTTTTTATCCACTGCTTAGACAAATAACAATTTGAGTATTGATTATGTACTAAAACAGATTATTAACTAACAATTAACTAGCTAACGAGAATTAAATTCGATTTACTTATATGGGAATAAAACATGGGATCCTAACTTCATTAAATACTTCCTTTAGAGATCATGCCTTAATCAATATATGTGATGAGTTGATAACTAATCAGATAACACGAAATTAGTACACGCTATCTTTCGACATACGCATACCAAACTACACATCAACCACAAGATAGATAGAAGCTATGTAGACACCAATTATGCTTAGATCCTATATGTCTATAAGATTTGAAAAAATAATGGTTTAAGGACAAGTAATCTGTTACGATTACATAAGGTAGTATGAGATAGTTCAAATCACACCACAATCATGAATATAATCCAAAAATTTATGCTAGCATGGAAAGTCCTAAATCTCTAGATTCACTTTCGCATTCAGTAGAATTTAACAAGGCAACTTAGATGTTCGCAACGCATCAAAGAAGAATAAGCACAGCCATACAAGGATATCAATAATTCATCACACATATATCAATAAGGCAATCAACTACTAAATTCCATAAATAAATCCGTTGGGACCCCATGACAACGATTACTTCATAATTGAACCTTTCGTCATCATGGGATCTGATGAAACCATGATAAAAACAAAGTATGAAAAGATACAAATAAATCTAAGTAATTGATATGTAATGATGTGTGTGTTTTTCTGTCCCCCAAGATGTGTATTTATAGCCCCAAGTTGTCTCTTCATCAAGCAATTGCCATCTTTGAGTTGGAATAGAATTGTGGCAATTTTCGTTCTTGAAAGAAAATAGAATTGCAAATTCCATGTATAGATCTGATTCTAGAAGTTTCTGGCCATTCATGTGATTCCACAATGATTAGAATTAGAAAAGAATGCAATTTCCTTGTCAGAATGGGTTTCCAACAGCTTCTGGCAAATTCTGGCAGTGGCAGGCACGGCCGAGCGCACCACACATATATTTCAGGCGCACCCGCGCGCGTAGGATTTCTGAAACACTTGCCAAGCGCGCCCGAACTCAGAATCAATACAAATCAGGCGCGCCCGCGCCTGACTCTTTACTCAGCAGAAATTTCTTCTTGTTCTTGCTGATTTCTTTGCCGAATTCAAATGCAAGTTCCAACACTTGTTTCTTTAACTTTAAAAACACCATATAATCGCTGAAAACTCCACACCTACATAGAAACAATTCCCTGCACAATCTCCACAAAAACACATTAAAACACACAACAGCTTCTAGCAGATTCTGGCGGTGGCAGGCGCGGCCGCGCGCACCACACATATATTTCAGGCGCACCCGCGCACGTAGGATTTCTGAAACACTTGCCAAGCGCGCCCGCACTCAGAATCAATACAAATCAGGCGCGCCCGCGCCTGACTCTTTACTCAGCAGAAATTTCTTCTTGTTCTTGCTGATTTCTTTGCCGAATTCAAATGCAAGTTCCAACACTTGTTTCTTTGACTTTAAAAACACCATATAATCGCTGAAAACTCCACACCTACATAGAAACAATGCCCTGCACAATCTCCACAAAAACACATTAAAACACACAAATACTTGAGGTCAAAGCGATCAATTCAAGCCAAAATGAAGCGATCCAAGTGGATATAATCCACTTATCATATTCCACCACAATTATGTCATTAAACACTACCAATGCCTCCAGCTATTAGTTCTGCAAAACTCAATACAAACACATCAAAAACACCACATACTTGAGGTCAAGTTAATCAATTTAAGCCGATACGAAGCGTTCTAAGTGGATATGAAATCCACTTATCAATAATCTTCAAGTCTGAAGATTGACTTTAATCTTTTCTTCTGACAGATTGTACTATCTGTGATTCCTGTGACAGTTCATATGATTATTTACTGTTATATACTATTTTAAGTTGAGTTGAATCCTCAAATTACAAATAGGCTTTGTTATATGCCTTTCAATCTCCCCCTATTTGTTTGTTAGAAAATAAAAAGCAAATTCTTAGAGGATAACTCAAATAACTCAACTTAAACAAGTAAAAGATGAAACATTAAATACAAGTAAATAATGAAAAAGTTCTTGTTTTTATTTAACATTTTCCAGATTCAAACATAAAGATAAATACAAGATAGATGATCCTCTTGACTGATCATATAAAACAATCAACCTATCTTGTTCAACCTAGGCTCTAAAGATATAACATGTAGAGTAGTTCTTCACTGTGATGTGCCTTGATCACTTATCTCTCCTTCTTCTGGTTCTTCGATGAATGGCAGAGACTTGTGCATTTCAGAATCATATTCACGATCTCTTTCTGTTGATAACCCTTCAGGAAAGATTAGATGAAGACCGAATTTCTTTTGCACTTCACTGTAATATCTTTCACACTTTGTAATCCTTTGCCGTGCATAAGATTTAATATGATCTGCAGCTTCCCTTTTTGCTCGAGATGCAAATCCATGATTTCTGAGTATATACTCCATATATACCAAGTGCCTGACAGTATACAGATACAATGCTTTTGTGTTCAGATGACATGTCTGAAGTATGTTACCCTTAAGAAACTTCACTTGAATCGGCTCTTCTGTTACTTCTGGACCAACCCTTTCAGCATATTCTCTAAGCTTCTCATTCAGTAGAACACCAAGTTCAGAAGATGTGCATACCTTTGGCCTAAGAACCCAAAGCTCCGTCAGGGTTCTTCTTTGAAAGAATTGAAGTGATACTCTATGTGTTCCAATGTTCAGACAGTCCATAAAAATCATTAACTCCTCGCTTACCTTGTCATACTTGGCAGATATTCTTACAATTTCATGATTCAAGACAGCTATGTTTGACTGGTTCACTCGATTGACCTCCTTAAATTTATCAAAGAAAGCAAGTATATGACGATTATCATATTCAACAGTTTGAGTTGTGTCTATTACCCTTTTTCCAAAATCCCATTTATCACCAAGTTTATACTGAATATATAATTTCCTTTCCTGAACTCTGATGGCATGTAGATGTTGCATTTTCTCCTTTTCTGCTTTCTGAAGCTCTAATTTATGTTCAATCAGCTCAGCTGTCTTTCGAAGCTTGTCTTCTCTCATTAATAGATCATCTCGCTGCTTCTTAATGTTTGCTTCAAATTCAGGGTCCACTGGCGCTTCCTCTTCCCAGTGACTAAGATCTTTTTCAGGTTTCACTTCATACTCACCAGGGAACGACATATCATTAATATTAGCAAAAACATCAAAATCATCAGGTTCACCTGTGTAGTAGTCTTCAGTGTCTTCCTCTTGAATATCTTCAACTGCTTTCTTCTTCCCTTATCACTCATATCTTCACCTTGATCATTTTTAGATTTATCTCTAGATTTATCTCCTCCCCTCTTGATTTCTCCCCCTTAGTTGAGGAATCCTCTACAGTTTTATCAGATGCACCAGTTCCAGGGTCTCACTCATCACCATGTCTACATGTTCTTTCAAAGAATTCTTTTTCTTCTTCTGTGGGTGTGTGAATTCTACTGATGATATTATACAAGTGCTTCAGCCCTTTACCTTGATGTGAATTCTGCCTTTCAATCTGATCAAGATGATGTTCAATGGATAATTGATTTGTATGTACTTCTGCTTGAAGGTCTTCAACTCTATTTGAGAGTTCAGTGATAATTTGATCTTGAGAAACTGTGACATCTCCAAAGTCAGAAACTGCCTATTGTTGAGAGAGTTTAAGAGTGTTGATCTTGGTATTGAATACTGTCTTCATGTTGTCAATGTCATTCTTTATCATTACAAGTTGATTATTGACAGAGGTGGATGAAGAAGACCGTTCACCCACTTGTGCTCGAAGTGATCGTGCTTCAGATTTGTTTTCCTCAAGTTCCTTTTCTAGAGTTGCTATTTTTTCAAGTAATGAGAGAGTGTATTTGTTAGTGTGTGCTCTCACCTTAATTTCACACTGTGTTTTACTCACCTGAAGTGCATGTGTTTCACTCAGTTTTGAAGTGGTCCTTACATCACTCCTCACAATTTCCTTAGCTACTCCAAAAGTTGTACCTGCTGGTAAAATCACCCTAGCCTCCTCTTGGAAGGTCAGTGGTGGTGCAATGGGAGTTCGCAATTCCCGATCTTCAGTCACTTCAATCATCACATTTGGATTTGATGTCTGAATTGCTTCAGTGATAGAAAGACCGAGTTGCCTTCCACTTTCTCCAATCGAAACTACGAGTAGAAAATCCCTTAAGGGATCCAGGTATGTTCCACCTGAGAGGGGAGATGATGATTCTATTATAGGTGGAAAAGAATCAAGATTTCCCTCATAGACCTGTGAAGGCCCCTCTACCGTAACTATGGCAGGCACTATTTCCAAACTATTGTGCTCTCCTCCCTATGTGAAGCTAGTCTCATCTAAAGATGTGTCTTCCCCCACAGTGAGTGTGACACCCCTAGATCCGGGGTCAAGGATCCAGGTCATGACGGTCCAATTTCCGATCAAAATCCATAATCTCTTGAGTCTTTTTTTTTTAAATTTAATACTTATGCAATTGACCCCACACTAATACACACACACACACACCAGTCATATGCTCATAGAACAACATCCACAATATTAAAAGTTTAGAGTTAAACAGTTATTACAAACCCAGAACCTTACTAAGTACATTGTTGAATAATATTTCTACAGGAAGCATTTCAACAACCAACAGTTTATTACAAACTTACACACTTAATTTACATAAGTCTACTAAGCCCCTTTTGCTTGTCACTACCTCGAGGATGGTCGCCAGCACTCGCTCAAAAGGTCGCCTTTCCCTTACCCTCTTGCACGGTGTAGTGCGGAGTATTGGCATGGGACCTAGCTGTAGTATAAATAAATAGCAAGAATGAGCTAAAATAGCTAAACAAGATAACTTCTATCTACTACCATAAAAGGGAAAATAAACCTTTACATATATATATAAAAATGGGAAAATTCATCATAGTCATTAAGAAAAGAAATAATTCTTATCTATCAAATGCACCATCTATTCCTCTTTGTACGAAAAGTAATATGTAGTATTATAATATCAGTTTCTCTTCTTAAATAATATAATAATCCATACTTCGTTTCCGTATAATTTTCCAAAAATAATATTCCATTTGAATAGGATCTCGCAATAATATCCTTCAGTTTCTTGTATACGACAACCATATACGAATAATATAAAATCAGTTTCTCTTCATTCCATATAAATAATTCCATCACCTTATCTCTTTTTCTTGGTTTCAGCATATAACTCTGAAAACCATTGTCAACATTTTCTTTTCAAAAACATTGGGGATATCTGCTGTCGCCTGATACATTAGGACGATGATCAGTCGCCTAATCATACCTGCTCTCTTTTTACTACCGGTAGAAGGAATGAAGATCATCCCTGGAGGAAGGCCACCTGCTAACATCCTCCCTTGGCATCTTCGTGCCGTAATAAAAATAATAAAAGCTGGACTGTGTCGCACACATCCCTGACACAGCCACTTACGCAAGTCTGTTACAATCCCCCTTTTTGTCAAATCATTTTTCCATTTACATTTATCATTTCCATTTCCATTTCCATTAACATTTCCATTAACATTTATTCATCACCTTTAAATCATATGTCATAATACTTTAATTATGACTCATACATCTTTTCTATAATTATTAAAGTCAAATACGCATTTAGAACATAAAGTATATTCGCTCTATCCATATTCTTATCTATCTTTCTTTAATTTTCAAAATCAGGAAATAAATACTTAGCAATATAGCAACGTAGAAAAACATATATATTCCATGAAATCATTTTACTTTGAAAAAAATAAAATAGTTTTCCAAAGTAAGAGTAGAAGAAATCTTGCTCTCTTATATACACATATATATATATATATATATATATATATGTTGTTCCATCTACTTTTAAAAATAGTAGAAAATAATCAAATAATACTTATTAAATCACAATATTTAAAAAGAATATCTTTAGCAAAATATTATAAATCATATAACCCTAGATAACACCTGATACCATTCTTTTATTTACTTTAGATAACAACTGATACCATTCTCTTATCATAAGGCATGTTCACTCCATGCATAAACTTCTCTATACATATGCATATCCATCTTCATATTCATACACATCTTCGTATACCTTTATTTTTAATATCAATACTCAAGGAAGACAAATTCTTCACAATATAGTAATAATAGCATCACATGTATATATATATATATATATATATATATATATATATATATATATATATATATATATTCCAAGAAATCAAGTTTCTTTGAAGATAATAATTTTTCCAAGTAGGGATAGAAAAGATCTTGCCTGGATCTCTAAAGCGAGTAGGTGGAATCCTGAGTTCGTCTCCCGCTTCTATAGGAACGAAAAGGATCACCGTTAGTATATACCCCACTTAATCACTTAATCTCTACACCATAACACCCTTAACTCATATTATACGTTTAACATGGTTTTTATGCACCAAAAGTTTACATGCACTTCACCATTTTTAAACTCGATCTAAGTTTTAGTGTATTCCACAATTTCCCTTAATAACCACACTCGACTGTAAAAATTCTCAGAAAATATAGATTTCGAATTTTACTACAAGGTCAACTGTAAATGATCCTCTGACCACCCTAATACACTATCCCAAAATTTCATAATTTCTAAAAATGTCTAAGTATGGTAATTATAACCTCAAAGTTGACACAATTGCATTTTCTCGGTTTCCGAACGACTTTCACTAAAACCCACTTTTCTCCTAAACCGTTCATCAGATTTTGACGCACTTTATATCAAAACGATCTATGACTCAAGCTCTATCATCTCATGGTTAGTTGGTGTTCTAGACAGGAACCTACCGTACGTGTCTGAGGTTTCAAAAACAGGGCATTCTTTGGTTAAACGAAAATCGGACATTATAACGGCTATATTTTCATACTTTCCAAATTATTACTCCTCCAAATCCATCATCCACCTTATACACCATCACCTACACCATGTGGTCATCTTACCAACCATGGTTACAAGCACCAAACACTTCTATATATCATCTCATCACTTATAAACACACATCTACTCATGATTTATACTTAAAACAAACTAAACCATTAAACTCATCATAATCCATCATAAACTCAAAGTAATACTAAGGGTTCTTGAATTTTATACCTTCCTTGGAGCTTGAACAACACTCAATAAGCCTTGGATAGTCCTTAAATAACCTTAAGGTAGCTTGGATCAACTAAATAAATCATAAAAACAAAGTTAGAAATTCGGATACGTTTTCTGGATGAGGCTTCTGATAAGTGGATTTTATATCCACTGGGAATGCCTCCGTTCGGCTTAAATTGATTGTTTTGGACTCAAGTTGTTGTAGTTTTGATGTGTTTTGCTGAGTTGTGCAGATTTACGAGAATGTTGATTAAAGTTGATGCTTCTATCGTTCTTGGAGAATTAATTAATTAAAATTCGGATTTTTGAGAAGGGCTGCGCACCTTATACTGTTTGGGCCATATCTGGAGTTCTAGAAGTCCGTTTTCAGCCCATTTACAGTCCACGCGAAGCTTGAGAGATTTTCTACAATATGGGATAGGTTTCACACGACCAATCAGATCTTGGCACTGCGATTTTTGATACAATAAATTAACGAGTACGAATAGAAAAGTCACCTTGTTAACGATTGATTCCACGCTCTTCTATTATATTCCCAAATTCCCTTGAGCGAAGTGTGGCCTTCGTCTTCTCAAGTTAACATCTCTTCTTGCTCCTGGGTGGCTACAAAATTTTTCGACCAGCCCCCAGCAAGAAGAGAATAGGAATATATATATAGGCTACAATAGGGATCATGGATAATTAGGTTGGGCCTTCTAATTACATCTTGAGCCTAGCCCAATGTAATTAAATATTAATTCAATCCACTAAAGAATTAATATTTGCACTACCTTTCCTAATACCGTAATTTAATTAATTAATTCGGTTCCAATATTATTTGCTTATTAAATTCCCCATGTTTAAAATAACGCATGTCCATTAATTAAATAAATTACTGATAATTCATTTAATTAATATCTTTTATCCTTGATCATCCACTCAACCTTTATTTAATTATGCCGGAATAAATCCACCTGCAGGGTTTCACATAATTAAATCTTTTTGAGCTTTCAAGGGGACATCATTAACCCGAATATTATCAGGACATGGATTCCTTCAATAAATAATATCCCACCATATATATTATTTCATCACCCAAAATATAATGATATAATTCACAAGAATTATTTCATATATAAATCAAAGCATGTAAATAATATATACGTGTCAATTATTATTTCCGGATTAAGAACCTAAGCATTAATAATAACATAGAATCTTAGTTCTCCTTCTTAATCAGTATAAGGGAACAATTCTAAATTTGATCCTATTCAATATACACAAAGTATACTAGTATTATTTATTAGTCAATATAAACTAATCTAAATAATACTACAGCCATTCCAGTGGATTGTCTAACACCACCTGTGCTGTGAACCTTATTATATTATATAAACCGTATTTAATAATCTAATATTCTGTATCCCATTTGATACTAGATTATTCACAATATATAATATTTAGACAACATGTAAACATTTAAATGATTCTCAATAAAATAGGCCAGAAATAAATGTATATACTTCAAATAAAGATTTTCAGTATGCACCAACAATCTCCCACTTATACTCAAAATATTCTATGAGTATATCAGTGTTTATTTAATCCACTATTACTCACAAAACTACTTTATAACCAAATATCTGACTCCTATCTTTCTGGAAATCTGAATCCGTATACCCCAAAGGAAATAGATCTGAGGCCTTGTAAATTAACATATACTCCTTAGTCCTTCTCAGGTACTTGAGTATAGTTTTTACTGCACTCCAATGTTCCTGACCTGGGTTCGACTGATATCTACTAACCATGCCTACAGCAAAGCAGATGTCAGGCCTCGTACATAACATAGCATACATTAAGCTTCCACATGCCGAAGCATAAGGAACTGCTTTCATGCTCTCTATATCCTTAGGTGTCGAAGGACACTGCTCCTTGGATAGAGCCACTCCATGCTTAAAAGGTAGAAAACCTTTCTTAGAGTTCTGCATGTTAAAACGAGCTAATACTTCATCAATGTATGGCTCTTGAGATAAAGCCAACATCGTTTTCTTGTGATCCCTTATTACTTTGATCCCAAGGATGTATGCCGCTTCACCTAAGTCCTTCATTTCAAATTGTTTGAACAACCATGCCTTTACTGATGACAACATCTTAACGTTGTTTCCAATGAGTAAAACGTCATCTACATATAGCACTAGAAAAACCACTGCATTACCCTCACTCCTCTTATACACACATGATTCGCTTGGACTTTGATCAAATCCATATGACTGGACTGCCTGATCAAAACGAATATTCCAGTCCCTAGAAGCTTGTTTTAGTCCATAAATAGACCTCTTAAGCTTACAAACAAGATGCTCTTGGCCTTCCTTAATGAATCCTTTTGGTTGCTGCATATAGATGGTTTCCTCAAGACTTCCATTAAGGAAAGCTGTCTTGACATCCATTTGCCAAATCTCATAATCGAGATGAGCTGCTAAAGATAAAAGAATCCGGATTGACTTAAGCATAACAACCGGCGAAAAGGTTTCCTCATAATCGATCCCTTCTTTCTGAGTATACCCTTTCGCAACAAGTCGTGCTTTCCAGGCTGTCACCTTTTTGTCAGATCCTCTTTTCTTCTTGTAGATCCACATACATCCAATGGGTTTTACACCTTTCGGTGGTTCCACGAGCTCGCAAACTTGATTAGAATACATAGATTCCATCTCAGATTCCATTGCTTTTTGCCAAAGATCTGCATCTTTATCTAGAATTGCTTCTTCGTATGTCCTGGGATCCTCATCATGTTCACCAGAGACCAAGTCCGAGGACTCTCCCAAAAACATGAATCTATCAGGTTGTTGAACAACCCTCCCACTACGACGAAGCACCGGTGTGGTATTAGTGACAGGTTGTGCATTTTCTTGTGGTTGATCTACTTGTACTATTGGTACATGGGGATTATCTGTCCCTCCCACTAGTTCCTCTAAAACGATACTACTCATGGGTTTATTGTTCATTATATAGTCTTCTTCTAAGAATCTAGCATTGGTGCTAACAATGATATCTCGATCCCTAGGACTATAAAATGAATAACCTTTCGTTCCCATGGGATAGCCTATAAACAGCCTTACTTCTGTACGAGATTCTAACTTGGTCGCGTTCTTGTTCAGCACATGTGCTGGACAACCCCAAATCCGAATATGTCTTAGACTTTGTATGCTACCAGTCCACAATTCTATTGGAGTCTTGGGAACCGACTTAGAAGGTACCAAGTTTAGAAGGTAAGCCGCTATTTCTATAGCATATCCCCAGAACGACTTGGGTAAATCTGAATAACTCATCATCGATCTAACACTCTCTAAAAGAGTCCGATTCCTTCTCTCCGCTACACCATTCTGCTGAGGTGTGCCAGGTGCAGACAACTGGGATGCAATCCCATTTTCTGATAAATATTCCCTAAATTCTCCAAGCAAGTATTCGCCACCACGATCTGATCGTAGTGACTTGATACATTTTCCAAGATGTCGCTTCTCCGCACTTGCTTTGTACTCTTTGAATTTTTCAAAGCACTCAGACTTACGGCGCAACAAATAAATGTACCCATATCTAGAATAATCATCAATGAAAGTGACAAAATACTCATAACCTCCTCTTGCTTGGATACTCATAGGTCCACATAAATCAGTATGAACCAATTCTAACACTTCTTTATCTCTATTCCCCTTTGCTTTAAAAGGTCTATTAGTCATCTTACCTTCCAAGCAGGATTCGCAAACTGGAAATGGCTCCACTGCCAACGAGCCTAATGGCCCATCTCCTACCAGTCTTTGAATCCTCCTCAAGTTAATATGACCTAATCTTAAGTGCCAAAGATATGTTTGGTTCAATTCAGAAGGTTTCTTTCTTTTATTTGAGCTAGAAAGAATGTTATTAGTTTCCTTATGTTGCAGCATTGGTTGGATAGGATTAATAATATATAAATTGTCTTGCAATGTACCAGAACATATAACTCGTTTATTCATCATAATAAAAACATTACGATCCAAACAAACATTATAACCATCCATGGCAAGTTTCGAAACCGAAATTAAATTCCTTCTAAACGAAGGTACATAAAGACAATTGTTCAAAACCAAAATCCTATCATCGCCAAAAGATAATGTAATTATTCCAACTGCAACTACTGCTACTTTCGTAGCATCTCCCATGAACACATATATCTCGCCATCTCTAAGCATTCTGGATTGCTGGAACCCCTGCATAGAGTTACAAACATGGTCAGTGGTTCCTGTATCTACACACCAAGTGCTCGTAGATATAGCCGCTATATATGTTTCTGTAACTAGAGAAAGAGACATACCAGTATTGTTTGTCTTCTTAGGAAGAGGACAATCCTGTTTCCAGTGACCTGACTGCTTGCACCTGAAGCACTTGCCCTTAGGCTTTTTCACAGCACCTTGAACTCCCACTGCATTAGCAACCTTTCCAGCTTTCTGTGTCTGAGCCTTTTTCTTCTTCTTGCCTTTCGGCTTAGAGGAAGAAGCTTTCTCAGCCACATTCACTTGAACATTCTGCTTAAAGAGTCCTTCAGCTGCCTGAAGTTCTGTCAGAAGTTCCGCGAGACTATACATCCTTTTGTTCATGGTGTAATTCAAGCGAAACTGCTCAAAACTTTTGGGCAGACTCATAAGGATGATATCGATCTGGGTTTCCCCATCAATATCAGCACCAAGGATCTCCATCTCATTTAGATGAGACATCATCCTGAGAACATGATCCCTTACAGGTGTTCCTTCAGCCATCTGAGTGTTCATTAAAGCCTTCATTGCTACTTGCCTAGCAGCCCTATTCTGTTCTCCAAAAAGTTCCTTGAGATTAAAGAGCATATCTGAAGCAGTGGCCATAGCCTGATGCTGATGCTGCAAAACACCCGACATTGCTGCCAGAATGTAACATCGCGACATCTCATCAGCCTTAACCCACCGTTTATAATACTCCTTCTCACTTTCAGGAGCATCTTCAGCAGGCTGATCTGGCTTGGGTTCATAAGTACAAAATTTGTACTCCTCAGCAGTCAACACTATGTCCAAATTACGTTTCCATTCAATATAGTTCGGTCCAGTAAGTTTGTTATCCTTAAGTATGGTGAATAGTGGATTAAAGCCCATAATGATCTAATCCTGAGAATCATACATGTAACACATAATCAGAGAGTTGCACAAATCTTAAAACCTATTGGTTTCCTCTAACAATTAATTAAAATTAATGCACTAATATTTAAACACCATAAGTATCTGGTACGCCACGATGGGTGACATATATACCACTTAAATTCGTTTAAATATTACTTCGGTCCTATTACTAAATAATAGGCCACGTTAGGGTGGACTATATATTATTTTTCATAGCTAAGTGTATACCATTATTAAATCTTAAATTACTTAAACCGAATACATCCGTTTGATATATTAATGGATAATTCCCAGGTCTCGGAGGAGTCACAACGGCCTCGCTTAATACCCAATTCCCAGATAGAATTTTCCATAGTCAACATCAAAAGAGTATTCAATTTTCGTTACGAATTCTATAAAACTTGGTACGTCACGTTAGGGTGATCTATATACCTTTCAATATTCGTAATTTAATTTAAGAATTTTGTTCTAGTAATTTCTACAACCTTTTAAAATACCGTAAATAGTACGCCACGTTAGGTGATCATATATACCATCTACATTATTTAAAAGGTTATATTACATACAAATAATGGAGACCGTGGGATTTAATTCCTAATTAATTCCCTCACCCACTTAGAATTTTTATTTAAAAAATGAGGAATTTTAAAAATTAAATGGGGCCTATGTCGTTATAATTATGTCTAACATGCATTCCTAATACACACATAATTTAACAACATATAACATTTAATTATAGCAATAAATAAAAAATCTATGTCCATGTCGTCCTAATTATGTTAAACATGCAATTAAAAATTACACACATAATTAATAACATACATAATAATTTATTTAAAGCAATAAATAAAAAATAAATTACGGAATTAAAAATTAAAACAATAATTAAATCCACTATTATGGCCCCCTAATTAATTAACTGCTGCAGCCCGTTATTGTTGCCCAAAACTTCGAGAATTAATCACTACTTTTGAATTGGTCACCTGCCAAAACAAAAGTCAAAACAACTAAACAAACTTTTAGTTCCTGCCATGTTTTTTTGATTTTCAGCAAATAACGAAACGAAACGAAACTTTACTCAGTTATAATACCACTCAAAGTGGTGTCTGAGGAGGGTAGATGTACGCAGACCATGCCCCTATACAATAGGGAGGCTGTTTCCGAAGGACCCCCGGCCAAATACAAATACAAATACAAAGAAAGGAAACTAATACAAACTAAACTCACACACACCCTATTGTATAGGGGCATGGTCTGCGTATGCATGGTCTATTTCAGCAAATAGACCATGCATATGTTAGCCTGTAAGGTGGATTGTTTATGACGCTCGTGTAGTCCACGCTCCTGGTCCCACGCACCTGGGCTCACGCGCCTAGTCTCATGCGCCTGGTGTCATGCGCCTATCAACCCTTTTTTTTTTTTTTTTATCGCCAGAAGCTTAATCGCAGCGGAAGAAAAGAAAATATTAACTGCAGCTGCTTGACCTGGCCTCGCCGCAAACAAATATTTTTCTCCGAATTGATTTCCGATCGCACGTAATTGTTACAAAATATCCGAATTTTTACAAAATTCATCAAATAATTACAAAAAAATAGATCTAATACAAAACTAATTTTGTAAAATCTATTCTAACACGATCAACCCTCGTGTTTTACAACCACGATAAACCACGTGGAAACCAAACAAAATAACCACGATTAAACCACGTGGGATCCAAACACATAATTAAAATATACATGGCCATAATAGTGGATAACAACCTGCAAAAAAGAATTATACAAGCCTACCACTATATACATGCATATATAATTACGACATGGACATCGTATCAAAAATCGTAGAACCATTGAACCTAGCTCTTGATGCCAATTGTTGGGACAATCAGATCTTGGCACTGCGATTTTTGATACAATAAATTAACGAGTACGAATAGAAAAGTCACCTTGTTAACGGTTGATTCCACGCTCTTCTATTATATTCCCAAATTCCCTTGAGCGAAGTGTGGCCTTCGTCTTCTCAAGTTAACATCTCTTCTTGCTCCTGGGTGGCTACAAAATTTTTCGACCAGCCCCCAGCAAGAAGAGAATAGGAATATATATATAGGCTACAATAGGGATCATGGATAATTAGGTTGGGCCTTCTAATTACATCTTGAGCCTAGCCCAATGTAATTAAATATTAATTCAATCCACTAAAGAATTAATATTTGCACTACCTTTCCTAATACCGTAATTTAATTAATTAATTCGGTTCCAATATTATTTGCTTATTAAATTCCCCATGTTTAAAATAACGCATGTCCATTAATTAAATAAATTACTGATAATTCATTTAATTAATATCTTTTATCCTTGATCATCCACTCAACCTTTATTTAATTATGCCGGAATAAATCCACCTGCAGGGTTTCACATAATTAAATCTTTTTGAGCTTTCAAGGGGACATCATTAACCCGAATATTATCAGGACATGGATTCCTTCAATAAATAATATCCCACCATATATATTTTTTCATCACCCAAAATATAATGATATAATTCACAAGAATTATTTCATATATAAATCAAAGCATGTAAATAATATATACGTGTCAATTATTATTTCCGGATTAAGAACCTAAGCATTAATAATAACATAGAAGCATCCTTCATATTCATTTCCAAGGCAGAATCAACCTCCTGGTTTTCAGTCACGACCACCATATCAAGCACAGCAGCAGTATCAACCTCCGCCAAAGAAAGAACCAGCTGAGTGGGAGGTTGCACTAAATAAGATTATGCAAGGGACTTCTGGGGCATTGGCTAATATGGAATCAAGAATAGATCAGATGGCATCATCTCAAAAGATGCTAGAAACACAGATTGGACAGATTGCCTCAAAGATGGGTGTTCGTGAGCAAGGATCACTTCCTAGTCAACGCGACCAGACTGGTAAAGAGCAATGCAAAGCAATTACTTTGAGGAGCGGAAGAGAGTTGCCCGAGGTTGAGATTCTTAAGCCTAAGGAGAGTGATACTGAGAAAGAGGATAAGCCAGTGGAGATTGCTGCAGACACGTCAGAAAAAGAAGATGAGAAGAAGAAGGAAGAAGATTCAGAAAAGCCGTATGTTCCTCCACCACCTTATGTTCCTCCTATTCCATTTCCACAGAGACTTCACAACAGGCATTTAGAGAAGCAGTACGAGAAGTTCTTGACTATGTTCCGGCAGTTGCATGTTAATATTCCGTTGGCTGAAGCTTTGAATCAGATGCCACTTTATGCTAAATTTCTTAAGGAGATGTTGACAAAGAAGAGGAAACTTGAAGATGCAGAGACTATTACTCTTAATGCTGAATGCAGTGCAGTCATCCAAAAGGCCATTCCTCAGAAATTGAAAGATCCGGGAAGCTTCTCTTTGCCTTGCACTATTGGGAAGATGGAAAACATGAAAGCCTTGTGTGACTTAGGTGCAAGTGTGAGTTTGATGCCATATTCAATCTGCAAAAGGCTTGGTCTTGGAGAACTTAAAAAGACACGGATTTCACTTCAGTTGGCGGATCGTTCTGTTAAGTATCCATTGGGGGTTATTGAAGACGTGGTTGTTAAAGTGGATAAATTTGTCATACCTTGTGATTTTGTGGTGTTAGAGATGGATGAAGATGTCGAGATACCCATTATCTTGGGACGGCCATTCTTGGCTACTGCTGGCACTACAATCGATGTTAAAGCTGGAAAATTGACATTGAATGTTGGCGAGGACAAAGTGGAATTTGATCTAAACAAAGCAATGAAGATGCCTCCTTTTGGAGCAACTTGTTTTACCATTGACATAGTGGATGACATTGTGCAGCTCGAGAATGAACACTTCGTGGGAGCAGATCGGGTGTTGGATGATGTAGTCGAAGAAGAAACACTGGTTGTACGAGACACAGAAGTTGAGATGGTTTTTACACTTTCAGAGGCACCACAGGTGGAACTTAAACCTCTACCTGATAATTTGAGGTATGCATTTCTTGGTCCTAATGATACATATCCTGTGGTAGTTTCTGCTTTGCTCATTGATGATGAGAGAGAAAAGTTATTACATGTTCTTCGGCAATATAAATCAGCTATTGGTTGGACAATTCAAGATATCAAGGGAATTAGCCCTGCTCTTTGCATGCATAGAATTGCCTTAGAAGATGATCATAAGCCAGTGATTGAGGGACAAAGAAGATTGAATCCGAATTTGCAAGAGGTGGTGAAGAAAGAAATCACTAAGTTGCTTGATGCTGGTATCATATATTCGGTTCCACACAGTAAATGGGTTAGCCCTATTCATGTTGTGCCTAAGAAAGGTGGGATGACTGTTGTTCACAATGAGAAGAATGAATTAATTCCCACGAGAACAGTAACAGGTTGGAGAGTTTGCATTGACTATAGGAAGTTGATTAACGCTACTCGCAAAGATCACTTTCCCCTCCCATTCATTGATCAAATGCTCGAAAGGTTGGCGGGTAATGAGTATTACAACTTTCTGGATGGATTCTCGGGTTACTTTCAGATTCCTATTGCACCCGAAGATCAAGAGAAGACCACCTTTACTTGTCCGTATGGCACTTTTGCTTATCGTAGGCTTCCTTTTGGTTTGTGTAATGGTCCTTCGACGTTTCAACGGCTCATGAACCACATTTTCTCAGATTTTATAGGGCGAGACATGGAGGTCTTTATGGATGACTTCACGGTTTATGGTTCTTCTTTTGAATCATGTCTAGCCAGTTTATCAAAGGTGTTGCAGAGATGTACTGAAACGAATCTTGTTCTTAATTGGGAAAAATGTCACTTCATGGTGAAGGAAGGCATTGTGCTTGGGCATAAAATCCTAACAAAGGCATTGAGGTCGATAGAGCAAAAATTGAAGTTATTGAAAATTTGCCACCACCTTCATCTGTGAAAGGAATTCGAAGCTTTCTTGGGCATGCTGGTTTTTATCGACGGTTCATCAAGGATTTCTCCAAGTTAGCTCGGCCACTCTGCAATCTTCTTGAAAAGGATCGTGTTTTTGACTTTGATGAAAGTTGTCTTGATGCTTTTAACAGGTTGAAGAAGGAACTTACTTCTGCACCCATAGTTACATCTCCCGATTGGAGCTTGCCATTTGAGCTTATGTGTGATGCTAGTGACTATGCTGTGGGTGTTGTTCTTGGGCAAAAGAAGGATAAGCGGATGCACGTGATAGCTTATGCAAGCAAGACTCTTGATGATGCGCAAATTAACTATTCCACTACGGAGAAAGAGCTACTTGCAGTGGTGTTTGCACTTGATAAATTCAGATCCTATCTTGTTGGGTCTAAGGTGATTGTCTATTCGGATCATGCTGCTATTCGTTTCTTGATGACAAAGAAGGATGCCAAACCTCGTCTAGTTCGTTGGATTCTTTTACTTCAGGAATTTGATCTTGAGATTCGAGATAAGAAGGGGTCCGAGAACTTGGTAGCTGATCATTTATCTAGGTTGGACCAAGGAGATGGAGAGGTAGGAGGTGAAATACCTATCAATGATAAATTTCCGGAAGAGCAGCTTCTAGGTGTGTCCTTGTCTACACCATGGTATGCAGATTTTGTGAACTACATTGTGGGAGGAGTTGTGCCTGATAATCTTTCTTATAATCAGAAGAAGAAGTTCTTTTATGATGTGAAGCATTACTATTGGGAGGAACCGCTGCTTTACAAAGAATGTGCTGATGGAATGTTTCGTAGATGTGTACCTCATGATGAAGTTCCTCATATTTTCAGACATTGCCATTCTCTAGAGTGTGGAGGTCATAACAGTAGCATGAAGACAGTGGCGAAAGTTTTACGGTCAGGATTCTATTGGCCAACCATGCATCAAGATGCTAGAGACTTTGTGGCTAAATGTGATAGATGTCAACGAGTTGGGAATATTTCGAGGAGGAACGAGATGCCTTTACAATCTATTCTTGAGGTGGAGATTTTCGATGTGTGGGGGATGGACTTCATGGGTCCATTTCCATCTTCTTATGGAAATCAGTATATTTTGGTGGGAGTTGATTATGTCTCTAAATGGGTTGAAGCAATTGCGTCTCCTACTAATGATGCTAGAGTGGTGAAGAAGTTCTTGATGAAGAATGTGTTCACTAGATTTGGAGTGCCAAGGGCTATTATCAATGATGGAGGTTCAAACTTTTGCAATAAACAGGTGGCTGATCTCTTGAAAAAGTATGGTGTGACACAAAAGGTGGCAACTCCTTATCATCCGCAAACAAGTGGACAAGTTGAGATTTCGAATCGTGAGCTGAAGTCAATTTTGGAGAAGACAGTGGCAAGTTCGAGAAAAGATTGGTCAACAAAGCTTGATGATGCACTTTGGGCATATAGAACGGCATTTAAAACACCTATTGGAATGTCTCCATATAGGTTGATCTTTGGGAAGCCATGTCATTTGCCGGTGGAACTTCAGCATAAGGCATTTTGGGCAACAAGAGAGTTGAATTTTAATCTTAAATCTGCGGGAGAGAAGCGTTTGCTTCAACTTGGAGAGCTTGAGGAGATTATGCTCCAATCTTATGAAAATGCTAGTATCTACAAGGAGAAGACCAAATTGTGGCATGACAAGCACATTCAGAAGAAGGAATTTGAGGTTGGGCAACATGTTTTATTGTTTAATTCAAGACTCCGTTTATTCCCTGGAAAGCTTAGATCAAGATGGTCCGGACCTTTTGAGATTGTGAAGGTTTATCCTAATGGGGTTTGTGAGATTATTAGAGAAGGGTCGGATGTATTTAAGGTGAACGGGCAGAGACTTAAGCCATACCTGCTTGGAGAAACAGTGGAGCAAGGAATGAGCATTCTCCACCTTCAAGACCCTACTATGAATTGAGGAAGTACGTCAAGCTAATGACGTTAAACGAGCGCTTCTTGGGAGGCAACCCAAGTGATTTAGTATTTGTGTGAAAAAAAAAAAAAGAAAAAAAAAATGAGTGTTGTTAGTGAGTGAAAAAAAAAAGGAAACAAAGAAAAAGAAAAAAAAATATATGCAGAATGCTACCAAGCAGACTGCGCCACAAGGCAACAAGCGCCCTGTAACGCAGACAGGGACTGCGCCAATAGCCTTCCCGCGCAGACAGCACCCTGTCACGCTGTTTCAAAGCGCGCAACAGGCGCCTCCGCGCTGTTAGCGCCCAGTAACGCCGCTTCAACTCACGCAACAAGCGCCTCAGCGCAGTCAACGCCCTGTTCCCCTGCATTGTACACGAATTTTTGCCTTTAAACCTCAAACTTTTCACTCTTTTCACCTAATTTTTTTTCCTATATCCTAATTCATCTCCTAAATCCCATACATACCTTAATTTCAATTCATCTCCTAAACACTATCATTCCTAAATCCCATTCTATCTTAAATTCAATCCTAAACAACCCCAATCCTATACTACATATAATTTCATCTTTATTACTTACATCTCCTATATATATATACATACACCCATACACCCACAAATACTTCTATATTATTCCAAATTCTTAACTTTCATCCATTCAAAGTTCAAGGGGGAATTAAATTCGAATTTTTTTTGGGATTCATCTAGCAAGTTCACCTCTTTGATTCAATTGGGTAATATTCTATCTCATCTTTTATTTGAATTTGTGAATTTTGCAAGCTAGGGTTCTTGGTGTGTAATTTGGGGGTTCTTTATTTGGTGAATTGTTTGGAGATTATTGTGCCTTGTTTGATATTTGTTGATTATGGCTCCTAAAAGGCAACGATTAATGGGTGGTAGTAGTAGTGCTCGTCCATCTTCGGATGAGAATGATGTTGTGGGAGATGGAGTGGAAAAATTTGTGAATGAGAATGCCAAGGCGGAGTATGGTAGGTTAGTTTCGAAGGGGGTTATTCATGAAAGAAGGCTTGTGCCATATAAGTATGGGGAGATGGTGGCGATGATTAGTGAGCGGGGTTGGACGTTCTTTTGTGAATTTTCTAATGATGGCTCGTTGGATGTGGTTAGGGAATTCTATGCTAATGCTTCGATAGCAAGGAATAATGCCACGGTTGTGAGGGGTCAGAAGGTGGATTATTCGCCTCGTGCGATTCGTACGTTGATTAGGCAACCGTCTAAACCTAGAGGTGCTACTGATTGGGGGAAGAAGACTAGGGATGATGTTGTTCTTGATGCAATCATTGGTGAGCTTTGTATTCCGGGTACGGAGTGGAAGTGTAGAGTGGGTACCACCGAGAAGAGGACTTTTCCGGCGGCATCATTGTCTAAGTTCGCACGGGCATGGTTCTACTTCATCAGTTCTAATATTCTTCCATCAACCCATGTGACCGATGTTACTGTTGAGAGAGCTATTCTGCTATGGGGTATTCTCAGGGGTGAGTATGTTGACCTTGGGTACCTTATTAATCAAAACATTCTTCGGTATGTAGGAAGTAATTCATCGGCCAGTATTCCTTATGCTTCTATCATTGCGTATTTGTGTGATACTTCGAAAGTGAAATGGTACGAAGGTGAGCCGGTGTATAAGCCTATGTCTTCCATTAATGATGTTACTATTGACCGGATGGGGGAGTGGTCGGGCGGCATTCCTCATCTTAGGGGTCTCGGTTTTATAGTTGGTGGTGCTGGTGGTCAAGGAGCGGGCGCTCCGCCACATGTTCCTACAGCAACGGGAGTGGCAATTGTAGAACCTCAGCGACGTATGGTGGATATGTCCGTTTTTTAATCTTATTTTCGTCGAATGACTAGGCCGTTGGATGCTATGTATACGAGCAGTCGCCAGTATTCTGAGGACATGGGCATAGCTTTGGAGGCAAAGTTTCAGTCACCTAGTACTCCTGCTCAGTGTCCTATATTTGGAGCTCGGACTCCGTACCCTCCACCGGATTCTTCTGATAAGGATGACGAGGGTGACGACAGCGAGGACGAGTAGGTATGTTTTCTACTTTCCCTTGTATTTATTTCCATTCAATGAGGACATTGAATATTTTAAGTTTGGGGGTGTTTTGAGGGATGAGTAGTTGTTGTTGTATATATGTGTTCATGTAGGATTTCATGTTTTGCATATTAGTAGTAGTAATTCATGCATATATGTTCGTGTTATCTACGTTTGTTTCATATAGGACATTCTGTTTTTATTTCTGTATACCATGTGAGTTCATTCTAGTTGCATTTTCATGGCATGCATATTTCATGATCCCTTAAGACGAGCTAATTCTGATTGGTAGGTAGGTGTCTAATTGAGTGTGGTAATGATGAATAGAGGGTTGATTTATAGTTTCTATGAAATTGACTTATGTGTTTCGGAAACAAAACTAATTACACAGTCTCATTGGGTGTTTTTGGGCTAGGTTGAGGCCATGCTTGTTTGGATGTTTTGAGATTTAATCGCTTGATTATATTTAGAATTTTCGTTATTCCCTTGATGGCCTAGAACAATTAAGTCTAAGTTTGGGGGAAAACAGGGATTTCATGCTTAATTGTAAATAATTGTGAATAATGGCTAGGTGTCAAATGGCTAGTAACCGGCTCATATTTATATGAGTAGTCTAGGGTTGGAAATGAGAAAGGCTCATTCCAGATCGCAGAAAAAGAAAAAAAGCAAGAAAAAAAAAAGGAAAAAAAAAAGTCAATAAATTGTTTATATGCAAAATTAACTAGGGTGAGCTCTTTAATACTCGAGTAATTAAGTCTGAGGGGACTTAGTCCTAGTGACCTAAGGCTTTTATAGTCTGGGATCCACTGACCTAACACTCGCTACATGGGTATTATTGTATAAGCCTTTTGGGGTCTCATCCATTGCACGGTTAAATAAGCATGCTTGTATATATGTGTAGTAGTAGTTAGTAATAAAGCATGAATTTCTGTCTACCTTGGATAAGGATGGAGGTGTTTCTAGGTTATGAAGTGTCTACAGTCTATTCTATTTATAAACCTGTGATTGTCTTGGCGAAGGATATGTATGATTTTTGACCTAGTTTTGGGAGTATTTCTGATGAGCATTGCACACACGCACGTTTCTGTTCATGTATTGTTAGTATACGGGGACTTGGTCGAGCTCTATTTGGATTTAGTTGCATTCTTTGAGATATTTGCTTGTCAATTGGTTTTGGTTAGTTTGAAGGGGATCGTTGCATATTTCAAATTAGTTGCATTCATGCATTGCATTGCATTAGGTTAAATGGATTTTGTGGGTACATTCACTATAGGCCCTCACGAGACCTTACTCGTCCACTAGGGCTGCCTAGGGGTTTAAAGGGCTTGTTGCATATGCCAAATGCAACCGTGATCACCTACGGAAGTGGTACTAGTTAGTTAGTTAGTTGTAATTGTTTATGCTTGAGGACAAGCATCAGTTTAAGTTTGGGGGTTTGATAAGTGGATTTTATATCCACTGGGAATGCCTCCGTTCGGCTTAAATTGATTGTTTTGGACTCAAGTTGTTGTAGTTTTGATGTGTTTTACTGAGTTGTGCAGATTTACGAGAATGTTGATTAAAGTTGATGCTTCTATCGTTCTTGGAGAATTAATTAATTAAAATTCGGATTTTTGAGAAGGGCTGCGCACCTTATACTGTTTGGGCCATATCTGGAGTTCTAGAAGTCCGTTTTCAGCCCATTTACAGTCCACGCGAAGCTTTAGAGATTTTCTACAATATGGGATAGGTTTCACATGACCAGGCCGCGTGTGGTGGGCCCAGGAAGCACGACCAGCAGATAGATTGGAGCAGACAAATTACTGTTTTGCCCTTTTCTAGTTCTAATTGTATTTTGGGCAATTTTTAATACCTAAATTGAATTCTAATTGTAATAGAAGGTAATATCTTGTTGGGCAAGATTTGTAGAGCCTATTTAAACACATCCTACCATTGTAAATCATAACAATTCATAGCTTTTAATCGTATCAAGGTACTTTCGATCTTCAATTCTTTCTTCAATATTATGTTTTCATTCATTATCATTATTATTATGTTTTCTTTATTAAATATGCGTAACTAATTCTCTAATCTGAGGATTGGGTAGTATTCTTTGGTATTCATGCATGCTTGATTATGTGATTTTCTGCCTGGCTGATTTGTTATTGAGATCTTAACACAATTAGGGGAGTCATGAACCTTTGATTGTATTCTAGGGATTGTAATAAGCTTGGGAGAGAAGTTGCAATCTTAGTACATGATTTAACAGACATAATTTGAATATTAAATCAGGAGATTAATAGGAGAATTGTGAGACATATAATTCTTGGCATATAACAGTTTATAGATATACTTTGATTGTATCACGGGAGTGTCAATTACGGTGTAGCTGTAAGCACTATATTGTAGCCTGGGAGGGTGCAGTATAACTTTAGAAGAATTGTTTTCAGCAAGGTAGGAACACAGATATCACATTAATATTGAGCATGTATTGAGACCAAGTGAAGAACCCCAGTTCTTAGATTGTTTTCCAACATATTTGAATCTCAGTTTAAAATCAATTCTTAGTGCTTATAATTAGTTCTTGGTTAATTTAGTTAAAACACAAACCCAAAAATTCTTCTCACACACTTCTAGACGTAAAGAGATAAGATACTTGAACTTGATATTACATTCAGTCCTTCCCTGCGAACGAACAACAAAAATACTACTAACAAATTGGCGCCGCTGCCGGGGAAGGCAGTATAGTTGAGTTTTGGTTAATTGTTTCTTATTGTTTAGATTTTAATTGGTTCCACAAGTTGTTTTGTTGGTGATTTTCAGGTGTATGCTACGTTCATCTTGCGCTAGAAAATTGGAATTTGACCCTGAAATCGAGCGTACTTTGAGAAAGCTAAGAACAGATAAAGCTAAGATGGGAGATCCAGAACCTCGACCAGCTGTTAATGTTGATCAGTCTTCTATTTGGGACCATGAGACACCGAATCCAGCCAATTGCATGCACAAAACTCCAGAGATTGGTGCAGCTCAGTTCCATATTAATCCGAGCTTAATTCAGATGATCAGCAATCAAGCTTTTGAAGGAGACATTGAATTAGAAGATCCACACAGACATCTAGAGCGTTTTGTGCAGATGTGTGGCTCATTCAGAATCACTGGCGTTACAAGTGATCAGATTCGTCTCCATATGTTTCCCTACTCTATTAAGGGAAGAGCTTTGGAATGGTTTCAGCAACTTCCAAACACCTCGGTTGCTACATGGGAGAGTCTTTCTACGGCATTCTTGTCCAAATACTATCCCTCTGACAAGACGCAACAGTTGAGGACTATGATTATGAGTTTTAAAGCACAACCGGGTGAAGGTCTATATCAGGCATGGGAGAGATTCAAGGCACTGTTGAGGAAGTGTCCACATCATGGCTTGGAAGATTGGCAGATCATCAGTACTTTTTATGGGGCCATGAATGCAGATATTCGTTTGAGTTTGGATGTGGCTGCTGGTGGAAATTTCAAGAAGGCACCAACTACACAGGCTAAAGCACTTCTTGAGGAATTAGCATCTAATAATTATTCATGGGCACCTAGTGGGACGAGCTCAGCAAAAGCAGCACAAGAATCTGAGATGATCAACATGCTGGCTCAAAAGTTGGATACTCTAACTCAGGAGGTGCGAGGACAAAAGGTAAATGTGAATGCTATCTCTTCACCTATGGAAGGGTATCATGATTATGGTGCTAGTCAGAACTCATGTTCAACAATTTCCAGAAGAAGCATCTTTTATTCAAGGAAGACAGCCTTGGCCTGTGCAGAATAATTCTTACTACAATCCAAATCAAAGGCCAAACAATAATCTTTCTTATAGTAACAATCATGCGGCTAATCCTTCATATTCATTTCCAAGGCAGAATCAACCTCCTGGTTTACAGTCACGACCACCATATCAAGCACAGCAGCAGTATCAACCTCCGCCAAAGAAAGAACCAGCTGAGTTGGAGGTTGCACTAAATAAGATTATGCAAGGGACTTCTGGGGCATTGGCTAATATGGAATCAAGAATAGATCAGATGGCATCATCTCAAAAGATGCTAGAAACACAGATTGGACAGATTGCCTCAAAGATGGGTGTTCGTGAGCAAGGATCACTTCCTAGTCAACCCGACCAGACTGGTAAAGAGCAATGCAAAGCAATTACTTTGAGGAGCGGAAGAGAGTTGCCCGAGGTTGAGATTCTTAAGCCTAAGGAGAGTGATACTGAGAAAGAGGATAAGCCAGTGGAGATTGCTGCAGACACGTCAGAAAAAGAAGATGAGAAGAAGAAGGAAGAAGATTCAGAAAAGCCGTATGTTCCTCCACCACTTTATGTTCCTCCTATTCCATTTCCACAGAGACTTCACAACAGGCATTTAGAGAAGCAGTACGAGAAGTTCTTGACTATGTTCCGGCAGTTGCATGTTAATATTCCGTTGGCTGAAGCTTTGAATCAGATGCCACTTTATGCTAAATTTCTTAAGGAGATGTTGACAAAGAAGAGGAAACTTGAAGATGCAGAGACTATTACTCTTAATGCTGAATGCAGTGCAGTCATCCAAAAGGCCATTCCTCAGAAATTGAAAGATCCGGGAAGCTTCTCTTTGCCTTGCACTATTGGGAAGATGGAAAACATGAAAGCCTTGTGTGACTTAGGTGCAAGTGTGAGTTTGATGCCATATTCAATCTGCAAAAGGCTTGGTCTTGGAGAACTTAAAAAGACACGGATTTCACTTCAGTTGGCGGATCGTTCTGTTAAGTATCCATTGGGGGTTATTGAAGACGTGGTTGTTAAAGTGGATAAATTTGTCATACCTTGTGATTTTGTGGTGTTAGAGATGGATGAAGATGTCGAGATACCCATTATCTTGGGACGGCCATTCTTGGCTACTGCTGGCACTACAATCGATGTTAAAGCTGGAAAATTGACATTGAATGTTGGCGAGGACAAAGTGGAATTTGATCTGAACAAAGCAATGAAGATGCCTCCTTTTGGAGCAACTTGTTTTACCATTGACATAGTGGATGACATTGTGCAGCTCGAGAATGAACACTTCGTGGGAGCAGATCGGGAGTTGGATGATGTAGTCGAAGAAGAAACACTGGTTGTACGAGACACAGAAGTTGAGATGGTTTTTACACTTTCAGAGGCACCACAGGTGGAACATAAACCTCTACCTGATAATTTGAGGTATGCATTTCTTGGTCCTAATGATACATATCCTGTGGTAGTTTCTGCTTTGCTCATTGATGATGAGAGAGAAAAGTTATTACATGTTCTTCGGCAATATAAATCAGCTATTGGTTGGACAATTCAAGATATCAAGGGAATTAGCCCTGCTCTTTGCATGCATAGAATTGCCTTAGAAGATGATCATAAGCCTGTGATTGAGGGACAAAGAAGATTGAATCCGAATTTGCAAGAGGTGGTGAAGAAAGAAATCACTAAGTTGCTTGATGCTGGTATCATATATTCGGTTCCACACAGTAAATGGGTTAGCCCTATTCATGTTGTGCCTAAGAAAGGTGGGATGACTGTTGTTCACAATGAGAAGAATGAATTAATTCCCACGAGAACAGTAACAGGTTGGAGAGTTTGCATTGACTATAGGAAGTTGAATAACGCTACTCGCAAAGATCACTTTCCCCTCCCATTCATTGATCAAATGCTCGAAAGGTTGGCGGGTAATGAGTATTACAACTTTCTGGATGGATTCTCGGGTTACTTTCAGATTCATATTGCACCCGAAGATCAAGAGAAGACCACCTTTACTTGTCCGTATGGCACTTTTGCTTATCGTAGGCTTCCTTTTGGTTTGTGTAATGGTCCTTCGACGTTTCAACGGCTCATGAACCACATTTTCTCAGATTTTATAGGGCGAGACATGGAGGTCTTTATGGATGACTTCACGGTTTATGGTTCTTCTTTTGAATCATGTCTAGCCAGTTTATCAAAGGTGTTGCAGAGATGTACTGAAACGAATCTTGTTCTTAATTGGGAAAAATGTTACTTCATGGTGAAGGAAGGCATTGTGCTTGGGCATAAAATCTCTAACAAAGGCATTGAGGTCGATAGAGCAAAAATTGAAGTTATTGAAAATTTACCACCACCTTCATCTGTGAAAGGAATTCGAAGCTTTCTTGGGCATGCTGGTTTTTATCGACGGTTCATCAAGGATTTCTCCAAGTTAGCTCGGCCACTCTGCAATCTTCTTGAAAAGGATCGTGTTTTTGACTTTGATGAAAGTTGTCTTGATGCTTTTAACAGGTTGAAGAAGGAACTTACTTCTGCACCCATAGTTACATCTCCCGATTGGAGCTTGCCATTTGAGCTTATGTGTGATGCTAGTGACTATGCTGTGGATGTTGTTCTTGGGCAAAAGAAGGATAAGCGGATGCACGTGATAGCTTATGCAAGCAAGACTCTTGATGATGCGCAAATCAACTATTCCACTACGGAGAAAGAGCTACTTGCAGTGGTGTTTGCACTTGATAAATTCAGATCCTATCTTGTTGGGTCTAAGGTGATTGTCTATTCGGATCATGCTGCTATTCGTTTCTTGATGACAAAGAAGGATGCCAAACCTCGTCTAGTTCGTTGGATTCTTTTACTTCAGGAATTTGATCTTGAGATTCGAGATAAGAAGGGGTCCGAGAACTTGGTAGCTGATCATTTATCTAGGTTGGACCAAGGAGATGGAGAGGTAGGAGGTGAAATACCTATCAATGATAAATTTCCGGAAGAGCAGCTTCTAGGTGTGTCCTTGTCTACACCATGGTATGCAGATTTTGTGAACTACATTGTGGGAGGAGTTGTGCCTGATAATCTTTCTTATAATCAGAAGAAGAAGTTCTTTTATGATGTGAAGCATTACTATTGGGAGGAACCGCTGCTTTACAAAGAATGTGCTGATGGAATGTTTCGTAGATGTGTACCTCATGATGAAGTTCCTCATATTTTCAGACATTGCCATTCTCTAGAGTGTGGAGGTCATAACAGTAGCATGAAGACAGTGGCGAAAGTTTTACAGTCAGGATTCTATTGGCCAACCATGCATCAAGATGCTAGAGACTTTGTGGCTAAATGTGATAGATGTCAACGAGTTGGGAATATTTCGAGGAGGAACGAGATGCCTTTACAATCTATTCTTGAGGTGGAGATTTTCGATGTGTGGGGGATGGACTTCATGGGTCCATTTCCATCTTCTTATGGAAATCAGTATATTTTGGTGGGAGTTGATTATGTCTCTAAATGGGTTGAAGCAATTGCGTCTCCTACTAATGATGCTAGAGTGGTGAAGAAGTTCTTGAAGAAGAATGTGTTCACTAGATTTGGAGTGCCAAGGGCTATTATCAATGATGGAGGTTCGCACTTTTGCAATAAACAGGTGGCTGATCTCTTGAAAAAGTATGGTGTGACACAAAAGGTGGCAACTCCTTATCATCCGCAAACAAGTGGACAAGTTGAGATTTCGAATCGTGAGCTGAAGTCAATTTTGGAGAAGACAGTGGCAAGTTCGAGAAAAGATTGGTCAACAAAGCTTGATGATGCACTTTGGGCATATAGAACGGCATTTAAAACACCTATTGGAATGTCTCCATATAGGTTGATCTTTGGGAAGCCATGTCATTTGCCGGTGGAACTTCAGCATAAGGCATTTTGGGCGACAAGAGAGTTGAATTTTAATCTTAAATCTGCGGGAGAGAAGCGTTTGCTTCAACTTGGAGAGCTTGAGGAGATTAGGCTCCAATCTTATGAAAATGCTAGTATCTACAAGGAGAAGACCAAATTGTGGCATGACAAGCACATTCAGAAGAAGGAATTTGAGGTTGGGCAACATGTTTTATTGTTTAATTCAAGACTCCGTTTATTCCCTGGAAAGCTTAGATCAAGATGGTCCGGACCTTTTGAGATTGTGAAGGTTTATCCTAATGGGGTTTGTGAGATTATTAGAGAAGGGTCGGATGTATTTCAGGTGAACGGGCAGAGACTTAAGCCATACCTGCTTGGAGAAACAGTGGAGCAAGGAATGAGCATTCTCCACCTTCAAGACCCTACTATGAATTGAGGAAGTACGTCAAGCTAATGACATTAAACGAGCGCTTCTTGGGAGGCAACCCAAGTGATGTAGTATTTGTGTTAAAAAAAAAAAAGAAAAAGAAAAAAAAAATGAGTGTTGTTAGTGAGTGAAAAAAAAAAGAAACAAAGAAAAAGAAAAAAAAAATATGCAGAATGCTACCAAGCAGACTGCGCCACAAGGCAACAAGCGCCCTGTAACGCAGACAGGGACTGCGCCAATAGCCTTCCCGCGCAGACAGCACCCTGTCACGCTGTTTCAAAGCGCGCAACAGGCGCCTCCGCGCTGTTAGCGCCCAGTAACGCCGCTTCAACTCGCGCAACAAGCGCCTCAGCGCAGTCAGCGCCCTGTTCCCCTGCATTGTACACGAATTTTTGCCTTTAAACCTCAAACTTTTCACTCTTTTCACCTAATTTTTTTTCCTATATCCTAATTCATCTCCTAAATCCCATACATACCTTAATTTCAATTCATCTCCTAAACACTATCATTCCTAAATCCCATTCTATCTTAAATTCAATCCTAAACAACCCCAATCCTATACTACATATAATTTCATCTTTATTACTTACATCTCCTATATATATATATATATATATATACATACACCCATACACCCACAAATACTTTTATATTATTCCAAATTCTTAACTTTCATCCATTCAAAGTTCAAGGGGGAATTAAATTCGAATTTTTTTTGGGATTCATCTAGCAAGTTCACCTCTTTGATTCAATTGGGTAATATTCTATCTCATCTTTTATTTGAATTTGTGAATTTTGCAAGCTAGGGTTCTTGGTGTGTAATTTGGGGGTTCTTTATTTGGTGAATTGTTTGGAGATTATTGTGCCTTGTTTGATATTTGTTGATTATGGCTCCTAAAAGGCAACGATTAATGGGTGGTAGTAGTAGTGCTCGTCCATCTTCGGATGAGAATGATGTTGTGGGAGATGGAGTGGAAAAATTTGTGAATGAGAATGCCAAGGCGGAGTATGGTAGGTTAGTTTCGAAGGGGGTTATTCATGAAAGAAGGCTTGTGCCATATAAGTATGGGGAGATGGTGGCGATGATTAGTGAGCGGGGTTGGACGTTCTTTTGTGAATTTGCTAATGATGGCTCGTTGGATGTGGTTATGGAATTCTATGCTAATGCTTCGATAGCAAGGAATAATGCCACGGTTGTGAGGGGTCAGAAGGTGGATTATTCGCCTCGTGCGATTCGTACGTTGATTAGGCAACCGCCTAAACCTAGAGGTGCTACTGATTGGGGGAAGAAGACTAGGGATGATGTTGTTCTTGATGCAATCATTGGTGAGCTTTGTATTCCGGGTACGGAGTGGAAGTGTAGAGTGGGTACCACCGAGAAGAGGACTTTTCCGGCGGCATCATTGTCTAAGTTCGCACGGGCATGGTTCTACTTCATCAGTTCTAATATTCTTCCATCAACCCATGTGACCGATGTTACTGTTGAGAGAGCTATTCTGCTATGGGGTATTCTCAGGGGTGAGTATGTTGACCTTGGGTACCTTATTAATCAAAACCTTCTTCGGTATGTAGGAAGTAATTCATCGGCCAGTATTCCTTATGCTTCTATCATTGCGTATTTGTGTGATACTTCGAAAGTGAAATGGTACGAAGGTGAGCCGGTGTATAAGCCTATGTCTTCCATTAATGATGTTACTATTGACCGGATGGGGGAGTGGTCGGGCGGTATTCCTCATCTTAGGGGTCTCGGTTTTATAGTTGGCGGTGCTGGTGGTCAAGGAGCGGGCGCTCCGCCACATGTTCCTAGAGCAACGGGAGTGGCAATTGCAGAACCTCAGCAACGTATGGTGGATATGTCCGTTTTTTAATCTTATTTTCGTCGAATGACTAGGCGGTTGGATGCTGTGTATACGAGCAGTCGCCAGTATTCTGAGGACATGGGCATAGCTTTGGAGGCAAAGTTTCAGTCACCTAGTACTCCTGCTCAGTGGCCTATATTTGGAGCTCGGACTCCGTACCCTCCACCGGATTCTTCTGATGAGGATGACGAGGGTGACGACAGCGAGGACGAGTAGGTATGTTTTCTACTTTCCCTTGTATTTATTTCCATTCAATGAGGACATTGAATATTTTAAGTTTGGGGGTGTTTTGAGGGATGAGTAGTTGTTGTTGTATATATGTGTTCATGTAGGATTTCATGTTTTGCATATTAGTAGTAGTAATTCATGCATATATGTTCGTGTTATCTACGTTTGTTTCATATAGGACATTCTGTTTTTATTTCTGTATACCATGTGAGTTCATTCTAGTTGCATTTTCATGGCATGCATATTTCATGATCCCTTAAGACGAGCTAATTCTGATTGGTAGGTAGGTGTCTAATTGAGTGTGGTAATGATGAATAGAGGGTTGATTTATAGTTTCTATGAAATTGACTTATGTGTTTCGGAAACAAAACTAATTACACAGTCTCATTGGGTGTTTTTGGGCTAGGTTGAGGTCATGCTTGTTTGGATGTTTTGAGATTTAATCGCTTGATTATATTTAGAATTTTCGTTATTCCCTTGATGGCCTAGAACAATTAAGTCTAAGTTTGGGGGAAAACAGGGATTTCATGCTTAATTGTAAATAATTGTGAATAATGGCTAGGTGTCAAATGGCTAGTAGCCGGCTCATATTTATATGAGTAGTCTAGGGTTGGAAATGAGAAAGGCTCATTCCAGATCGCAGAAAAAGAAAAAAAGCAAGAAAAAAAAGGAAAAAAAAAAAGTCAATAAATTGTTTATATGCAAAATTAACTAGGGTGAGCTCTTTAATACTCGAGTAATTAAGTCTGAGGGGACTTAGTCCTAGTGACCTAAGGCTTTTATAGTCTGGGATCCACTGACCTAACACTCGCTACATGGGTATTATTGTATAAGCCTTTTGGGGTCTCATCCATTGCACGGTTAAATAAGCATGCTTGTATATATGTGTAGTAGTAGTTAGTAATAAAGCATGAATTTCTGTCTACCTTGGATAAGGATGGAGGTGTTTCTAGGTTATGAAGTGTCTACAGTCTATTCTATTTATAAACCTGTGATTGTCTGGCGAAGGATATGTATGATTTTTGACCTAGTTTTGGGAGTATTTCTGATGAGCATTGCACACACGCACGTTTCTGTTCATGTATTGTTAGTATACGGGGACTTGGTCGAGCTCTATTTGGATTTAGTTGCATTCTTTGAGATATTTGCTTGTTAATTGGTTTTGGTTAGTTTGAAGGGGATCGTTGCATATTTCAAATTAGTTGCATTCATGCATTGCATTGCATTAGGTTAAATGGATTTTGTGGGTACATTCACTATAGGCCCTCACGAGACCTTACTCGTCCACTAGGGCTGCCTAGGGGTTTAAAGGGCTTGTTGCATATGCCAAATGCAACCGTGATCACCTACGGAAGTGGTACTAGTTAGTTAGTTAGTTGTAATTGTTTATGCTTGAGGACAAGCATCAGTTTAAGTTTGGGGGTTTGATAAGTGGATTTTATATTCACTGGGAATGCCTCCGTTCGGCTTAAATTGATTGTTTTGGACTCAAGTTGTTGTAGTTTTGATGTGTTTTGCTGAGTTGTGCAGATTTACGAGAATGTTGATTAAAGTTGATGCTTCTATCGTTCTTGGAGAATTAATTAATTAAAATTCGGATTTTTGCGAAGGGCTGCGCACCTTATACTGTTTGGGCCATATCTGGAGTTCTAGAAGTCCGTTTTCAGCCCATTTACAGTCCACGCGAAGCTTGAGAGATTTTCTACAATATGGGATAGGTTTCACACGACCAGGCCGCGTGTGGTGGGCCCAGGAAGCACGACCAGCAGATAGATTGGAGCAGACAAATTACTGTTTTGCCCTTTTCTAGTTCTAATTGTATTTTGGGCAATTTTTAATACCTAAATTGAATTCTAATTGTAATAGAAGGTAATATCTTGTTGGGCAATATTTGTAGAGCCTATTTAAACACATCCTACCATTGTAAATCATAACAATTCATAGCTTTTAATCGTATCAAGGTACTTTCGATCTTCATTTCTTTCTTCAATATTATGTTTTCATTCATTATCATTATTATTATGTTTTCTTTATTAAATATGCGTAACTAATTCTCTAATCTGAGGATTGGGTAGTATTCTTTGGTATTCATGCATGCTTGATTATGTGATTTTCTGCCTGGCTGATTTGTTAATGAGATCTTAACACAATTAGGGGAGTCATGAACCTTTGATTGTATTCTAGGGATTGTAATAAGCTTGGGAGAGAAGTTGCAATCTTAGTACATGATTTAACAGACATAATTTGAATATTAAATCAGGAGATTAATAGGAGAATTGTGAGACATATAATTCTTGGCATATAACAGTTTATAGATATACTTTGATTGTATCACGGGAGTGTCAATTACGGTGTAGCTGTAAGCACTATATTGTAGCCTGGGAGGGTGCAGTATAACTTTAGAAGAATTGTTTTCAGTAAGGTAGGAACACAGATATCACATTAATATTGAGCATGTATTGAGACCAAGTGAAGAACCCCAGTTCTTAGATTGTTTTCCAACATATTTGAATCTCAGTTTAAAATCAATTCTTAGTGCTTATAATTAGTTCTTGGTTAATTTAGTTAAAACACAAACCCAAAAATTCTTCTCACACACTTCTAGACGTAAAGAGATAAGATACTTGAACTTGATATTACATTCAGTCCTTCCCTGCGAACGAACAACAAAAATACTACTAACAGCTTCTAAAGGAAAGTTGTAGAGAATCTGACCAGCTTTCCAAACATATAAAGAACACAAAATTCTATTGAGTAATGAAGGAGCTATGGCCGTTTGAAAATCATCACAGAAATTGTCAAAGATTCCGGCAGCTCGGTTCTTCAACTTGGGGAGGCGATTTGACTAGGCTATACTCATTACATTTTATATCATTACATATATATCTATATGTGTATATTATTATCACTTTTGTTCCTGAGCAATATGACTCTTAGCTCTGATACCATCTGTGACACCCCTAGATCCGGGGTTAAGGATCCAGGTCATCACGGTCCAATTTCCGATCAAAATCCATAATCTCTTGAGTCTTTTTTTTTAAATTTAATACTTATGCAATTGACCCCACACTAATACACACACACACACACCAGTCATATGCTCATAGAACAACATCCACAATATTAAAAGTTTAGAGTTAAACAGTTATTACAAACCCAGAACCTTACTAAGTACATTGTTGAATAATACTTCTACAGGAAGCATTTCAACAACCAACAGTTTATTACAACTTACACAATTAATTTACATAAGTCTACTAAGCCCCTTTCGCTTGTCACTACCTCGGGGATGGTCGCCAGCACTCGCTCAAAAGGTCGCCTTTCCCTTACCCTCTTGCACGGTGTAGTGCGGAGTATTGGCATGGGACCTAGCTGTAGTATAAATAAATAGCAAGAATGAGCTAAAATAGCTCAACAAGATAACTTCGATCTACTACCATAAAAGGGAAAATAAACCTTTACATGTATATATAAAAATGGGAAAATTCATCATAGTCATTAAGAAAAGAAATAATTCTTATCTATCAAATGCACCATCTATTCCTCTTTGTACGAAAAGTAATATGTAGTATTATAATATCAGTTTCTCTTCTTAAATAATATAACAATCCATACTTCGTTTCCGTATAATTTTCCAAAAATAATATTCCATTTGAATAAGATCTCGCAATAATATCCTTCTGTTTCTTGTATACGACAACCATATACAAATATTATAAAATCAGTTTCTCTTAATTCCATATAAATAATTCCATCACCTTATCTCATTTTCTTGCTTTCAGCATATAACTCTGAAAACCATTGTCAACATTTTCTTTTCAAAAACATTGGGGATATCTGCTGTCACCTGATATATTAGGACGATGATCAGTCGCCTAATCGTACCTGCTCTCTTTTTACTACCGGTAGAAGGAATGAAGATCATCCCTGGAGGAAGGCCACCTGCTAACATCCTCCCTTGGCATCTTCGTGCCGTAATAAAAATAATAAATGCTGCACTGTGTCGCACACAGCCCTGACACAGCCACTTACGCAAGTCTGTTGCAATCCCCCTTTTTGTCAAATCATTTTTCCATTTACATTTATCATTTCCATTTCCATTTCCATTCACATTTCCATTCACATTTATTCATCACCTTTAAATCATATGTCATAATACTTTAATTATGACTCATACATCTTTTCTATAATTATTAAAGTCAAATATGCCTTTAGAACATAAAGTATATTCGCTCTATCCATATTCTTATCTATCTTTCTTTAATTTTCAAAATCAGGAAATAAATACTTAGCAATATAGCAACGTAGAAAAACATATATATTCCATGAAATCATTTTACTTTCAAAAAAAATAAAATAGTTTTCCAAAGTAAGAGTAGAAGAAATCTTGCTCTCTTATATACACATATATATATGTTGTTCCATCTACTTTTAAAAATAGTAGAAAATAATCAAATAATACTTATTAAATCACAATATTTAAAAAGAATATCTTTAGCAAAATATTATAAATCATATAACCCTAGATAACACCTGATACCATTCTTTTATTTACTTTAGATAACAACTGATACCATTCTCTTATCATAAGGCATGTTCACTCCATGCATAAACTTCTCTATACATATGCATATCCATCTTCATATTCATACACATCTTCGTATACCTTTCTTTTTAATATCAATACTCAAGGAAGACAAATTCTTCACAATATAGTAATAATAGCATCACATGTATATATATATATATATATTCCAAGAAATCAAGTTTCTTTGAAGATAATAATTTTTCCAAGTAGGGATAGAAAAGATCTTGCTTGGATCTATAAAGCGAGTAGGTGGAATCCTGAGTTCGTCTCCCGCTTCTATAGGAACGAAAAGGATCACCGTTAGTATATACCCCACTTAATCACTTAATCTCTACACCATAACACCCTTAACTCATATTATACGTTTACCATGGTTTTTATGCACCAAAAGTTTACTTGCACTTCACCATTTTTAAACTCGATCTAAGTTTTAGTGTATTCCACAATTTCCCTTAATAACCACACTCGACTGTAAAAATTCTCAGAAAATATAGACCTCCCTACTACACTATCCCAAAATTTCATAATTTCTAAAAATGTCTAAGTATGGTAATTATAACCTCAAAGTTGACACAATTGCATTTTCTCGGTTTCCGAACGACTTTCACTAAAACCCACTTTTCTCCTAAACCGTTCATCAGATTTTGACGCACTTTATATCAAAATGATCTATGACTCAAGCTCTATCATCTCATGGTTAGTTGGTGTTCTAGACAGGAACCTACCGTACGCGTCTGAGGTTTCAAAAATATGGCATTCTTTGGTTAAACGAAAATCGGGCATTATAACGGCTATATTTTCATACTTTCCAAATTATTACTCCTCCAAATCCATCATCCACCTTATACACCATCACCTACACCATGTGGTCATCTTACCAACCATGGTTACAAGCACCAAACACTTCTATATATCATCTCATCACTTTTAAACACACATCTACTCATGATTTATACTTAAAACAAACTTAACCATTAAACTCATCATAATCCATCATAAACTCAAAGTAATACTAAGGGTTCTTGAATTTTATACCTTCCTTGGATCCTGAACAACACTCAATAAGCCTTGGATAGTCCTTAAATAACCTTAAGGTAGCTTGGATCAACTAAATAAATCATAAAAACAAAGTTAGAAATTCGGATTCACTAGACACAAGTTGAAAGAATCGCAAAAACGAAGGCCTTACCTACGTTTTCTGGATGAGGCTTCTAAAGGAAAGTTGTAGAGAATCTAACCAGCTTTCCAAACATATAAAGAACACAAAATTCTATTGAGTAATGAAGGAGCTATGGCCGTTTGAAAATCATCACAGAAACTGTCAAAGATTCTGGCAGCTCGGTTCTTCAACTTGGGGAGGCGATTTGACTAGGCTATACTCATTAGATTGCCATGAAATTTGGAGCGAATAATGCCCATGGAGTGGAGAGGTTGTGGTTCAAATTTGGTGATTTTATCATGGATAGAAATGGAGATATGATTTTTCCTCTCCTCCTTGCTCTTGCTGTGCAGTTTGAGAGGATGAAGTTTCTAGCTTGTTTCTTGATCCAATCTCATCCAATATTCATTGTAAGGATAATATCTAGCTTAGTCTTGATGATTCTAGAGTCTTGGAGATGTTTATGGAAGGTTATGGATTAATCCTCATGCGAAATGTCTAATTTGCCCTTGCTTTATAAGTTAGTGGAAGATGATGTCACCTTAATGATCTAATAATCTCTTTTTGCTTTTCTTTTCCAAGTATAATGCTATCAATTTTGGTAAATGATAATGTGGTATGTATCCTTGTTGTATTACTAATCTTGGTTGTTTTGTTTTCATGCTCGTTTAATCACGTTTCATTTCGAATACAACTCGTTACCTCAGTGGTTCTGAAATCGTTTAAAAATCCAAATTCCATTGGCATTTCCTTGACTTATTAATCCATTGGTTTACCTTAAATTCACTAATTCCTCAATATATAAATCCTTTAATATTCCCATGCTTCTTAATATCCAATACAATAGTGCTCAATTAAAAACAAACATCTTAAAAATCCATACTCAGGAATTTCGGAAATCCGTCATCGTTTCGAGTCACTCATTTTCATAGTACAACACTAATATGGTTTCTGATTGCTCATTTTCTGTATCAATTATAGGGTACCTACATACCATTTCCCTAAATCCTCGAAATTTACTATACATTTAGGCACTATAGCATTCTAAAAGTTAGGGTTATTACAGTGAGTAACAGAGGTGTGCTTGACTCTGTACAGGGTCCTATTGAGAGGAAGAAACCAGTAACTATTTATTGGTCATATCAATGTCCAAATCCAGTTGGGAGGAAATGGATGGGCTTACAGATGCCTCAGATGTGGTTTTACTCTTCTTTAGTAGAGGTAGAACTGTGGGTTCACTCATATCAACACTACTACTTTGACTTCTTTTAACGGGCAATTTCTTTCTGACTTATTAGTATTTGAGTGTTTTTGATTTGTGTTTGGCTCTATGACCTTGGTTAGAGGTTGTGGTTCTACAACCCCTTGGTCAGCCCTAACAACCACTTGGGTTCCAGAGATAGATTGAGAAGTAGTTTCAGGGTTAGAAGGCAATACCTGATCAGTATCAGTTGCAGAAGTCGTTTCTGTTAGTGTAGGTGCCCTATAGGCAATACATTGTTTCTTTAAATAAACCTTTATGTCACTTGATTATTCAATAAACGTATTTATTATGACTTTAATTACTGCGATATATTTGTTAGCATAATAAATGTCCTTAGAATCATGACACACATTATATAGTTTAAGTACATGACTTGAACTTGAGATTATATAATATATCATATTCTTAAAAGGTCCCTGGTCGAGTATTATTTTTATAGGACAATAATAATAGACTAGTATGTTGTTTGACGGATAACCACATCTCATTGGTTATAAGTATGGAGATACTAAAGTCAATACATAGGTACATGTAGGAGTACATGGTACTGGACAGACCCACAGTGAGATTCTTCATGTTTAATAAAGTCATAAGAAAGACTCACCGTGATAATAGTGTAATGATCCTTTGACTTGAGATCATTATATTTCTATACGAGGATTAATATACTTTGACAACATTAAAAGTTACCTTTGACCGGGTGATGATAAAAGTGGACATCGGGTATATCATGAGTCGTATGAGAAATATGAATGATAGATAAAGGATTTAACCCTCCTAGAATTAGGAGAGATATTATTGGCCTCTTGATTGAGTGAGACTAAAAATGCATGGTCGTGCTCAAATAATGATTTGTTTTAATAGTCTACTCATGGATCAAGTAAACTCGGATTAAATGTTGAAGAGGATGACTAAATACATGCCTTGAGTTTAATCTATAATATATGGTTAAAGGGATTATATTACACGGAATCATTAATCACGAAAGGTTTAATATGGATGACCATTTAAATTATTATTACTTGGGTAGCAATGATGTAATACTAGATGCCGCTGTTTGTTTACGATTTTAATTGAGACTTTAAAATCGTTGCCAACGTAATAATAACCTATAGGGTCACACACTTAGAATGTCTTAAAAGGAGTTTTAATTTAAATTGAGAATTTAAATTAAATCATTATTAAATAAAGAATTGGCTATTTAATTAATTGGACCGGTCCTAATTAATTATCTAAGTAAATTCGAATTTAATAAAGTAAGAACAGAATTGGGTTTAAGGAAATCCAATAATAAAATCAAAATAAAATTAAAATTGGATTTAAGGAAGCCCAATTCGGGTTTTTGATTTTAGCCCACTATCTCTCATATAAATACATGATGATGTATTACTTTAGGGTTAGAGATTTCATAAAATCGTTTTATTAAAAACCCTAGCATCTCTTTGAGAGGCTAGAGAGATAGAGAGAGGCTGTTCTTCGCGGGCTAGTACCTGGCTCCTCGGATCGTTGGACGGTCGGACATTCGTGTGGATTACCTTAGAGACACAGATCGTGACGTGAAGATTGTGTGTGGTGATTACAAGCTAGGATCTCCGTTGAGTTCATGAAAGTAACGTTTTAAAGGTATGATTCGTTTCTCCATAATCTGTCCGTAATTATACATGGATCCTGGTTTTGGTTTCGAAATTTTTGTTTTAATTACATTATTCCACTGCGTTTTATGCCTCGGAACCCAAAAATGGTATCAGAGCTACGTGTATAAGGGGCTGATTTGGTTACGTGTTTACTGTATTCGATGCATGTATGCATGTTATATGAATCTGCCATGAAACAATTATGAGATATGTCGATTATAATATGTTATGTCGTTCATATATGATTCTGTTATGTTGAATATTATGATATATTGATACAAGCATGTTTACAATCTGTCATGACTGATAAGTATACGATTTTTGTATGTTATGCATGTTGTCTGGTTTATATAGTGATATAAACTGTTGGACAGATTGTGTATGGACACGATCTGTAAACAGGGATACGATTTGAATGTATATGATACATGCTTCCAGAACTGTATATGATGCAGTGGCGGCAGAGGCTAAAAGATATGATCTTTTGTTAAGAAATTGATGATTTCTTAAGAGGACGAGTCTTCTGGAATTAAAAAAAATCCCGAGTTCGAGCTGAGTCAAGAACAAACTTACAAGAAACCCATGCTCAAATGAGTCAAAATGAAGCAAAATAAATTTTCTTGTTCAAACGAGTCCAAATTGAAGTTTTAATGAGTTCTAAGGGTTAAACGAGTCAAGAACAAAGCTATAAGTGGTTTCTATGGTCAAACGATTCAAGAACAAAGCTATAAGTGGTTTCTATGCTCAAACGAGTCAAAATGAAACAAAATTAATTTTCTTGTTCAAACGAGTCCAAGAAAATACAGCTCGACCACCGTCAGGGGCTGCCGCCCCCGGACCCCGCCCGGGGCTGCCGCCCCCGGACCCCCGCAGTGTTTTGTTTATATGTTCTTAATTGTTTATTTGAGCATGGTGCTGGTTATGGCCTTAAGACCCTTAGTTTAATGGTTTGTGGTTTTATAAATACGACTTGCATGTCGTTTTCTTCATTCTTGTAATTGTTTAACCTCGAATGTAACTCGAGTTTTATTATGTAAGTACGTTAGTATAGGTTGTATTCAATGTAATGTACTTGAAGATTGAAGGACGATCAATGAGGAGAAGCAATCAAGGAGAAAGAGAAGAATGAAGACTTGTAATTGTATTTATATTTATCCACCATAGATTGACCTTGATCCTTTCATTAGCTTGAAAAGGATCATTTAGGATAAAGGCCATAACCAAGCACGTTTACTTACTGCACTTTACATATATATGAATGTATGCGGTATATAATGTATGAGTAGAGTAGATGATGCATGCTTTAATTAGATTAATGATGTATGCATGTATTAGATACGTCACCCATGCCATGCTTGCCATGCTAAACAAGATAAAATCTGTAACGATTCAAGATTTTAAAATTAACAAACGATCATGAGATTCTTGTGTTTATGAAATATGGATTTTTAAAACACGGAATTAAATATGGATTTTGATATCGAAAATTGGGATTTTCTGACAAAAGCGGATATGCGTATTCGTAAGGTTAATTGGTATTAAGTGTGACCATTGGGATCCTCCATCTACCTGGGAAATGAACAATTTAAAATGTCAATTTGAAATATTTGGTTCAAGGAAAATTGAGGATCTCTTTATGATGTGATCATGATCGTTATAAATTTTCTAAACCCCTTAACAAAATATTAAGTTTTAATCAGATGCTTTCCAATGAATGAACACTCATCGAATCCTAGATCGATAAGGGGAAGGGTTGTCAGTGGTAGGGGACTCCTGTCTATCGTGGTGAGATGCGATGAATATAAACGGTTATATTCGGTCGTTGTATCATTGGGTCTAACTTAACTGAGTCGTCATAATAAGGTGAAAATAAACGGTTATATTCAACTATTATGAGCTTAGAAGCATAGAGTTTGGTTAAAAATCTATTAGATAGATAAGATCAATCGTTGTTCACCAAACTATCCAAGAATTATATATGATATAATTGAAAACTGTTGTCTACCTAAATAATCATGTTTTAAGGACTACCAGTGGTTGACTTAGGACATGACGAAATATGGATCTTGGCTCACTAGAAAGATTTATGGGATATTCTTTCCGAATTAATAGTAAGGGCTATTAATTTGATAAAAATAGTGGGAGATATATTATGAATATATCATAATCATTTGAACATAATAATTTATAACTCAGACAATCTAATGTTTATTTTGTGCTTTCATCATTGTAGATACTAAGTAATGGCAAACAACACAAACACACTATCCGTACGATCAGTCCTTGAGAAGGACAAGCTGACAGGAGGAAACAACTTCCTAGACTGGCAGAGGAATTTGAGGATTGTCCTCAGGCAGGAGCGTAAGCTTCATTGCATTGATATCCCTCCGCCAGGTCCCCTTCCCGAGGGCGCTACTGCTGAGGAAATAGCGGCCCACGCAAGGGATGAGAATGATGCAAATGATGTTGCATGTCTTATGTTGGCAACTATGAGTGCTGAGCTTCAAAGACAGCATGTGCATATGGATGCATATACTATCAATGAGCACTTGCAAAGCATGTTTGCGAGCCAAACTCGTCAAGAAAGGTTCAACACGAGTAAGTCACTCTTTAATTGCAAACATGGGGCAAGTGAACCAGTTGGCCCACATGTTCTGAAGATGATTGGTTACATTGAGTACCTTGCTACCTTGGGTTTCCCGATTGCTGCGGAAACTGGTATTGACCTAATCATGAATTCTTTGAATAACAAATTCACTCAATTTGTTGTGAACTACAATATGAATGAATTTGACAAAACACCTACTGAATTGTTGCATATGTTGAGAACATATGAGGCCAACATGAAGACAACTGAACCCGCTCCCATACTGATGGTGGGCAATAAAGGTAAGGCCAAGGGGAAAGGCAATTGAAAGGGTAAGAAGAAGACTGGATCTGATTCTAGACCCAAGCCAAAGTCAGGTCCCAAACAGGCTTTAAAGCCTAAAAGTGGGGTTGCTAAGGGTGAATGTCACTACGGTAAGAAAACTGGTCACTGGAAGAGAAACTGTCCTGTTTACTTGGAGGATCAAAAGAAAATGAAGGCTGTTCAGATTTCTGGATCAGGCATTTATGTTATAGAAGTCAATCTGTCTACTTCTACATCTTGGGTATTGGATACTGGATGTGCTTCTCACATTTGTATAAATGTGCAGGAACTGCAGAGAAGTAGGACTTTGGTTAAGGGAGAAGTGGACCTACGAGTAGGCAATGGAGCAAGAGTTGCTGCTTTAGCTGTAGGAACTTATTATTTATCTTTGCCCTCTGGGCTTGTTTTAGAACTTGAAGACTGTTTTTACGTGCCTGCGATTCGCAGAAACATTATTTCTGTTTCTTGTTTGGACAAGAAAGGTTTTTCGTTTACAATAAAGAACAACAGTTGCTCTTTTGCTTTAAATGATTTAACCTATGGTGTTGCGCGTTTGTTTAGTGGTTTATATATTCTTGATTTAGATAATCCTGTCTGTAATATAGAATACAAACGACTTAAAGTTAATGACTCAAATCGAACATACCTCTGGCATTGTCGTCTAGGCCATATAAATGAGAAACGCATATCCAAATTACATAAGGATGGATATTTGGATAAGCTTGATTTCGAATCATACCAAGAATGCGAATCTTGTTTGCTTGGTAAGATGACTAAAGCCCCTTTCACTGGTAAAGGTCAAAGGGCCACTCAACGTCTGCAGCTAATACATAGTGATGTATGTGGCCCAATGCGTGTGATGGCTAGAGGAGGATACAACTACTTCATAACATTTACTGATGATTTCAGTAGATATGGATATGTATATCTTATAAAGAACAAATCCGATTCTTTTGAAAAGTTCAAAGAATACAAGGCTGAAGTACAGAAGCAAATTGGCGGTGGTGCAAGTATTAAGATCTTACGATCCGATCGTGGGGGTGAATACTTAAGCACTAAATTTAAAGAGTATTTAAAAGAGTGTGGTATTGTATCAGAACTCACTCCGCCAGGTACACCTCAAAGGAATGGAGTTTCAGAGAGGAGAAATCGCACCTTATTGGACATGGTGCGATCGATGATGAGTCATGCAGATCTTCCAATAAGTTTCTGGGGTTATGCTCTAGAAATAGCGGCTTTCACACTTAACCGTGTTCCTACTAAGAAGGTTCAAAAGACTCCATATGAGATATGGGAGGAGAAACGGTCAGGCATGAGCTTTATGAAAGTTTGGGGATGCAAGGCGTTTGTGAAACGTCAAGTATCTGACAAGCTTGGACCTAAATCCGAAGAGTGCAATTTTTTGGGATACCCTAAAGAAACAAAGGCGTGTTATTTTTATAGTCCTTCTGAGCAGAAAGTGTTTATTGCTCGAGATGCTGTCTTCATGGAAAGAGATTTTGTTCCAAAAGAAACAGTGGGAGAACTATAGATCTCGATGAAGATCGAGAATCACAAAACAACATTGAACCTGAAGTGGAACAAGAGCAGGATGATGATAATGCTCAACAAACACAGGTTGTTCGTAGATCTGGTAGAATTCGCCATGAGCCAGAGAGATATGGATTTCTCTTGACTCAATGTGGTGATTTGATGCTCATAGATGAAGATGAGCCTCTTACATACCAAGATGCTATGAACAGTCCAGACTCTAAGAGATGGCTTAAAGCCATGAAATCCGAGATGGATTCCATGTACGAAAACCAAGTATGGACTTTGGTTGATCCACCTGAAGGGGTAAAACCCGTAGGGTGCAAATGGGTTTTTAAGAAGAAAACTGACATGGATGGAAATGTTCAGACCTATAAAGCGAGGCTGGTAGTAAAAGGTTTCAAACAAATTCATGGTATTGACTATGATGAAACTTTCTCACCAGTGGCTATGGTCAAGTCCATAAGGATTTTGCTTGCCATTGCAGCATTCCATGATTATGAAATCTGGCAAATGGATGTCAAAACAGCCTTCCTTAATGGAAGCCTTGAAGAGGATGTGTACATGACACAACCTGAAGGTTTTGCCGATCCAAGGAATGTTGGCAAGGTATGTAAATTACGTCGATCCATTTATGGATTGAAGCAAGCATCTAGGAGATGGAATATTCATTTTGATGAAACAATCAAAGAATATGGCTTTGTTCAAAACAATGATGAACCTTATGTTTACAAGAAGGTTAGTGGGAGCCATGTGGCATTCATAGTACTATATGTTGATGATATACTACTAATGGGGAATGACATACCTTCTCTAAAGGCTGTTAAGACTTGGTTAGGGAGCAACTTCTCTATGAAAGACTTAGGAGAGGCAACCTACATTCTAGGAATGAGGATCTATAGAGATAGATCTAGAAGGATGATCGGTATAAGTCAGAACACATACATTGATAAGGTTTTGCATCGTTTTGGTATGCAAAATGTAAAAAGGGGATATGTCCCCGTGTCTCAAGGGATAACGATCTCTAAAGACCAGTGTCCGAAATCATTGGATGAGAAGGACCACATGAGTAAGGTTCCACATGCCTCAGCAATTGGATCTATCATGTATGCAATGGTATGTACTCGCCCAGATGTTTCGTATGCTTTGAGCATGACGAGCAGATACCAGTCTAATCCAGGTGAAGGTCATTGGACGGCAGTCAAGAATATTCTAAAGTACCTAAAAAGGACTAAAGATTCATTCTTGGTGTATGGAGGAGAGGAGAAACTGGTAGTAAAAGGTTACACCGATGCAAGTTTCCAAACAGACAGGGATGATACTGTATCATAGTCTGGTTTTATGTTTTGTCTAAACGGAGGTGCTGTAAGCTGAAAGAGTTCAAAGCAAGAAACAGTAGCTGATTCTACAATGGAGGCTGAGTGCATTGCAGCTTGTGAAGCAGCTAAGGAGGATGTTTGGATTCGAAAATTCATTACTGATTTGGGAGTGGTTCCATCGATCGCAGATCCAATTGATCTATACTGCGATAATAATGGAGCCATTGCACAGGCTAAAGAACCTAGATCACACTCCCGATCCAAACATATACTCAGGAGATTTCACCTTATTCGACAGATTAATGAAAGGAGTGACATACACATATGTAAAGTGCACACAAATGATACCATTGCAGACCCACTGACCAAAGGCTTGTCGCAGCAGAAGCACGATGGTCATACTAGTTCCATGGGTATTAGATACATGGGTGATTGGCTCTAGTGCAAGTGGGAGATTGTTAGTGTAGGTGCCCTAGAGGCAATACATTGTTTCTTTGAATAAACCTTTATGTCACTTGATTATTCAATAAACGTATTTATTATGACTTTAATTATTGCGATATATTTGTTAGCATAATAAATGTCCTTAGAATCATGATACACATTATATAGTTTAAGTACATGACTTGAACTTGAGATTATATAATATATCATATTCTTAAAAGGTTCCTGGTCGAGTATTATTATTATAGGACAATAATAATAGACTAGTATGTTGTTTGACGGATAACCACATCTCATTGGTGATAAGTATGGAGATACTAAAGTCAATACATACGTACATGTAGGAGTACATGGTACTGGACAGACCTACAGTGAGATTCTTAATGTTTAATAAAGTCATAAGAAAGACTCACCGTGATAATAGTGTAATGATCCTTTGACTTGAGATCATTATATTTCTATACGAGGATTAATATACTTTGACTACATTAAAAGTTACCTTTGACCGGGTGATGATAAAAGTGGACATCGGGTATATCATGAGTCTTATGAGAAATATGAATGATAGATAAAGGATTTAACCCTCCTAGAATTAGGAGAGATATTATTGGCCTCTTGATTGAGTGAGACTATAAAATGCATGGCCATGCTCAAATAATGATTTGTTTTAATAGTCTACTCATGGATCAAGTAAACTCGGATTAAATGTTGAAGAGGATGACTAAATACATGCCTCGAGTTTAATCTATAATATATGGTTAAAGGGATTATATTACACGGAAGCATTAATCACGAAAGGTTTAATATGGATCACCATTTAAATTATTATTACTTGGGTAGCAATGATGTATTACTAGATACCGCTCTTTGTTTACTATTTTAATTGAGACTTTAAAATCGTTGCCAACGTAATAATAACCTATAGGGTCACACACTTAGTATGTCTTAAAAGGAGTTTTAATTTAAATTGAGAATTTAAATTAAATCATTATTAAATAAAGAATTGGCTATTTAATTAATTGGACTGGTCCTAATTAATTATCTAAGTAAATTTGAATTTAATAAAGTAAGAACAGAATTGGGTTTAAGGAAATCCAATAATAAAATCAAAATAAAATTAGAATTGGGTTAAAGGAAGCCCAATTCGGGTTTTTGATTTTAGCCCACTATCTCTCATATAAATACATGATGATGTATTACTTTAGGGTTAGAGATTTCATAAAATTGTTTTATTAAAAACCCTAGCATCTCTTTGAGAGGCTAGAGAGATAGAGAGAGGCTGTTCTTCGCGGGCTAGCACCTGGCTCCTCGGATCGTTGGACGGTCGGACATTCGTGTGGATTACCTTAGAGACACAGATCTTGACGTGAAGATTGTGTGTGGTGATTACAAGCTAGGATCTCCGTTGAGTTCGTGAAAGTAACGTTTTAAAGGTATGATTCGTTTCTCCATAATCTGTCCGTAATTATACATGGATCCTGGTTGGGTTTCGAATTTTTTTTTTTATTTACATCTTTCCGCTGCGTTTTATGCCTCGGAACCCATAAAGTTTCAGGGTTAAAAGGCAATACCTGATCAGTAGCAGTTGCAGAAGTCCCAGTAGGAGTGTGTTGTTCCAGTTGAAGTTGAATTGATTGTTCAGGAACATGTGCAAATTGCTCAATAGTAGGTACTACTTGTTCAAGTGTTGGCCCAAGTGGCTTAAGAACTGGTACGAGTGCATGCTGAATGACAGGTATTTGTATGTAGGTGGACATGTATTGCGTAATAACCACTGGTACATCTGGAAATTTAAGCTTAGCACTATACCCTGTGAATAATCTGGTTGTTGGTTTACCCGATACCTGAGACTGACAATTCAAGAATGGAGCATGAAGAGTTATAGGAACCAAGTGATTAAAAATCAAAGTGAAGAATCTAGGATATTAACATGAAACTTTTTCACCCTGATCAAAGTTCCTTTTAGCAGTAATGATTCTTCTGACCATAGGAACACAAAGAAGTCTACCAATATTGATTCTATGGTTGTAAACAACTGCAAATCCAATACACTGCAAAAGCGAAGATATCACACTGAAATTGCTTTTCGTCGAGTTGGCAAACACCTTTGCTAGTGTGTCAAACAGGTAGTCCTATTCCTGAACCAGATACCTTTTATTCACATTAGAAAGGTCTACCTTATCTTGATAATTAATTCCAGTGAAAAAATTAATCAAGTCTTGCTTAGAAGGTAGATCTTCAAAATTATCACTTGGAAAATTCAGGGCGGTATTAATGACAGACTCATCCACTGTGTACTGATTTGGTCCAACAGAGAAAACAAACGATCTGTTATCATTTGATACAACAGCAGTGGTACACATTAGTCGATGGGGTTCGATTTTCAGAGGAGCATATGATCTTAGAGCAGTGCTAACAATCGAATGATCATTCATAAATTGAATCCACGGTCAAAAACGTTCAAGTGAACACTTCTCCGGATCAAAATACCCAACCAAATTATGTTTTATTAGCTCAAAATGATTATTAGTATTACCAACCATTTTAATCAGAATTTAAACCCTTTGAAAAGATCAGATTTTAACAAAATAATTAATTAAATTGAATTATTTGAATTAATAATTACTTAAAAATTCAAAATATTTAATTGTTCTTCAAAAAATCTGAAAACTTGAGGATATGATCTTGATACACACACAAACACACAGGTATTTTTAGTTTTTGAAGAATCAAACCCAAACTTCTAATTTTTCAGATCGTACGAATTGAGTTTAGAAAAACAAAAATCCTAAAAAATCGACCAAATCTTGAGTTTGAACCGTCAAGATATAGATATTCAGTCAAGGAAACGATGGATGTTCTCAGATCGTGATTCCTGTGAGATTTGAGGGGAAAATTTGGCAGAGTTTCTACTGAGCTCGATGTGTATATTGTAAGTATATGTATCGGTCTTGGTTTTTACACGCAAGAGATGGAATGACTTAAAACTAAAAAAGACTAAAAACCTATTCTACAAGCTATATAAGGTTACGCCTGGCTATGACTTAAAATTGGGCTGAAAAACTCGGTATGACTTAAGTCCGGGTATGACTTAAGTCTCGATATGACTTAACCTTTTCCGATATGGTCGATATGCCTTAACCTGTTCAGATGTGGTCGGTATGACTTAACTCTCTGTTAGGAATTATGTTGCTCTTGATGATAAGTACTTGAAAACACCTTGAAAAATCATATGTGTAAAAGAATAAGTTTGTAACTTGTCAACGGATATCCAAGTTATAAGTATCCGTTGATAAGGCAACTTATCGGTTGATAAGTATGTAGCATACCACTTTTAAGTTTTGTCAGTTGTTTGGTTCTGTCATAGTTACTAGAAACACTACGCCATAAACGCACATACGCAACCCTTTTTAAAAAGCGTTGCACAGAAAGCGTTTCGTTAGATAGAAATTTTGGGTCTTTTGCAACTGAGCTGAACTGGTGTTGCGTTAGATATAATTTAGTGTTGCGTATTACCCACAGTGTTTCACATCATGCAATACTAACTGCTGGTGTTGCGTTACATAATTTTTTATTTTAATAAATGATGACGTGGCAGAAGTGGGACCCACATGTGCTGACGTGGCATTTGCTGACGTAGCAATTGTGGGGCCCACAATTGCTGACGTGGAAGAAGTGGGACCCACCTGTGCTGACGTGGCATTTGATGACGTGGCATAAGTGTTGCATTACATAACAGTAGTGTTGCATTTGCTGTTTGAAGTGTTGCATTAGATATATTTTTTTATTTAAATTCTGACGTGGCAGGTGCGGGACCCACCACTGCTGACGTGGCAGTGTGGGGTCCACAATGTTGACGTGGCAGGAGGCCCACCAATGCTGACGTGGCAGTTGTGGGGCCCACAATTGCTGAGGTGGCAGGTGTGGGACCCACCTCTCCTGACGTGTCATATGATGACGTGGCATAAGTGTTGCATTAGATAACAGTAGTGTTGCATTTGCTGTATGAAGTGTTGCATTAGATATATTTTTTTTATTAAAATTCTGACGTGGCAGGTGCGGGACCCACCACTGCTGACGTGGCAGTGTGGGGCCCATAATGGTGACGTGGCAGGAGGCCCACCAATGCTGACGTAGCAAATTGTGGGGCCCACAATTGCTGAGGTGGCAGGATTGGGACCCACCTCTGCTGACGTGTCATATGATGACGTGGCATAAGTGTTGCATTAGATAACATTAGTGTTGCATTTGCTGTATGAAGTGTTGCATTAGATATTTATTTAACTAGTCTTGTCCCGAATGATGAATCTATTTTTTTAAATTATTTTTTCGACGTTCCAATCACACGGATGTCAAGATATAATGATTTTAGTGGTACCGTAATTTTTCAAAAAAATTCCTATTTGTATTTGGTTTGGTTTTATAACGGTCAAACCGGTCAAAGTGGACTTCTTTTTAACTAGTCTTGTCCCGAATGATGAATCTATTTTTTTAAATTATTTTTTCGACGTTCCAATCATACGGATGTCAAGATATAACGATTTTAGTGATACGGTAATTTTTCAAAAAATTCCTATACGTATTTGGTTCGGTTTTATAACGGTCAAAGTGGACTTCCTTTTAACTAATCTTGTCCCGAATAATGAATCTATTTTTTTAAATTATTTTTTCGACGTTCCAATCACTCGGATGTCAAGATATAACGATTTTAGTGATACGGTAATTTTTCAAAAAAATCCTATATGTATTTGGTTTGGTTTTATAACGGTCAAACCGGTCAAAGTGGACTTCCTTTTAACTAGTCTTGTCCTGAATGATGAATCTATTTTTTAAATTATTTTTTCGACGTTCCAATCACACGGATGTCAAGATATAACGATTTTAGTGATACGGTAATTTTTCAAAAAAATCCTATATGTATTTGGTTTGGTTTCATAACGGTCAAACCGGTTAAAGTGGACTTCCTTTTAGCTAGTCTTGTCCCGAATGATGAATCTATTTTTTTAAATTATTTTTTCGACGTTCCAATCACTCGGATGTCAAGATATAACGATTTTAGTGATACGGTAATTTTTCAAAAAAATTCATATATGTATTTGGTTTGGTTTTATAACGGTCAAACCGGTCAAAGTGGACTTCCTTTTAACTAGTCTTGTCCCGAATGATGAATCTATTTTTTTAAATTATTTTTTCGACGTTCCAATCGTACGGATGTCAAGATATAATGATTTTAGTGATACGGTAATTTTTCAAAAAAATTCCTATATGTATTTGGTTTGGTTTCATAACGGTCAAACCGGTCAAAGTGGACTTCCTTTTAACTAGTCTTGTCCCGAATGATGAATCTATTTTTTTAAATTATTTTTTCGATGTTCCAATCGCACGGATGTCAAGATATAACGATTTTAGTGATACGGTAATTTTTCAAAAAAATTCCTATATATATTTGGTTTGGTTTCATAACGGTCAACCGGTCAAAGTGGACTTCCTTTTAACTAGTCTTGTCCCGAATGATGAATATATTTTTTTAAATTATTTTTTCAACGTTCCAATCACTTGGATGTCAAGATATAACGATTTTAGTGATACGTTAATTTTTCAAAAAAATTCCTATATATATTTGGTTTGGTTTCATAACGGTCAAACCGGTCAAAGTGGACTTCCTTTTAACTAGTCTTGTTCCGAATGATGAATCTATTTTTTTAAATTATTTTTTCGACGTTCCAATCACTCGGATGTCAAGATATAACGATTTTAGTGATACGGTAATTTTTCAAAAAAATTCCTATATGTATTTGGTTTGGTTTCATAACGGTCAAACCGGTCAAAGTGGACTTCCTTTTAACTAGTCTTGTCCCGAATGATGAATCTATTTTTTTAAATTATTTTTTCGACGTTTAAACCGGTCAAAGTGGACTTCCTATATGTATTCTAGTTTTTCTGTTGATGCATGTTCAATGAATTTTCTAATCAGTCATCTCTCTTTTGTGTCCATTTCTTGTTGATAGAATTGATACGACAGGTGTCATAGCAAGGGTAAAGGAATTATTTAAAGGACACCAAGCACTGATTTTAGGATTCAATACCTTTTTGCCGAAAGGATATGAGATTACAATTCGAGAGGGTGAACCATACGGTCCAAACCCAGCAAAGAAGCCAGTTGAATTTGAAGAGGCCATCAAATTTGTAAACAAAATTATGGTAAAAGCTACATTCTATTCAACTTTTCATTTTCTTATCCTTTTACCCGATTCACAACTGATATGCCCTGTGCCTGCACAGACAAGGTTTCACGGTGATGATCAAGTATACAAGTCTTTCCTCGATATCTTAAATATGTACAGAAGGGAAAACAAAAGCATCAAAGATGTTTACCGTGAGGCATGTTTGTTTTATCTGTTGTGTAGAATTACACTTTTCTTTCCTTTATACTGTTGCTGTCCTTGGTATTCTAGAGCTTCTATTTTTTTACTGTACGTTTAATTTGCCATCCCCTTGCAGGTTTCTAATCTTTTTCGTGATCACACAGACCTTCTAGCCGAGTTCGCTCACTTTTTACCCGATTCGACGGGAACAGCTTCGCTTCATTATCCTAACACTGGCAAGAAGTCTATCCTGTATCGCGATGATAGGAGCTCTCCTATGACAACAATGAGGCCTATACATGTAGAGAAGTTAAATTTGTAAATCAACAATTTAGAAATCTCAGTTCTCTTTTTATTAATATAAATCCTTTTCTTGTTTTGCTATCAGCAGAAAGGCATAGCTTCACATGCTAACGGTGGCTTCAGCATTGACCAACCTGATCCAGATGATAAAGAGCTGGTGAGAGTTGACAAAGAGCAGCAAAGGCGTAGTGACAAAGACAAAGAGCGAGGATAAGACAGGGATCGAGATGATAAAGATATCGATCTTGATGTGAAATATTCTCCACAAAAACGGAAGCCTACCAATAAAAATGACGACACTGCCACTGACCCATATTATAAAGGTGCAGATTTTTTTATTTTTTTGTTTAAAAACCTGTCTAGGAGGGTTGCCACTATTGGATATCCCTTGTATCTACTTGTTTTAGGCTGTACTAAAATGTCAACAGTTATCTGGATTACTTGGTACCATTTAGAAGTGGTACTATGGTAATCTCATAGGAGTCCGGACTCATTGTAACTGGAGCACCTTTACTTGTAGCAACCTCAGAGCTTATCAGAGCCTCAGAGGTCCTTCCTAATGCTTGCACTCCTTGTCTTACTTTTGTTTTATACGTATAACTTATCTTTAGGCAATTATTTTCTTTGCACACTCTTCTTTTCATGTTATTACATGGTTGCCTTTGCCTTTTCTTATTTGACTATTTATTATTTGACTATTTAAAACATTGATTTCCTGTGTTTGGTAACTGTTTCTCTTCCTTACTGCTTATAATCAGTAGGTTTCAGTTCTTGCATGTCACATTCTTTTGTGTATTATATCGGTCCTATATGTTTATCTGATTATCTAGTAGACTGGCATCTTTACTTAGGCACCATTGAACTATTTTGGTACTATGTCCTTTTGTTTTGTTGAACTGGATTCTCTGTTTTACCATCTTTTCAGACTTGATACTCATTTCTTAATTTGGGAAGCACTATATCTTAGTATTCTTGGTATGCTGCAGTTTTGACATGTTCTTTAATCACCTGATCTGATCTGCAGAATTGAGTACAAGCGCGAAGGTTCTGGTCGAGGGAACTTGGGATCACCAACTGATAAAATTTCTCAGTGAGTTTTTCTGATGATCTTTAAAACCTCGTAATGTGGTCTCTGATAGATTATATACTAAGACACTTGACATAAGTTCTTCATTCAGGGTGATCGAGGAAATTGCTGTTGAAGGTGAGAAAAAACTGGATGCCAAAAAGCCCTCTGGAGAGGAAGATGCAGATGAGACTGAAGAAAAGGAGCCGGAGAAGAAGGTAGATGTCAAGCTTTATTAACTGCCCCCCTCCCCAGTTTTGTCAATTAAAATATTATGTATATGAATGTAAGTTCATGTAAGACATTAAGATAACATAATAAGTTCATGTTCTCCACATGCCATCTGTTTTTTCTGATTTGGCTAGTAAAATTGTTGATTCTTCATGAGCATGGTGTTGTTCTCTGGCTATGGAATAACATATTTAAATACGTCCTGCGATAGTTGTAAAATACAAATAAGCTTCTTCCTGTGGTGAAAATAAGGACTTACCTGTACTGTACAAGAATGAACAAAAGATTTATTGTTAACAAAAGCCTCCTGTTCCAAGGAAATTCCAAATGGCACCTTAAGTTAAACATTCGGCTTAATATCTAGGCCAGGCTGATCATACCTACCCAGCTTCTTAACGTCTTTGTTTTCTAGACAGCAACCTCTTTTTAAAGTAACAAGTGAATGACAGCAAATGTTGTAATAGAAGTAATTTATCATTTAAAGTCAAAAGTGGATCATATATTTTGGAATAGAAGTATTTATTCTATAACCTAATAGCATGTTTTTTTTGTTTTTTGCAGATTTGTGTTTGGTGTTTGCATCACATAATAAACAAGGCTGAGAAAGACAACGTAGAAGGCAGGGTCTGGTCCTCTTGGATACAACAGTGTTTCTTATCTATTTTTTTATATATTTTTGAATTAGCGTACTTTGTACTTAGAATTAGTGCATGTGCTTGGTTTAGTACATGTAAAATTGTTATGTAGTTTTGTTGGCTACATTATTTAGGACTTTTAAAGTTGTTGGCTGAATCATTGTGCTTGGTTTTTGGACATTTAGTTATTTTAGATTGGACAGGTTGGTATTATGTATGAACAAAGCAGCCATTTCAATTTTTTTTATAAAAAACCGTTGCATTTGATGTATATTTGATGTTGCAGTAGCATAGTTTTAATGTTGCAAAAAAAAATGGTGTTGCATTTGAAAAGAATGGTGTTGCTTAAAAAAAATTTTAGTGTTGCATTATACTCAAATAGCGTTGCGTTAGATAGTGGACCCCATTCCTGACATGGCATGTGGGCCCTACTGCTGATGTGGCATGTGGGTTCCCACTGCTGATGTGGCATGTGGGCCTATTGCTGATGTGGCATGTGGGCCCCAGTGCTGACGTGGCACCTTGGTGGGCCACACTAATGACGTGGCATGCCCCCCCCCATTTGTGACGTGGCACTTGTGGGCCCCACTAATGACATGTCAGCATGTTGACGTGGCACCTTACTTACATGTCAGCATGCTGATGTGGCACCTTGCTTACATGTCAGCATGCTGACATGGCTGAAAAATCTTATGCAACCCCATGTAGTGTTGCGTTTGCATGCTTTTGGTGTTGCATAAGACCTCTTATGCAATGCTTTCGTAGTGTTGCAATAGCTTGGGAAAAGCGTTGCATTAGGGGTCTTACGCAACGCCGGTATTGGTAACACCCCTCTGGTATTGCGTAATACCTTACGCAATGCTTTTCAGGTCTTTTGCAACTTTATTTGGGGGTTGCGTATGTGCGTTTATGGCGTAGTGAAATCCTAAGTCATGTTGACTATCAATGGATATGCAGAATAGGGTAGCTAATTGAACGTAAGCTGTGCTATGTAATTCTGTATAAGTGAAGTGATATCTCAGCTGATGAAGTTTCTATGTCAATGGATATTGCACCTCAACAAACAACAGTCAACCTATTGATCAGTGTCTACTTCAACGGATAAAACGCTCCAACTAATAATGTCTTGGAATTAGAGGTTGATGGCGACTTGACATGCCTGACAGATCACATGGGTTGATAAATTTAAAAAGGGTATGGAAGCCTGTATTGGAAACGAAGAAGAAAAAGAAACATTCCTTGTTCTTGCAAACAATTCAGCTATTAAATCTAGTGCATATCTGTCCAAGACAATCCAGACAAAATTGTATCACATGGAGACAAGGAGTGGCAGCAACCCTGCAGAATACTTTGACTTGCAAGATTCATTTATTTTGTAGGGTTTGTAAACTTAGAGTACATATATACTTCACATGTAGCATAGCTAAGTAGAGAAGAAAACACAGAGCTGAAAGCACAAAGCATTAGGTTTTCTTGTAAAATACTTAGCCTTGTATTCACAGCTGTGTACTCGTTTACACAGATTATTTTCTTCAATACAACCCTCAGGTGGAGTCGATAAAAACCCACCTGAAATTTTTAAAGAGTGTTATATGTTTGTTTTTCTTTGATTTCTATTTCATAATTTTCTTTCTATTTATCTGCTTAAATCAAGATCCATCTGTTGTCTTATAAATTCGAAAGAATTTTCAACAAGATTGTATTCAACCCCTCCTTCTACAGTCTTAAGGTGTGCAACTGGGAAATAACAATTGGTGTCAAAGCAAGCTTCTAACACACAAGAAGTTTAAAGATCAAGCACCATGGGAAAGAAGGACATAGGAGTAAAGATTCTAATTCTTGATAAAGACAACTACTTTCATTGGAAAGCAAAGATGCATCTTCATCTCTCAGCACTAGACGAAGACTATGTTGATTGCATAGAAAAAGGCCCTCGTATTCCTATGAAGCCTAATTCTGGTGTTGGTGAAGCTGCCGGTTCTGCAGCTACTGGAAGGCCTATTTCAAAAACTCAGACTGAGTTCATAGATGAAGATCTGGAAGTGATGCACAAGGATAAGAAGGCTATGAACATCTTATTCAATGGCATCGACCAAGATATGTTTGATTATGTTATAAACTGTACCACTGCCAAGTAAGTGTGGGACACTATCCAAACAATCTGTGAAGGAACTGTACAAGTCAGAGAAAATAAGATGCAGCTCCTAATACAACAATATGAGCATTTTCGCTTCTCCTCTGGTGAAAATCTCACAGACATATTCAGTAGATTTCAAAAGCTGCTGAATGGTCTGAAGTTGTATGGGAGAAATTATGAAACCAAGGAGTACTCCAACCTAAAGTTTCTGAGATCCCTTCCTAAAGAATGGAAGCCAGTGACAGTCTCGTTGAGGAACTCTCAAGATTACAAAGAATTTATACTTGAGAGACTGTATGGCATCCTGAAGACTTATGAACTTGAAATGCAACAAGATGAGGAAGTGGAGAAAATCCAGAAGAAAGGTGGATCTGTTGCCTTGGTGGCCAATATTCCAGTAAGCCAGGTGAGTAAAAAGATGGAGAGCACACAAGCCACACCAAGTCCAAAAACTTGTGAAGGTGGAGCTGAAGCTAGAAGAGGGAAAAGCAAGTTGATTGAAAAACTTGATGCATCGAGTGGAGATGAATCTGATGACTTGGATGATTATCTAGCATTCTTGCCAAGGAGATTTACAAAACTCAAGTTCAAGAGGAATCCAGCAGGAGGCAAGCAATTCGGAAAAGGTTTTCAACCATCCAGAGACATGGTTGAAAGGTCCAAGTTCAAATGCTTTAATTGTGGAATTGCTGGCCACTTTGCCAATGAATGCAGAAAGCCTAAAGCTGAGAATGAGAATAAGCAGTTTGGAACTGTTGACTACAAGAAGAAATATTTAGATCTTCTCAAGAAAAAGGAAAAAGCATGTGTGTCTAGGGACAATGATTGGGTTGCTGTGGAGATTCTGATACAGAAGAAGAGTTGGTCAACCTTGCCCTCATGGCAAATGAGAAAGATGAGGAAGCTAGTTCAGCAAGCAACCAGTTATTCTCTTCAAACCTAACTGATCTTTCTAAAGATGAATTTGCTAGTACAATTGATGAAATGTCGTTTGAATTGTATAACATGCATGTTTCCATGAAATCGCTTAGCAAAGAAAACAGGAGGATTAAAGATCTAAATGAAAAGTTAAGTGATAGGAATGCTTTAATAGAAACTCAGTTAATTGAATTCGAGGTTATGAGAAGAGATTGCCAGGAAGCTAAAGATGGATTGATTGAATCACTCAAACGTGAAAAGATATTGAATGAACAATTAAAGAAAGAACATGATCTAATTGCTATCTGGGGAAAATCTAAGGCCACTACTGAAGAGATTTGTCATGTCCAAGGGATTAACTCCTTTAGCAAATTAGAAGAAGCAAAGTTAGGTGTTGATGGTGAGACTGCTTTAGACAACGAGTCAACGGATAATCATGATAATCAGCCGTTGAACAATGAGCTGTCGATGGATTTTGATCATCCATCGAAGGCCAAAGTTGTCAGCAAAGCAACTCTAGTTAAACTAAACAATCAATATGGTCCCATCAGCAAAAACTTTGAATTAGAAGAATGTAGCAAAACAAAATCAGTTGAGAAAGCTAACATAGGTCACTTGTCCCACAAGTTATTGAAGGACAAGTTAGAGAAAGTTGAGTCAAGAGCTAAAGGAAGGAGAAAGAATAGAAATGGCAAGGTAGGGATTAATAAGCACAACAACTACACTCTTGATAAGTATGCTCCTAGGAAAGAGTGTGTAAATTGTGGTAGTGTTAATCATCTATCTGCTAACTGTAAAAAGTTGAAAATTGCTCCCATGCCTTTATCCTTGCCCACTTCTGCTATGTATGCTATGCCTAATAATTGTGTCCAACCTGCTCATGCATCTAGTCAATATAAAAACATGTCATTCATGCACAATCCATACTATCATGCTTTTAATATGCCTCAAATGCCATGGATAATGAATAACATGCATGCACAGACTATGCCTAATTCTGATTTCTGTAGTGCATATGAGCAAGTTTCGAACATTGGCTTTCAAAATCCCACACCCAGAGTTAAGATTGATTTAACACAATCTGGACCCAAGGGTAGAAAGGATTTGAAGGGCAAGAAAAGGGCTAACACAACTGGACCCAAGGAAACTTGGGTACCAACATCAACTTGATTTGGTTTTGGTGTGTGCAGGGATACCGAAAAAACCTCTGGTATCTGGATAGTGGCTGTTCCAGACATATGACTGGAGATTCTACCCTGCTCACTGAGTTCGAGGAGAGAGATGGCCCTAGCATTACCTTTGGAGACAACAGCAAAGGATATACTAGAGGATATGGCTTGATTTCAAAAGGAAATGTTGTCATTGAGGATGTAGCACTAGTTGATGGACTTAAGCATAACTTGCTTAGTATCAGTCAACTATGTGATAAAGGTCAAAATGTGTGGTTTACTTCAGAAGCTTGTGTTATTTTCAAGAAAAACGACAACAAGGTAGTGATGACAGGTAACCAGAAAGGGAATATGTACATAGCTGACTTCAATTCAACAAGTGCAAATACAGCTACATGACTTTTCAGCAAGGCAAGTGTAGATGAAGGATGGCTATGGCACAAGAATTGTCACACTTGAATTTCCAAGCAATGAATGAGTTGGTGAAAAAGGATTTGGTTAGAGGTATTCCAAAATTGGATTTCTCCCAGGATGGATTGTGTGATGCATGCCAAAAAGGGAAGCAAAAGAAGGCCTCTTTTAAATCCAAGTCAATATCCTCCATTGATCATCCCCTACAGCTATTGCACATGGATCCCTTTGGACCAGTCAATGTATTATCAATCTCTAAGAAGAGATACTGTGTAGTGATTGTGGATGACTTCTCTAAATACACATGGACATTCTTTCTTCACTCCAAAGATGAGGTAGGAGAAATCATCATCAATCATATCAGAACAGTCAACAACAATCCTTCTTTCAAAGTTAGAAGGATGAGAAGTGACAATGGAACTGAATTCAAAAATCGTGTGATGAAAGAGTTTTGTGAAGAACAAGGGATTATCCAAGAATTCTTTACACCAAGGACTCCTCAAGAAAATGGTGTAGTAGAAAGGAAAAACAGGACTCTCATTGAAGTTGCAAGGACTATGCTTGAAGAATCAAAGTTACCAACATACTTCTGGGCTGAAGCTGTTAATACTGCTTGCTATACTCAGAATATTTCTTTGGTCAATCAAGCAAGAGGCATGACACCCCACCAACTGTTCAAGGGAAAGAAGCCAACAATTAACTTCTTACATGTCTTTGGTTGTAAATGTTTTGTCTTGAGAAATCAAGGTGAGAACATTGGAAAGTTTGACACAAAGGCAGATGAAGCTATTTTTGTTGGATATTCATCAGGGAAATCATATAGGATCTACAACCTAAGACTTAACATTGTTATGGAATCCATACATGTTATCTTTGATGATAAGAAAATCCAAGGGTTGGTAGATGAAAGTTTCCATGAAGATCTCTCATTTGAAAATGAGATGAGTAGTGATGGCAGTGAAGATGATGAAGATGCAGTGTCAACTGGTGTTAGAATGCAGCATGCTCAAGGTGAAGAGCGTGGGACATCATTTATTGATGCTGAGGAAGCTCCATCTATTGGTAATTATTCTGAAGTACCTATTGACAGTCACAGGGATATATCCATTTATCACTCTGCTAGAACTCCATCCTCAAGAGCCACACACTCAGTGGGAGTATCTCATAGTTTTCACTCAACAACTAATCAGAATAATCAACAAAGGGAGAATGAAGCTACATCATCCAGACTAAATCAGCCACCACAAAGAAAATGGACTAGAGATCACCCATTTGAACTCATCATTGGAGATTCAAATGCCAGAGTCCAAACTAGAAGGGCAACTCAAGAAGAATTCTTGTATACCAGTTTTCTGTCTAAAGAAGAACCTAAGAAGGTTGAGGATGCTCTCCTAGATCCAGATTGGGTTATAGCTATGCAAGAAGAGCTAAACCAGTTTGAGAGAAATGAAGTGTGGAAGCTTGTACCCAAACCAAAGGACAAATTAGTGATTGACACTAAGTGGGTATTCAAGAACAAGATGGATGAGAATGGCATAGTTACAAGGAACAAAGTTAGATTGGTTACAAAAGGCTACTGTCAAGAAGAAGGAATTGATTTGGATGAGACCTTTGCACCTGTAGCAAGGTTGGAAGCAATCAGAATCTTCCTGGCCTATGCAGCCCATGCCAATTTTAAAGTCTATCAGATGGATGTCAAGAGTGCTTTTCTAAATGGTATTTTGGAAGAAGAGGTGTATGTGAGTCAACCTCCTGGTTTTGAAGACCCAAACTTTCTAGAATATGTTTATTTTCTTCTCAAAGCTCTCTATGGCCTAAAGCAAGCACCAAGAGCCTGGTATGACACTCTCTCACAGTTCCTTATAGAGAATCACTTCACTCGAGGTACTATTGATAAAATTCTCTTTTATAGAAATGTCAATGGCTTTATGATACCTGTTCAAATTTATGTAGATGATATAATTTTTGGGTCTATTGATGAGAAGCTTTGCAAAAGGTTTGCCAAACTTATGCAAAGTAAATATGAAATGAGCATGATGGGTGAACTAACTTATTTTCTTGGTTTACAAGTAAAGCAAGTTAGTGATGGTATTTTCATTAGATTTAACTTACTAGATTGTGCTTCTGCAAAAACACCCATGGCCACTGCCACTAAACTTGAGTTGAATACTAAGGAGAAGAAAGTGGACATCTCAAGTTATAGGGGCATGGTTGGCTCACTTTTATATTTAACAGCAAGCAGGCCTGATATTATGTTCTCTACCTGTTTATGTGCTAGATTCCAAGCTGATCCCAGGGAATCTCATTTAATATCTATTAAGAGGATTTTCAGATATCTCAAAGGGACACCAAACCTTGGCACTTGGTACCCTAGAGAATTTGGTTTTAATCTAACTGGCTATTCAGATGAAGATTATGCAGGTTGCAAAATTGACAGAAAAAGTACCACAGGCACTTGTCAATTCTTATCGAATAAGCTGGTATCATGGTTTAGCAAGAAGCAGAATTCAGTTTCCACTTCTACTACAGAAGCTGAGTATATTGCAGCTGGTAGCTGTTGTGCACAAATTTTGTGGATGAAAAATCAACTTCTTGACTATGGGTCAAGAATTGATAAAATTCCAATTTTCTGTGACAACACTAGTGCCATTGATATATCTGAAAACCCAGTGCAACATTCCAGGACCAAGCACATAGACATCAAATATCACTTCATTAGAGAGCATGTGATGGAGGGTACTGTGGAACTTCATTTTGTTCTAAGTGAGAAGCAACTTGCAGATATCTTTACAAAGCCACTTGATGAATCAACATTCACAAGGTTGGTAAGTGAGTTAGGTATGTTGAATTTTTCCTGATTTATTTAAGTTATTTGCATGGTTGATTAAGCAGCCAGAAATTAGTTTGAGTTTTCTTTTATATGGAAAGGCATAAAATTTTGCCTAAGTCAAAATTTTCCTATCAACGGATGTGTCAATATCCGTTGATATTCGAATAAATTTTTGGATTTTATTTTATTTGATTTAGAGGATAATAAGTTTCTCTTTGCGTGTATTAAGTCCAATAATACATGTCAACGGGAAACTCGCTTCTCGAGGATTCACTCTATTATCCGCTGGGTAATTCTTTATTTTTTATTTTTTTTTCTTCGATCATGACTGTGTTGTCAAATCTTATTTACCATTTCATGAACGAATATTTTTCTTGGCCTTCATGTTTGCATGCTTATGTGCTATTTGTGCTAATTGATTTCTTAGAAATTGTCCTATTATTCTTGCGTATTTCTATTAACTTGTTTTAATAGAATAAATAGGATTAATCATGACACTTTCTAGGGAATCTAAGAGAGAGATTACATGTATAGACTAGCCTTGCATGCAACCATAACTGGTATCTATAGGTGTGTCTTTTCATCGTTTCATATTCCCAAAACCATCTATTTATACAGCAGCCAGTTACAATCTCTTCACATTTGACATTATCTTCTTTGCAACCTTCATCTCTTCAAACCCTCTTTCAATCTTGAACCATGCCCATCATCATGTATTCTAAATTCATCAATGGAGTCTACTTCAACTACCAAGACTTCGTCATCGTAGCTGAAGGTTCTACCTACCCTATTGACGATATTCCAGAATCTATCATTAAGAAGTTCACGTTTGAGATGGAGTTAGAAATGAGCTTCTTACTAGGGAGTTTCGTCATTGAGCAAGGGATCATTGTAGAGGAAAGAGAAAGGGAGAAGCGTCGTGCCTTAGAAGAACAGAAGCGTATCATTGGTCTTGCCATAACCATGTCGCAGTGAGGCAGCCAAGAAGCCGAAAGTCCAAAATCATTCTAGTTCCTAGGATTTTTGTTCTTATGACTTCTTCTCCTTAATATATTTTGCTATGTAGAATCAATGTTCGAGATGCTTAAATTTTAAATGAATAAAAAAAATGCTTAATTGTCCTTTGTTTTGAGTTCATTATTTGCACAATTCTTCCATATGTGATGCTATGAGTTTAATTAGATCTATTCTGAAACTGCTAATTGCTTAACTGAAACTGTTCTACATGACATTTAACATGTTCATGAATTATCCATTTCAGGATAATGAAATTCAAACTCACAGATTATCACAGGCTTTCAGTAACAATATTAATTGTTCTTGACTTAATGAAATCAAAAAGGGATACTATCCAATCAACAAGCTGAGAATTATTGAGGTAACTGTTGCTACCCCTCATTCTACTACTCAATCTCAAGGTTCTTTGCAAATGAGTGTTGCTATGGAGACTGTATCTGGGAACCCACAGTCTCCTACCCAGGCAACCAAACATAATTATAAATCCAAATCAAAGAAACCATCCTCAAGTGTTTCTCAAAAGACACTTGTTATAAAAACTACCATAACCTCTGAAGGGAGTGACCAGGTGGTAGTGAGTGGTGAGGGACAGGGTGAACATCAAAGAAACCTTAAGGATAAGGTTGGAGAGGTAAGTAAGTCCCAGCCTAGCCACATTGCAGTCTCCCAAAAGACTGTTAATGTTGAAAAGGATTTAAACACATCCTTAGCAGCATCCTCTCAACAGAGTGTTGTTATTGAAAAGAGTTCCCAACCAGGAACATTGAACAAGAGGGAAAGGGACACCACTAGCCAAAAATACCAATCAAAACCTTTGTCAGAAAGAAGAAACCTAAAGTTGCTATGGGTGCACAAGGGTCACACACAGTTCAATTTTACTTGACTGAACCTTCTAAAATTCAGCTTGATGTGGCTCCAGTAAATGTGGAGTCATAGCCCAACTCTCCCTCTACAAACACTCCATATATTCCAGATTCACCATCTCTATCTCTGGATGTGGACATGATTTCCACATCACAAGCAGATTCTCCCCTCTTACTTCCGAAGGAGGAGCCCCACTCTGAACCTGCTGGTCATCATCTTCTAGATGATTTGTTAGACCAACAGCAAATTCTTCCTGATACTATGAATGAAACTATGCCACCTTCCTTAAAATCATTCTGCACAGATTCTACCATAGTCTCTCTATCAACTGCTATCCCTTCTACTTCATCGATGGATATTTCTTATCCGTTGACAAGTGTCTGTTCACCGATGGATATGCGTAACAGCGGTCATCCATTGGTAGATTCAACTACAGCATCAATGGGTATCTCACACTCATTGATTGATGTGCTTCCTACAACTACAGCAAAAGTCACACTCTTAGTTCAAACACTTCCAATATTGAGGGAAGGGAGTGTCATTTCTGAGAGTGAGAGGCTACCTTTTGAGCAGGCAAAAGGAGAGAATATGAGTGAGGGGCTGGCAATTTCTTCCTGCCAGGCAAAAGGAGAGCATGAGAGTTTTACCTTAGTAGGTGAAGGTGAGGGTGTGAGAGGTGTGAGCCAGGGGGAGCCCTTGATGAAAATGAGATTGAACATGAGAGAAAAGCAGGTACATGAGATATAAGGGTGGATGAAGCCATTGCTAGTGAGTCAATGGAGGTTGAGGATGCCCCCAGAACCAGTTTCTATCAACAGACATCTCAACAAGTCATTGATAGAACTGTTCTTGGAGCTGAAACCTTTACTTACCCTGTTTCCGACCATATTTCTTGGGCTAAATTGGGCAATGTGGAGGCTGAGCAGCAGCTAAACTTGGTACACTCAACTAAATCTATGCAGAGAGCTAACGATACTCTTACAAAGCTGCCTCTAACTGCTACTGATGTGAATCAGTCTGACTCTGAATTCACAGATGAAGATGAAGATGAAGTGCCTTCACAGCAACCTGGAGATCTACCGGAATGGTTAATGTCCAAAGACTATATCTCCAAGGATGAGCACAATGAGTTAGTAGTACAGTATGAGAAGACTGTGGCTACTTTACAGGATGCTGAACCCGCTCTGAAGCTTGTGTAAGAGAATTTTCTGGCTACTCTCAAACTGCACAAGTGTCTTCTCAATAAAAGGGTGATGGATAAGGATGACTTCAAGCTTGAAATTAAACATGCATTAGAAGCTCAAAACAAGAACTTGGAGATTCTTCTTCCTCCCCGTACAATGAAGCAGCTTAGACATAAGCTGAATAAGGATGCAGAAACAGATAAGAAGATTGAAGATCTGTTTGCAAAAGTTGATAAGTTAAGTACTATTGTTGCAGATCAAAAGCTCATTCTTGAAGCTCATAATCAACAAATTGCTCTCCTTGAAAGACTGTTGAACCTGCCTACTACTCAATCCCTTGATGCTAACAAAAGGGGGAGAAGTTTGGTGATAAGGAGACAACAAGTGAGAGGGAGCAACTTCACTCTAATCTAGTTCCAACAGCTCCAGTAATTTCGTCTAGTGAGGATGACCCAGTTATTCAACCTGAAGACTCTATAGCGACAAGGCTGGCTGCAAATTGTTAGGTCCAATATGTTTGTAGAAGGGGGGGTTGAATACAAACAGTACTGTTTAATCGAAATTTGTTCGGATAAATTTAATTTATATTTTGACAAATTTGAGCGGAATTAAATGAAACAAAATTCAAGTTGAATATAAAATTATATTAACTTGAGGGGTTTGTTACAAATACAGTACAGAAATTATATCTAGTTAATAAAAACAAATTAGAAAATTCGACATGAATTTTTCTAGATTTGTTAATAAAAATCGAGATATAGATTAGGAGTAAAAACTCGCTAATATTACAAGAGTATCAAGTAAACAAGTTCTATCGGATCGGATATTAAAAATAAGATGAACTTGATTTTCTATGAATTTTTCTCTTGCTGTGTTGTTCTTCAAAAATGAGAGAGAATGGAGTTGTTCTTGTTTCTTGAAAATATTATGTTCTGTGTTTTTTTTGTTATCTGGCCGCCTGTCTTGATTTATTTAGCCTCCTGCATCTTTTCTTTTTCATTTGTATTGCCAAGACAATCGGCAAGACAATCTGCTCTTCCAAGACAATCAATTTTGTACTGCCAAGACAATCGGCAAGACAATCCAAAATCTCCAAGACAATCAATTTGTATTGCCAAGACAATAGGCAATACAATAGTCAAGACAATGCAGCTTACCAATACAATCGGCAAGACAATTGAAATTGTCTTTGACAAATAAAAACTCAGCTGTAATGATTGAGTTGAATTGTTTTGTTAACAATTCATTTGAACTACCAGTTGAATAACCAGTCACAAGTGAGGAAGTGAAGCACACGCGCGACTCGTTATTTGTTTTTTTACTGGACCGTGGCTTCCACGCGCGCCACAAGCGCGTCTCGCGCTTTGTCGACAGCAACATGTGATTCTCAGCAAGTTGTTTACTAAGTTGTTTACTAACAATAATGTTGACAGATGCTTTTCTTCTTTAACCACTAAGTCGACCACAACATCTTCCTTTTTTTTTATTTATTTATCTTTTGTTTCTTTTTTTTTTCTTTTGAATTTAATTTAATTAAATACTTAATCAATTAATCATTAAAATAAATAATGATTAATTAATTAATTAATTAAATCAATTCAGATTAATACATTAATTCAAAATTAATTAACATGATAATTAATTTAATAAATAAATTAATTCAGAATGAATTAATTTATTAAATTAAATTAATTACATAATTATATTAATTAAAGAGAATTAATATAAATCTTTTGACAGCTCAAATCTTTTTATTGAACCACTGAAAGTAATAAAGAATTACCACCGGATTTTCGTTGACGCTCGATGCACGGTCTGGTTCATGAGCGACTAACTCCAACGGTTTTTCTTTATTTTTGACTCTATGATTTGGTTTATTTCTTCTCTCAACATACCAGTCTTGACAGCTTGAACCACTGAAGTTAATGATAAACAACCATTGTTTAATGTTGACACTCGATGTACTGTCTGGTTCATGAGTGACTAACCGCAATGACTGTTCTTTATATATTGACTTTAAAATCTGGTTCCTTTTTCTTTTCTTCTCTCTCTATTAATTCTTCTGTACTGTCTCTGTCACCGTCGAAATCTCTGTCACTTTAAATGAATCCACTTCTTTAACGAATACTTCACTGAGGCTTGATCAGATGTCTGAACTTCTTTCAATGTAGTAAATCTTCAAGTCTGTAGATTGACCTTGATCTTTTTCTTCTGACAGATAATACACTCTGAGATTCCTTGTGACAGTCTATATACTATTTACTATTACAATCTTGTTTAAGTTGAGTTGTATCCTTGAAATACAAATAGGCTACATCATATGCCTTTCAATCTCCCCCTATTTGTTTGTTAGACAATAACAAGCAAATACCTAGATGATAATTCAACTACCTCACTTAAACAAGAAAAAGATAAAACTTTTAAGAATTAAGTAAATAATACAAAAAAAATTTCTCTGGTTTAGATTTAAGAATTTCAGAATCTTCAGTTGATGAAATGATAGATGATTGTTCCTTTAGCACTGAACTGATCTTCAATAGATAACTCATCTTCATTTCTGATTCTTCATATCTCTGCCTGATAATCCTTCACATCTTACATTGGTGATTATCAGCAGTTCTTAATTTACAATCACTTCCCATTTCTAACACAGCTTTTCTCACTAAAGAAAAATAGTTGTTCCTAATATATAGACAATGGTGAATCAATACCATTTCTATAACTTCTGGTGAGTTTACTACTCTTCCACTTAGCCTTTATACATAGTACATTGAAAGACTAATAGAATAGTATTGTGATGTAATTCTCCTTATATCTCCACTTTCATAAAAAATGAAAGTTCTTTTGCTTCTTCATCTAAGGCTCCCCCTTAGAAACTAAACTTGCTTCTCATCCTAAGCACAGTCTTTACTGCTCCCCCTTTCTAACTCACTCTTCTTTTACTTGTACCCCATACTTCTCCCCCTTAGTTGAGTATATCCTACTAAGGTAAGCTTTAAGCTTGAATATATCTTTTTCAATATATCTCTCCCCCTTAGTTGAGGAATCCTCCATTCAACTAATTTACAAAGTAGTTGATACCAAATTGTTACCAATTTATACTAATCGTTAAGAGTACATTGAAATCAATTGATAAAGCTTTGTTAGAAAGGAAGTTTCATTTTCTTCCTCACTGTGAGTGTGTGATAGTGTTTAGTGTACCTCACAAGTGTTTCACTCTTCTCTCCACTCATTTGTTTTGAGTGTCTCACTTCTCTCTGTGTTTACACTCTTGCTCACTAGTGTTTCACTCATATCACTCATAGCTCCAACATCCTTTAGTGTACCTGCAAGGAAAAATCACCATAGCCCCTTCTAGAGAGGTCAGTGGTGGTGCAATGGGAGTTCGAAAATCCCAATTCCTCGTTGGACTCGTCAGACGAATCTGAGTCATAATCTACAAGTTGCTAATTTCCCTTTTTAGGGTTTTCAGATTTGAATTCTGAGAAGGTAAACAATGATCTATAAATTTAGCATTGAGATCAAGGTTCCCTTCTAATGTCTGTGAAGACATCTCCTTGATAAACTCATCAGATAAATCTGAATCATAGTCTACAAGTTGTCGATCCGCACCTATGTCGGATCCGTTACCCGCAGGATCCAGAGATGTTCCCTCTGGGGAGTTAGATAATGATCTTGTTGAATTTTTCATTTGAGACCAATACCTTCTCTCGAGGTCTGTAAAGACACTTAGTTCATTAAAGAACCTTTAACTTATAATCCTAACCGTAAAATGGTTAGATTACAGGTTTCCGTTAATTCATCCTTGGTGTGTGCAATCTCACTTTGTGCATATGAAATATTTTGGTTAGTGTATAAGGTAGTGACTCTCCAACTGGATATCCCACACATCCTTGTTTGCTGCATCAAGTGCAGTTACTCCCTGGTGACCTCTAGTCTGATAGGTTACTTCCATTTAGGGGTAAAATAGAATGTGTTTGAGTTTGACTGTAGTCTGGGATAAAAGTTGTTGGGTTTACAACCTTATGACTAAACATGTGAGAATATAAAATTCCATGTAGATGAACCTGCATCACAGAATATGAGCAATATAGAGATAGAATGCATTTTTAACATTGAAAAATTTCTCTGAGAAAATATTGCATTTATCTTAAGTGAAATGAAGTACAGTTGTGATTTCAAAAGATTTACAATGTAAGCAATCACAGTTGTAGAAAGAGATTTTGGATATAAGGAAGATATAGATCTTGAGCCGGTTTTACAAAACAAGAACATAGGCAAAAATCCAATTAATAAATATTAATTGAATAAATGTATGTTAATGTTTAAACCAATACAAACAAAACTATTTTATCATGCTTTAGGTCCTGTAAGATAGATACCAACTATTAGAAATTGTTAGCACTTGATAGGTCTTGTCTTCCAATTGTTAGATCCTGAAAATCAAACATTAGTTCCTAACCAATTGTATAGACACATACCAATTTGATACCAACATTGGTCAATTGTTAAGTCCTTAACACGAAGGTCTGTTAACAGCAATCACAAAACAAAGATTTTTTACTTAAACTGCAGGTTTTGTGTGTGTTAAAAAGAAGAACAGCAAAAGAACCAAGTACAGGGACCTATTTGTAAGTTTTGCAAGTATAGTGAATAAACTCAAAAAAAAAAACTATACAAACTATTTATATACACATGAAAAAGAATATACAAAAATAAGAAATAATATATATAATAATTATACAAAATAAAAACTATAAGAAAATAAAAAATTCAAATAAAACTAGACAAAGAAGAAAAATTTGAATTAACATAAAAATAATAAAACTATTCATAACTTAATAATTTACAAACAAATTTTTATTTTTATTAATTTTTATTTTTATATTTTTTTTAAATGCAAAAATAACTGTATTAATAATATTTACAGAATATTAAAGATAAAAGATATTAATTTACAAAAATATCTACAACAATATAACTACTTAAAATAACTAAATAGAAAATATAATATACTAAAAATACCATAGGTTGTCCTTTTGACGGAATTAACACATTAATAACAGAAGAACAAACACAACAAAATATTGAATAAAATATTAACTATTTACATAAACATTTGTAGCAAATTAATAAATCTATATATATTTTCGAATAAAATAACTTTCTTATCAGAAAATTATTTTGAAAGAAAATATGATTTATTAAAAGATCACAAATATTCAAAAAGAATTTTCAACAAAAATAGATTTCTCACTAATTTCCACTTGTAAAATTTGAGAAAAATATTTTTAGAGAAAATAAAATTATTCTAAAATTAAAGGAAGTAAGTTGGAAAATATTAAGAAGATAATGACAATGATTTAAGAATTAACAAGCAAGATTATAAGTTGATAAAATAATTATACAAGTGATTTAAATCAGAAAATATTAACAAAATAATCACTTGTAAATTATTAAAGATCAAACCTCAGATATTAACTAGTTTAATTACTAGGACTGTTTAACATACCCAATTCACCAACAATTCTGGTGAATGTGGATTCGTCAAGAGACTTAGTAAAAATATCTGCTGTTTGTTCTTCTGTGGGTACAAAAAATAACTCCACAGTACCATTCATGACATGCTCTCGAATAAAATGATACCTGATGTCAATGTGCTTTGTTCTCGTGTGTTGCACAGGATTGTTGGAGATTGCTATGGCACTTGTATTATCACACAGGATAGGAATCTTGTCAAGTACAAAGCCATAATCCCGTAGCTGATTTCTGATCCACAAGATCTGAGCGCAACAGCTTCCAGCAGCTATGTATTCAGCTTCAGCTGTAGAGTTGGAAACTGTTTGTTGTTTCTTACTGTACCAGGAAACCAACCTGCCACCTAGGAATTGACAACTCCCAGAGGTGCTCTTTCTATCTACAACACTTCCTGCATAGTCTGAATCTGTATATCCAACAAGATTAAAACCAGATTCTTTAGGGTACCAAATTCCTAAATTTGGAGTACCCTTAAGATATCTCAAGATTCGTTTAACAGCAATGAGATGCACATCTCTAGGATCCGCTTGGAACCTTGCACACAAGCATGTAGCATGCATAATATCAGGTCTACTTGCAGTAAGGTAAAGTAATGAGCCTATCATACCTCTGTAGCTTGTGATATCTACCTTAGCAAAATTTTCACATGCTCCAAATTTAACAGCAGTAGATGATGGTGTTCTTGCTGAAGATGAGTCCTCCATTTGATACTTCTTGAGAAGCTCTTTGACATACTTGCATTGACAGATAAATATTCCATCTGTCCTTTGACTTATTTGCAATCCAAGAAAGAACTTCAGCTCACCCATCATGCTCATTTCAAATTTACCCTGCATTAACTTAGCAAATTTCTTGCACAACAGATCATTAATAGACCCAAATATTATATCGTCCACATAGACTTGGACTAGAATTGTATCATTTTTATGTTTCTTTGTGAAGAGAGTTTTGTCTATGACACCTCTAGCAAAACCATTTTCAATTAAAAATTCAGAGAGAGTGTCATACCATTTCCTTGGTGCTTGCTTAAGACCATAGACAGCCTTGAAAAGGAAGTAGACATAGTCAATTAAATCTGGATCTTCAAAGCCAGGGGGCTGTTCTACATAAACCTCTTCATCTAGCTTGCCATTCAAGAAAGCACTCTTGACATCCATTTGATAAACTTTAAAGTTTGAAAAAGCTGCGAATGCCAAGAATATTCTTATGGCCTCAAGTCTAGCCACTGGAGCATAGGTCTCATCATAATCAATGCCTTCAGATTGAGAGTAACCCTTTGCTACCAGTCTTGCTTTATTTCTCGTCACTATGCCATCTTCATCAAGTTTGTTTCTGAATACCCACCTAGTGCCAACCACTGGTCTGTCTGTAGGTCTGGGTACCAGCTTCCAAACTTCTTGTTGTTTAAATTGATTGAGTTTATCTTGCATAGCAATCACCCAATCTGGATCAGAAAGAGCTTCTTCAGTTTTCTTAGATTCCATTTCAGGCAGAAACCCTGAATAATTACATTGATTCTGAAAAGCTCTTCTAGTCTTCACACCAACAACTGGATCACCAATAATTAGCTCAAAAGGATGAGCTTTATTCCAAACAGTCTGTCTGGGAAGATTAGATCTTGATGATTCGCCTTGATCTTCATTGTGATGTTGTGTGTGACCAGTTGACCCTTCATTTTCTCCCCCTGAGTTGTTGCCAGGTTGACTAGATGATGATTGTTTAGAAGAGTCAGGGGAATTTTGACTACTATCATTGATTTCATCACCATTACCCTGATCATCATTGTTGTCATTAGCATCAGCAAAAATCTCAGGTGCATTGTCATCATCTGAATCTGTATCTATCATGTCATCGAAAGATAGCTTCTCAGATGGATTCTCAGTTTGGATACTAGGGAGTTTAGTGTCATCAAATGTTACATTGACACTTTCCATCATCTTCTGTTCATCAATCACATACACCCTGTATGCTCTCATTGAATAACCAATAAAAATTGCTTCAAATGCTTTGGTATCGAATTTACCACCTTGATCATCACCTTCTTTAAGCACAAAGCACTTTGCCCCAAATACATGAAAGTATTTGAGTGATGGTTTATTATCAGCCATAATTTCATAGGGTGTCTTCATTTGATCTTTATTGATTAGAGTTCGATTCTGGGTATAGCACGCAGTATTGACAGCTTCAGCCCAAAAGTACAATGGAAGCCTTGATTCACTTAACATAGTACGTGCAGCTTCAATTAAGGTTCTATTCTTTCTTTCCACTACCCCATTTTGCTGAGGAGTTCTTGGAGCTGAGTATTGTCTGGTTATACCCTTCTCAGTGCAGAAGTCATTTAGAACTGCATTCTTGAATTCAGTTCCATTGTCTGATCTTATAGCTCTTACTGGATACGTAGAATCTCGCTCAATTAATTTGATGTGATCAATCACCAGTTGTGGAGTCTCATCTTTAGAATTCAAAAACAGGACCCATGTGTATTTTGAAAAATCATCAACAATCACTAGAGCATATCTCTTCCTTGACATAGACATCACATTAACTGGACCAAACAAATCCATATGAAGTAATTGTAATGGTTCAGTTATTGAAGATGTGTCAGTGCTCCTGTGACTTGCCCTTTTTAGCTTGCCTTTTTGACATGCATCACAAAGTCCTTCTTGAGTGAATTCCATTGAAGGCAAACCTCTCACCAACTCTCTTTTAACCATAGAATTCATTGTCTTAAAATTAAGATGAGAAAGTTTCTTGTGCCATAGCCAACTCTCATCATTAGATGCTTTAGTGTAGAAGCAAGTGATTTCTTTAGTGCTTCCTGAGTTCATATTGGCTACGTACAGATTGCCTTTTCTAACTCCTGTCAGTTGTGGCTTTTCATGTCTCTTGTGTGAAATTAGACAATTCTTCTTGTTGAAATGAACTTCATAACCTTTGTCACAGAATTGACTGACACTGAGCAAATTGTGCTCAAGTCCTTTCACAAAAGAGACTTCATCAATGATAACATTTCCATCTTCAAGTCTGCCATATCCATTAGTTCTACCTTTGCTGTTATCTCCAAAGGTAACTACTGGGCCGGCCTTCTCCACCACATTTGTCAGCAGGGTTTTGTCTCCAGTCATATGCCTTGAACATCCACTGTCCAAGATCCAGGTCACTCGTTCAACCTGCTCAACACCCTGCAATGACAAACGGATTAAACCTTCTTCGGAACCCAAATTTGATTGGGTCCAGAGTACTTAAAGAATTGGCCTTTGTTAGGCAAAACAACATTCTTTACTTTAACAACAGCTTTACCATTATTCAACAAACATTTCACTTTATAAATAGATTTGACAATCTTTTGTTTCAGTTTAGGTATCCATGTTTGTTTAGTAATAATATCATTGACTGGACATTTGACTTTGTAAACAGCCTTCATAAAACTTTGTTTAGGCTTTGGTACAAATGTCTCTCTCCTAACATAAGGAGGACTAGCAGTCTTTGATCTAACATTATTCCTGTTCATATGTTGTCGAGGAGCAGTCTTATTATCACATGCATGATTACCATTAAAGTAAGCAGACATCACATTAAAAGCACAAGACATACAGTTGACAACACCACATGCTTTATGATTAGAATCAATGATAGGCATGTTACTCATGTTAGACATGTTATTGTTCTGCTTCAACTTATTACCACCTAATCCAGTCTTAGAAGAACTAGTTATTTCAACAACCTTGACTGGAACTTTAGGTACATCTTTCTTGGATGAAACATTTTCTGGATTAATGTCCTCAACAGATTTAGCCTTAACAAAGACTGTGACATCTTTCTTAGATGAAACATTCTTTGGATTAGCGTTCTTAACAGATTTATCCATAACACATTTATCCTTAACAAAGACTGTGCCATTTGCACTATCTTCATTTCTCATTTCTTCCTGAATAACCATAGAAAGAATATCTGGTGGTCCAGCATCAGATTTTTTAAACATTGGTTTTTCAACATTCTTGAGTACGTGTGGTATACCTCTTTCCTTAGCAGGAATAGGATTAGCAGAATGATTGCCCAAAGAACCAACAGCTTCTTTGTATTCGTACCCTATTCCTACAGTTCGTTCTACAGATTGTTTGTTAAAAAACTCTTTGGAAACTTTAACAGAATTATAACAAGCTCTAATCTGTGTTTCAAGTTCTTTAATCCTGATGTCTTGTTCAGCAATCCTATCAACTTGTTTTACCATGTATTCTCCTAGCGACTTATCTCTGTAGTTAAGTCTAGCTATTTCTTCTATATTCTTATCTTGATTAATCTGCACCTTTTTTAAATCTAACACTTCATTTTCAAGTTTAGTGTTAACAAGACTTATTCTCTCGTACCCTTTTTGTGCATTGGTCAAGCAATTACGTAAACTATGAATTAACTCAGCATCAGTAAGAGTTACCGGTGTGGTGTAATAAGTTGATGATTCAGCATTTGCCACCAGCGCAAAGTTTCCATATTCTTCATCTTCGCTATCTGTGTCATCCCAGCTTTTACCAGCAGCTACATAAGCTCTTCCACTCTTCTTCTTTTCAGAAGCATAATCTTTCTTCTGTGCTTGCTTGGGTTTCTGACACTCAGTAGCAAAGTGTCCCAACTCATTACAGTTGAAGCAACGGATCTTGCTTCTGTCAACAGTTCCAGTTTTGTAACCTCCCCTGTTACTAGAGGATGAAGAACCTCCTCTCTGAAATCTGTTATTTGACTTAAACCTGAACTTTGGATTTCTTCTGAATCTGAAGTTACTGAATTGTCTCACCATCATTGCCATAGATTCATCTTCCAATTAATCCAGCTCTTCAAGTGAGTAAAATTCTCCACCATCCTGAGTAGCTGGTGTTTGGCCATGTTCCACTTCAGTTTGTTCCTTGTTGAAGCTGTTAGGTTGAACAACTTTAGTTTCCACTTCCTTAGGAACCTCAACCACTAGAGCTGTAGAAGAATTTGCCATTCTGCCTTTGCCATAGAATTCCTTTTGCTGTACTTGTTCTAATTCAGATGTTTTCAGAACACCAAACAGCCTTTCAAGAGCAACCTGAGTTAGATCTCTAGATTCTCTTATGGCAGTGATTCTATGCTCCAAGTGAGTAGGCATAGTCAGTAAAAACTTCATGTTGATCTCCTTCTGAGTATATTGCTTGCCATGAACTTGCAAGTTATTGATTATTTTGTTATACCTTTCGAACACTTCCTGAATGCCTTCGTTAGGGCCAGCTCTAAAGTGTTCATATTCAGAGGTCAAAATTTGAAGTCTGTTTTCCCTGACTTCATCAGTTCCTTCATTGATAGTTTCAATAGTTTCCCAGATGTGCTTAGCGGTTTTACAATTCATCACATGGCTATACATTACAGCATCGAGGAAATCTATTAAAATGAGTCTCAAATTTTTATCCAGTCCAACTTCCTCTTTTTCTTCAGCGGTAAAGTTCTTAGGGTCCTTTGGATAGGATTTTGCAGGTATTGTTACAACTCCATTTGTAACCGTTTCAGCATCATGTTGGATAGGAATTATTGGTCCATTTTTCAAAACCCACAAAAATCTTGGATTTGTTACATCAAGAAATAACTCCATTTTGTTTTTCCACATGTCATAGTTATCTTTATTAAAGATAGGAATTTTAACAATGCCTTTGATTGACATGATGAATTTTTAAGAGAGTTAAAAATTCGAGCTTGATTTTTGATTGAGTAAAAATAGGATCTTGATTTGTGTATCAATCAATAGGCTCTGATACCAATTGTTAGGTCCAATATGTTTGTAGAAGGGGGGGTTGAATACAAACAGTACTGTTTAATCGAAATTTGTCCGGATAAATTTAATTTATATTTTGACAAATTTGAGCGGAATTAAATGAAACAAAATTCAAGTTGAATATAAAATTATATTAACTTGAGGGGTTTGTTACAAATACAGTACAGAAATTATATCTAGTTAATAAAAACAAATTAGAAAATTCGACATGAATTTTTCTAGATTTGTTAATAAAACTCGAGATATAGATTAGGAGTAAAAACTCGCTAATATTACAAGAGTATCAAGTAAACAAGTTCTATCGGATCGGATATTAAAAATAAGATGAACTTGATTTTCTATGAATTTTTCTCTTGCTGTGTTGTTCTTCAAAAATGAGAGAGAATGGAGCTGTTCTTGTTTCTTGAAAATATTATGTTCTGTGTTTTTTTTTTGTCTGGCCGCCTGTCTTGATTTATTTAGCCTCCTGCATCTTTTCTTTTTCATTTGTATTGCCAAGACAATCGGCAAGACAATCTGTTCTTCCAAGACAATCAATTTTGTACTGCCAAGACAATCGGCAAGACAATCCAAAATCTCCAAGACAATCAATTTGTATTGCCAAGACAATAGGCAATACAATAGTCAAGACAATCCAGCTTACCAATACAATCGGCAAGACAATTGAAATTGTCTTTGACAAATAAAAACTCAGCTGTAATGATTGAGTTGAATTGTTTTGTTAACAATTCATTTGAACTGCCAGTTGAATAACCAGTCACAAGTGAGGAAGTGAAGCACACGCGCGACTCGTTATTTGTTTTTTTACTGGAGCGTGGCTTCCACGCGCGCCACAGGCGCGTCTCGCGCTTTGTCGACAGCAACATATGATTCTCAACAAGTTGTTTACTAACAATAATGTTGACAGATGCTTTTCTTCTTTAACCACTAAGTCGACCACAACATCTTCCTTTTCTTTTCTTTTTTTATTTATCTTTTGTTTCTTTTTTTTTTCTTTTGAATTTAATTTAATTAAATACTTAATCAATTAATCATTAAAATAAATAATGATTAATTAATTAATTAATTAAATCAATTTAGATTAATACATTAATTCAAAATTAATTAACATGATAATTAATTTAATAAATAAATTAATTCAGAATGAATTAATTTATTAAATTAAATTAATTACATAATTATATTAATTAAAAGAGAATTAATATAAATCTTTTGACAGCTCAAATCTTTTTCTTGAACCACTGAAAGTAATAAAGAATTACCACCGGATTTTCGTTGACGCTTGATGCACGGTCTGGTTCATGAGCGACTAACTCCAACGGCTTTTCTTTATTTTTGACTCTATGATTTGGTTTATTTCTTCTCTCAACATACCAGTCTTGACAGCTTGAACCACTGAAGTTAATGATAAACAACCATTGTTTAATGTTGACACTCGATGTACAGTCTGGTTCATGAGTGACTAACCGCAATGACTGTTCTTCATATATTGACTTTAAAATCTGGTTCCTTTTTCTTTTCTTCTCTCTCTATTAATTCTTCTGTACTGTCTCTGTCACCGTCGAAATCTCTGTCACTTTAAATGAATCCACTTCTTTAACGAATACTTCACTGAGGCTTGATCAGATGTCTGAACTTCTTTCAATGTAGTAAATCTTCAAGTCTGTAGATTGACCTTGATCTTTTTCTTCTGACAGATAATACACTCTGAGATTCCTTGTGACAGTCTATATACTATTTACTATTACAATCTTGTTTAAGTTGAGTTGTATCCTCGAAATACAAATAGGCTACATCATATGCCTTTCACAAATCCTCAAGTTTTTCAAGTATCAATTCCTCCCATAACCACATCAATCAGACAAGTATTAATTCCAGATTTTGTGCTTCCTAGATCTCTAGCCAGAGGGGAGCCATCTTATCTGTCTGAATTCAAGCCTGTGCTCAAGCCTATGAAATCACCTGTGAAGAAGAATGATAAAAACACCACGAGAGTGGATTTTCCAATGCCAAATCCAGATGAATTCAAGCTAATGAGCAAGTATCTTGCTGAATTAAAACAGAAGGCTATAGTTGATGTGAGACTCAAAGAGAATCTAGCATTCATCTACAGAGAGGGAGTGGAAATTTGTGTTCCTGCAGGTCATCCAAACTTTGCTGATGCCAAGGCTGAAGAAACTGCAAGGTTACTTCAAGCTGTCCATATAGTCAGACAACCTACAGAATGCACCATGAAAGAAGCTAGACTGGCTGATGAGCTAGTAAGAGAGCTAGAGAAAGAGATGGAGCAAGAGACTGAAGAAGAATAGGCCAAATTTAAAAAGAAGAAAATGAACACAAAGCCTGTGTGCAAGAAAAGGAAAAGCAGAGTTAAAGTCCCTGCTAAAAGAACTTTGAGCCCAGAACCAGAAGTTCAAGATGAATCAACACTACTTCAACCTACAAAACCTCCAACACCAGACACTCAGCAACACTCTCAGACATCTAACCCTTTAGACTTCATAAAGGAAGAACCTTTGGAATTTGACTTTGACATCAACAACTTGGTATTTCCAAAGATCGTGCTCTCACCTGAAAAGAGGAGAACCAGAAATAGGAAACAACCATTATCTAGACCAATTCAAGTTGCTGAGGTTCCTCAAGATGTAAGGGTGGCCACCAATAAAGAAACTGAGCTCTATATTGCTGACATTGAAGAGTACTCAAGTGTCAATCTTTTCTTGGATGATGTGGCAGATGTGAGTGCTGCATATAGGATAACCAGGTTACCAGAAACGCTAATCTTCACCTACAAAAGAGGAAATAGCAGAACCTGGCCCCTACATCAAGTGTTAAATGAAGGCTACAGCAAACCTTGGAACATTTGGTCCTTAATGAAAAGAACTGGGGGATTCACTCCAGAGGCAAGGAAAATAATTTTCAACAAGGTCAATGAATTGAAGAGCAACTGGTCTTCAAAGGAGGGTTTGCCTAAGAAGCTGAACATTCCATATGAACCTGGTAGGAAGGTTCACTTTTATCCATTCTGGATAATAGAATTCAGAGATGAACACAACTGTAAAAGATTTTTCAGAATAGAAGATCAACTGGAGAAAGCTATCAATGAGTACTTGCAACATTTAATGTCTATGCTGGATCCAAATCACCAAGAAGAAAAGATCATCTACAGATCTCTAGAGAAGCAGCTTTAGGCAAACAGACATCAAGTCCATGGTATGAGGACTACAAGGGGAAGAAAGCAATGATATGCTCACTATAGAGGAGCATCCCTTGTGGAAGTATGATTCTTTATCTTGACTCAGTTCATTTCTTCACACTTTTGAAGCTTAGTACACTACATATATATTTACTTAATCTCTGTATCCATACAAAGGTGTTTTGTTATCATCAAGGTTCTTAATTTATGGCTGTTATTCTATCAGTCATAAATTGGGGGAGATTGTTAGGAATTATGTTGCTATTGATGATAAGTACTTGAAAACACCTTGAAAAAACATATGTGTACAAGAATAAGTTTGTAACTTGTCAACGGATATCCAAGTTATAAGTATCCGTTGATTAGGCAGCTTATCGATTGATAAGTCTGTAGCATACCTCTTTTAAGTTTTGTCAGTTGTTTGGTTCTGTCATAGTTACTAGAAATCCTAAGTCATGTTGACTATTAACGGATACGCAGAATAAGGTAGCTAATTGTATATAAGCTGTGCTATGTAATTCTGTATAAGTGAAGTGATATCTCAGCTGATAAAGTTTCTATGTCAATGGATATGGCACCTCAACAAACAACAGTCAACCTATTGATCAGTGTCTACTTCAACGGATAAAACGCTCCAACCAATAATGTCTTGGAATTAGAGGTTGATGGTGACTTTACATGCCTGACAGATCACATGGGTTGATAAACTTAAAAAGGGTATGGAAGCCAGTATTGGAAACGAAGAAGAAAAAGAAACATTCCTTGTTCTTGCAAACAATTCAGCTGGTAAATCTAGTGCATATATGTCCAAGACAATCCAGACAAAATTGTATCACATGGAGACAAGGAGCGGAAGAAACCCTGCAGAATACTTTGACTTGCAAGATTCGTTTATTTTGTTGGGTTTGTAAACTTGGAGTATATATATACTTCACGTGTAGCATAGCTAAGTAGAGAAGAAAACACAGAGCTGAAAGCACAAAGCATTAGGTTTTCTTGTAAAATACTTTGTGACACCCCCAAATCTGAGGTCAAAGATTCAGGTCGTCACATCACCATCCAACCATATCATACCTGTATTAACTTTACAACTCAACAATACATCCATCCAGACCTCAATCTTAAGCACAAACAAGTTAGAGCCTCAGAAACGATAATCAAAAGTAACACTAAATATTACAATTCATCTATACAATTCAGAATCTTACGCACTTCCACTTATACAACTACACTTGAAGACAAGTCTTACTATTACAGTTAAAAACCTATCAGACTTACTCTGTAGTATTTATCAGGAGCTAAATCATCTCCAGGGTAAATCTTCTACTCCTCTTCTGCTGGTGCGGAGTTAATCGGCCAAATTCTTCTCTTTCTGAAAAGTTTTTATAAAGCAAGAATGAGCTACATAACGCTCATCAAGTTCACCATTTTGAAAAATAATAATGTGGTTTATTTCGAAAACATTCCCAACTATATGGGTATATATCTCAGATTTCAAACATAATTGGACAATATATATGTTCGAGTTTGAATAAAACATCTATACTCACTAAGGAGCTTTAAGAATAACATATAAACCCTTTATAAGGTTCCTATGTCAATATATCACAAGTTTGAAAATATACACATATGAGTATATCATTTTCGGCAAAACACTATACTGTTAACATACTGTACAGGGAATACATCTTTGCAAACCTCTTTCCTTCCATTAGCTTAGAAGGTTTCTCATTCAAAAACATTTCATTCTTTGAAATAATTGCAAGAGTGCACTAACACGTGCCAATCTTTAAAGAAAATCTTGCAATTCTAGATACTGCACGATATCAATATTTTTCTTATCAAAAGCCACACTATCGGCAACTTGGCACTTAGGCCCAAGAAGCAGTGTTTGAGTATTTTTCCAAAGTGGAGGATGGGACTGGAAGAAAACATAAAAACATGACAAGGATTGACGATGATCAGTCGCCACATCCAAGTCCAATAATCCGCGGGTCTTCTCTACCGGTAGAAGGATAGAAACTACATCCGTAACTATCCCCGGGTGAAAACTACATCCGTAATCACCCTCGATGAAAACTACATCCGTAATCATCCTTCGGCAACACCTGGGCCGGAATAATAATTGATGGACCGCCTAGCTCACGGCCGCTTACACATCCCGGGAATCGTTCGTCAACGGTTCCCACACCTGCCAGAGTCCCTTTTTCTTTTTCTTTTAAAAACTTGATTTTGATTGAAAACTGAGTAATCGAGGTCTGACATCAGTCGACCGATGATTCATGAAATCACACAAGAAGCAAACCTGACCGGGGGTTTTCGAAAATGTTTTGAGTTCGAAAGAGTTCGAGTTTGAAAGTGCTAAAGGTATCTTGGATTAGCTTTGTCTTTAAAATAATGAACAATAATTAATAAATGATATTTTAAGATTTAATATTAATAATTAATAAAATAATTATTTAATTAAATAAGCTCTTAATCCAAGATAGGTATTTTGAGTATTTACGAAGATATAAAAATAATTACTTGAAAGTTGTAGAGCGTATTAACAGCTTTCTAACCATATAAAGAACAAAAAATTTCATCGAGTAATCAAGTCTCTAGGACCGTTTTAGTGAGTTCCTTTCCTGCTGGGCAGAATGGAGTATTTGGTGTTTGTTTTGTTTGATTAAAGTGATAAAGTGATCAATAATGCTTGATATTTTCACTTGGATGCATCTTATCTTCTTGCCATGTGGTGTCATCTCCTCATTGGTTCATTTGGATTACCTTTATCCATCCATAATTGCAAGCAAGTCCCTTGCTTTATACATATTGTTTCCAAGTCCTTCCTTCCTTTTCTTATTTGCACCAAGGGGCTTCCCTTCTTGTATATTTACTAAATCAATATGTTACAACTTATATGTTGCACTTCATTGTAATAGTGTGGCCCAATACCTCAAACAATCGTTGTGTCCAATTTTTTTTGTATTTTCTCTTTATCTCAGAAAAAAAATTCTCGCGGTTTCTCAATTGTTCTGATTTCCTTTAACTCTAGGATTTTATTCTCAATTCCATTTTCCTCTCATAATATATCCTTCCTTGGACTTCTAATATTTACTATTCTCAATTCATGATTCGCTCGCTTGATCGCTTAATCTCGTTATAAAGTCTCAGCGGTTTCTAGAACGTTCGTTTCACTATCTCAGGGGTTTTGGTTCTAAATTCTCGAATCAAATATAATAAAATCCTGACATAATTAAATCCTTAATTCCTCAAAATTAATATCTCATTTCTTGAATATAATAATATATAATTCACTTCCCAGTCAAATATTACACCAGAATACAAATTGGAATTTCTGAATTCCGATTGTCTTTATATACACTTATTTGCTCCGTGAATCACTAATATGACTTCGAAATATCCATACCATGTCTTGTACATAAGGTGGCGTGAAAATTTTCTTGGTCCTCAAAATCACTATTCATCCATAAATTACTATTCACGCATGATAAACACTATTCACGTATATACTTATTCTTAATAAGAAAAGTTTTAATTCTATCGAAAATCTGGGTTCTTACAATCTCCCCTCCTTAAAAGGATTCCGTCCCGGAATCAGTTTAGCAATCACTGGGGTTACTCCTTCTTTGTTTCACTCTTTTAACTTCCAGGTGGATTCTTCCACATCTTGATTTTCTCACAATTCCTTATTAGTTTGAAAACCTTGTTCCTCAGCACTTGTTCTTTTCTATCCATGATTTCCACGGGTTGCTCCATATAGGTCAAGTCTGGTTGTAGGTCCACTTGGTCGTACTCTATCACATGCCGATAGTCGGTGTGGTAGGGTCATAACATAGACATATGAAACACATTATGAATTTGCTGCAAGCTTGGGGCAAGGCTAACTCGTAGGCTAACTTCCCAATACGCCTCAAAATCTAAAAAGGTCGAATAAACCTCAGACTTAGCTTCCCTTTCTTACCAAACCGCATCAATCCTTTTCAGGGTTTAGCATCACGAAGTCTCCCACCTCATACTCCTTTGATATCTCATAAAATTTGACCATTCGAAATAATGGGTTTCGTAAAAACTAATGACTTTTACATACACTCGTCTGCAACGTAAAGGCGTAATATCAATTCGAAATCTTCATTTAATAATTCGTACATATCGTGATTGCAAAAATTTCTCATCCACCCATAAAATTAATTTTCATCCAGGTTTCGAATATTCACGAAATTTAGGGTTATTGCAGTCTCCTCTCCTTAAAAGGATTCTATCTTAAGAACCTAAGGATAATAGTTGTGGATACAATTCCAACCTTACCCTTTCCAACTCTCAGGTTGACACTTCAACCCTATTGTTCTCTCACCTTGGTCTCACCAACGCTTTAATGTTGTTTCTCAACGCATGCTCTCCTCGACTTGTATTCCTTATCGGTTGTTCTATGAATGAAAGTTTCTATCCCACTACTTATGCGTTCCTCTTCTACCTTGTTCATAGTATATGTGTTGAGTCCTTGTATCGTTGGCCCGTGAATACTTTGTGGTCGTGTTTTATAATCTGAGACAACTTCAATATGCACGGTATTCCTCATATTCCTTGGCTTGATTAGCACGCTTGTGATGCCTCCCGTCAGCCATTACCACTTGCTATGGATACTGTATAGTCTTCGGTATACGTCGAACCAGTTCAGCTACTATATCCCTCGTTCATTGACTTCTTCGTAACGCAAGAAAAGCGAAACTTCTTCTTTCACAGTATGCTTTACAAGAGACGTCCTTACCTTCTCATGGTGACGATCGTGATAACAACAATTATTTCATGGATAAGTTTTTATTCTCGACTGCCCCGTGAAATCTATGGCACGACACTAAATATAAATTCGATCGTCTGGATAATTCTTCTTCCCTGTCCGTCAGCCACAGATCAAATTAGTACATACGCTCAATCTCTTTGTTAAATATACTTGAAAGCACCTTTAATATTCGAAGTTTAACCTTAAGTCTTTATCTGACGTAATCGCTGCAGAAGTTTTATATTGCACCACCATCTCTTCCGTATATAAATCGATAATCTTCTAAATGGAAAGTCTCTCGTAGTTAAATCACTTGGTCCAACAATTATAAATCAACTAGGGCCATCTCTTGGCTCGGTCTTCGGCGAACTACTCATTAAATTCATTATAATTTTGTCCACATTCAAGATTTTCTACGGGCGGAATTAATCCACTAGATCTCTATCATTTTGCTTTTGACATGTCGCGTTTGTACTTAATAGCTTGCCAATACAATTTTTCATATCCGTTTGCCAAACATTCTCTTAATTCTCTGTACATCTTTGTCCTTCCCCATAATTTAGTCATTTTCCTCTAACATTATTCTTTATTGTATATACTCTATTTTCTTGGTCAATACTGACTGAATTCCAATTTTGAATAATCCCCTCTATAGGTATCGGCCACCACACTGGCCTTTCCTGGGAAATAACAAATTTCTCCATTATACTCCCTGCTCCCTTTCGTCACCTTCTCTTTCTTATGTTTAGTTCTAATATGAAGATATACTTATGGCACTTGTGGAAAAATTTCACACTTTTCCCATAAGGTTAACGTCTCAATTTTATGCGTGAACGCTATCATGACTAATCCCCGACTCACGGTTAGTATATCCTATCCCGTAACCTTTATGTTGTTTAGAAGTATAGGCTATCATCCATTTTCTACTACATCAGCACACCTCTTAAACTCTCAAAAGACACATCATCGTGACCCTCAAAGTCCTCTTTTTATCATCAAGTATAGCTAACAACGAGGTTGTTACTAATATCTCATTTGATTCCAAAACTTTGTTCATTAATCCATAAAGGCTTCTGACTCGCTAGTCCACTCAAATGATACTACCATAATTTTATAACGTTTATATTAGGGTGACATGCCAACTTTGGCACAGTACAGAGGTCGATCTTGAGTTGGTGAAACCCGCCTTTCAACCTTATCCTTGAAAAACAGCTACGCGTTTTAACTGGTCAACAATTCCTACATCTCCAGTTAGGGGTATCGATTCTCGATGGCATATGTAAGATGTCATACGCTCGTCCTCTTTCACAACTGGCGCCAATCAGTCTGAGGCCTGCATGCTGCTGCGATTCCCAATAAACTTGATTAGGTGGTAATCTCGAAGGATCATTGGGATATATCCATGCATCCATTTGCTATTAGGGGCCTGTTAAACTTTATGTCTCTCTATGTGCATCAATCCCTTTAAGCTAAGTAAAGCTTCACATTCTTGCCACGATACTTCTTCCTTTCTTGTCCATCTCACTTCCATGTTAGTTTCCTCTAAGGATATGTTTTACATTGCAATCGATTTTCATTTCTTGGATCAGGGAAAGGCTTGGTAACTCCAGAATTCATTAATATAACATCCTGACAACGGTTGGTAGGAGCGTACTCCCAACCACCTCATCATTTCTTATAACTTTCCTCACACTAATATTAAAGGTCTTGTGGTATGCCCCGACACGTTATTTCTACTTTAATAATTACTCGGCATAACGTTCTGGCTGCACAATTACAACATTTGGTTTTTGATCTCATATTGGTGTAACGGTTCATAATTGTACCTCCCGTTCACCTTAGAGTAATCACTTTGAAAGGAATGGTTTCAAAATAACAAGGTCCAATAGATAATTTCAATAAGAATTCCACACTGGATGTTCCAAGAATGTTGATGGTTCCAAATACTAGGAGTCTCGATTTTTGGAGATGTAAGGATGGACCGAAAGAGTACAACAAGGTTTATTCCTTCAGGTCCTGATAATTCTGTAATATGATATCATAGAGAATGTTGCACGAGGGCAATGATTGTTGGATACAAAAGTCATAAAGACGGTCTTTATACAGTTCTTACATCGGGTGGATACTTTTCCTCCTAAATAATAAGAGGAAATCTAAAGTCGCATTGATGAAGGTCAGCCAATAGAAAGCAATTCTACTCCATGACAATTAAAGAATGAAGTAGTTTGTCATTCAAGTAATCAATGGTTTCAAATGAATTCTCATTGTATGAATGAAAGAAAAAAATATTCAAGTGATATAAAGACTGATACGAAGATGGGTAAGAGTTCAAGTCGAGTGGGCGACCTCACTAGGTCTCAATTAAGTTATTCATCAAAACCTTCATCATCATACTTTACCACATGCAAAAATGCATTGCGGAATGAATTAAATTAGGAGTTGGACCAGTGGAACAATAACTAGTCCTTTTCAAGAAACACTAGCAACTAGCTAGACAAAATTTGCTAGTTCACCTGTTTGAGACATCACCACTAGCTAGGACAATTAGCTAGGTGTTCTTCACAACATTACAATTTTGACTAGTTAGAACAATCAACTAGTCATTCATATTGACATATCGACTAGCCAGTTTCAATTGGCTAGAACGGAATTTCAACATCGTAGCCATTGAAGAAACTTTAGGCTACTCGGACAACGAATGGAAATAAGAAGTTATTAAGTTTGAAAAAGAAAACTATAAAATCTGAAGAGAATGTTCTAGGTATCGGAACAATCGATAACCTCTCATCAAATATTACTTACCAGTGAAACGGTCCACCCAAGGGTGCCTCTGTACACATGCTTTATCAGATCCTACAATAGGATTAAATTCAGAATACCAATATCAAAATGATATCCTTACTATGATTTCAATGTACGATGTACAATCTCATCTTGAATAGAAGAAAAGAATTCATGAAGGATGTCTGGACATTAGATCATCCATGTCCTCACAAATTTGTTAGATATTTATGAGCTCAACTGAAGAGTGCAATTATGAAAGAAGCAATCAAATATCAATATTCGTTAAGTAATATTCATCGATTAATTAAGGAAATATTTGTTGAACCTTCCTTGGATAATTGAAAGAAAGTTTAAATGGGCCTGAGACGAACAAGATCATCATAAATTTTTGAATAGAATGTTCATGAATCGAATAAAATTACTTCGGATAAGTCCTGCTTTAGGGAAAGTATATCACTGGTTGTTGTTTCACAAGTTTGAAGTAGAAAGCTAGAAGGGTTACCTGATATAAACTAATCGAGGTAACATGGTTAGTGAAAAGTTTAAAATGAAGTAGTGCACCAGCCGGTAGTTACTAAAATAAGTTAATAATCATTCGTGCATCTCATTATCACCATTATGAGGGTAACTCCATCTCTTCGTCTTCGTAATACAAGACACCAACTAGTGTGTCTCTCAATCATCATCTTAAAGTCATTTATCGAGTTAGGGTTTCAAAATATATCTGTCATTTCCGTGCTTTATCTTGAAGACCAAGCTTCACATCATTCCGGGGACACCTGCTAAGTCCATGGGGTCCTACTTTATGCTTTTCGACATGAATCACAAGTGGCCAGTTCCCCCTGGGAACAGATCAAAGAGATCTCTCAGGGATCTCAGTGCAGTCCATAGGTTCAGTGGCGGGTGTGTGTATGTGAACATATACAAAAAAAAAAATTATTGAGGTCTACAATACATATATACGTAGTCCCTGATAACATCTCTATCAAAGGATCCCACTCTAGAACCACTGGTCTTTTCTTTTGGTAGACTCTGAGATCACTGAATCGCTCGTTGCAACTATATTCAACTTCTCTTGAGTCCCTTTGTTAATTCTACTTGTTTGTTCTCTAAGTTGAACTACAATGCTCTAGCGTCCGAATCATGCGTGGAATTATCTAGCACGCTCGTCTTATGATAACATTCTCGTATAACACATGTAAAATTCACCATCAAGGGTAATGAAATCCACAACGACATAGTGACCAACTTTCAGGTAAACCCGTTACTTATCGAAAATCGGGTCTTACACCCAAAGTAAAAGACTTTCATTATTCTAAGTACTAAGTACTCTTAATTATGTAGGGAAGTCTAAACTTCTTGATTCTTAAAATGCCGCCTCCTAAACTGTGGAGGACTATGGGCCACAAAATTTATGCCAGCCTAGTCATCCGATCATATTGGCAATATCGCCTCTACCTCAGCTGCTCTTGAGATTTCGCTCTGCTTCCTATATCATTACCAATGATAGGTCATGTACGACTCTCAAACCTCTATTCATCATTCTGAAGGTCTCTAAGGATTCTATCGACCCTAGTATAATACCTCCAGTAAACACTCCAGTCCATTCTACTCATCGGTACCTCTTTCGGTAGTCCAATAATAAGTTTACTACGATCTCTTATGTCATTCTCCTACTTAGACTTAACTCTCAACACTTTCGTTTCTGAGTACTGTAACTTATCGCTCTGATACCATTTCTGTGACACCCCCAAATCTGAGGTCAAAGATTCAGGTCGTCACATCACCATCCAACCATATCATACCTGTATTAACTTTACAACTCAACAATACATCCATCCAGACCTCAATCTTAAGCACATACAAGTTAGAGCCTCAGAAACGATAATCAAAAGTAACAATAAATATTACAATTCATCTGTACAATTCAGAATCTTACGCACTTCCACTTATACAACTACACTTGAAGACAAGTCTTACTATTACAGTTAAAAACCTATCAGACTTACTCTGTAGTATTTATCTGGAGCTAAATCATCTCCGGGGTAAATCTTCTACTCCTCTTCTGCTGGTGCGGAGTTAATCGGCCAAATTCTTCTCTTTCTGAAAAGTTTTTATAAAGCAAGAATGAACTACATAACGCTCAGTAAGTTCACCATTTTGAAAAATAATAATGTGGTTTATTTCGAAAACATTCCCAACTATATGGGTATATATCTCAGATTTCAAACATAATTGGACAATATATATGTCCGAGTTTGAATAAAACATCTATACTCACTAAGGAGCTTTAAGAATAACATATGAACCCTTTATAAGGTTCCTATTTCAATATATCACAAGTTTGAAAATATACACATATGAGTATATCATTTTCGGCAAAACACTCTACGGTTAACATACTGTACAGGGAATACATCTTTGCAAACCTCTTTCCTTCCATTAGCTTAGAAGGTTTCTCATTCAAAAACATTTCATTCTTTGAAATAATTGCAAGAGTGCAGTAACACGTGCCAATCTTTAAAGAAAATCTTGCAGTTCTAGATACTGCACGATATCAATATTTTTCTTATCAAAAGCCACACTATCGACAACTTGGCACTTAGGCCCAAGAAGCAGTGTTTGAGTATTTTTCCAAAGTGGAGGATGGGACTGGAAGAAAACATAAAAACCTGACAGGGATTGACGATGATCAGTCGCCACATCCAAGTCCAATAATCCGCGGGTCTTCTCTACCGGTAGAAGGATAGAAACTACATCCGTAACTATCCCCGGGTGAAAACTACATCCGTAATCACCCTCGATGAAAACTACATCCGTAATCATCCTTCGGCAACACCTGGGCCGGAATAATAATTGATGGACCGCCTGGCTCACGGCCGCTTACACATCCCGGGAATCGTTCGTCAACGGTTCCCACACCTGCCAGAGTCCCTTTTTCTTTTTCTTTTAAAAACTTGATTTTGATTGAAAACTGAGTAATCGAGGTCCGACATCAGTCGACCGATGATTCATGAAATCACACAAGAATATTCGTTAAAGGTGGCTCCAACAACTCAATTACCCATTTTTTCTAAAGATTTTACTTCTAATTAAAACACTTTACCATTTAATTTAAAACTAATATTACTATAATTAATATATATCCAAAATATCACACCATATCTTTCCGTAATTATTTTTTGTAATAATTTTTGTAATTAAAACATGTTATTTTTTAATTTAAAATTAATCTTGCCATCACTAATATACACCCCAAAATATCTCACCATATATTCAAATCATTATTTTTTAGTTCGTTAGATCTAATAATAAGATATATTATATGATTAAATTAATTTACTAAAAATTCAAAGTTCGAACCCGTCAACGACATTTTTAATTTAGAATTTTACAAAATAAATTTTAAACCATGCATATCATTATATAAATTTATATTAAATTCAAATTAAAAAATTATTAAAAATAAGGATTATATAAAAACATAATTATAATGTTAAATAAATTTTACAACCTATCAAAAGAAACCCGTGCTTCGCACGGATTATAAGCTAGTTTTATAATAAGAGTAAAAGAGATAATATAGGTGTACTACCAAAGTTTTCCGGTTCCAACTAACTACAATTATCTTTTTACCGTCAACTAATACTAATAGCTACTGCATCTTATTTTAGTAGAATCTATTGTTTAGGATAACTTATGCACACATCACGAAATATAATCTTTTGGGTTTTAACTACGAATACATCTGAACCTAAAAAAAATTGAACTAAAATTAAACCCACAAATAATTTTCAGAAAAATAAATAATTCTAATAGTTAAATCACAAATTTCCAATAGACTTTAATATAGATATTTAGATAATTAATAATGATACACTCTTACAACTTTAAACAATTAAAATTCTAAATATGAAGATAATTAATCATTAGTTTTTAATTAAAATAGAGTAGGGAACTTAACCAACCCATATTGAAAAGAAGACACAAATTTATATGATAAATAAATAGGTTATGATTTACACGCGTAAAAGTCAAAGAAAATTCTTATTTAAAATATTATAAAAGTTTAAGAGTTTGATATGATTAGAAACGGGATCACACGTTGATTTTACAATTAGATTTCACCTTATGTTTTAGTTTTTCAAATTTAGCTGTAATTATGATTTTAACAATTAGGTGGTCTATTTTCAAATATTAATGTTCTATGTCTAAATGTTCGAAAACAACATGCGTGTTGTTTGGTTAAATGATAAATTTTCTTCAATGAAAGAAATTCTTTTATATGGATATTATATTCCCATACAATTCATCTATGGAATAAATATTTTCCTGATACAAAAAAGAAAAAGAAACAAGATCCCATGCGTTCAAAAATTAAAGATTCGATAATTTTCATTAATATATTTTAAATTAATTATATATTTATTATACATAATAAGCGTAAGAGGGATCTTATCTATAATTATGGTCACTGTACCACCAAAATGATCTCAACCGTCGAATCTAATAATTTTGAAAATAGACGATCAAGATTATATCATATTAAAAAGAAAATTATAATCTAAAAAGAATATAATTAAAAATGTTGTATTAAAATTGAATTTTAAAAAGAAGATTATATTCTGAAAATGATATAATTAAAAAAGGTTGTATTAAAATTTATTTTTTTTATTTTTCTATTAATATTAAAAAAAGTTTATATTTACTATTTGAGCTCTATCTAGAGATCTAGATATGAGATTTGGATAATGTTACAACCTACGTGAAACTCATAAATTATCTTTAATATAATAATGATTTAACAAATATTATCTAAATGAAACACTCAGAATCTTAAAATAAAATATGATTGTGAATTTTTACATTAATCATATCCCCTACATTGATAATCCTATTCAAGGTAGAAAACCTAATTATATATAGGATTTAAATCATTGACATTCACCTTTTCTTATTTCAATATTTTAGTTTACATATTAAAATATAAAAGATTTTTTATGTTAGATCCCTATTTAATATGTCGTATTGAGGATCAGACTACCAACTACCAAAGTTTTGGACAAAATCCATCTTATACTTATTATTAAAACTGTATTTGTTGGTAGTACAAATATTTTCAAATAATAATAAGGTTATTTTGATAATAAAAATGAAATATAAATATATTTCCTAAATCGAATAGAATTTTCAACGTGAAAAACGGTCGATTTGTTCTCTTTTTTATTTTTTAGTAGTTTTAATTGGAAAATAATTGTGAAACCTTCACTAAATTAAAAATTATTTTGTTAATTTCACGTGGGCCATAAAATCGTCTAAATCAAGTTTTAAGAATTCAAGATAAAACATGTAGTAAATTGAACGTGTAAAATCTTATATTTATAGATATTATAAAGGAGTCGTGCGTTGCACGAGTTATAAGCTAGTAAAAATAAAAATAATATAAATTGTTATTATCTATATCTATATATATTATAATGCCAGGAAATCGGAAATGCACCAGAATCGTTTAAAATATTTTTCTTAAATTTTCACTTTTTTGTTTTTTTATTTAATTTTTTCTTGCATTAAGTAGCATCTTAATGACATCTTAATGGCATCTTAATAATCACTAATATAAAATATTAATTATCCGTATAAAAGTACAATTATTTCAAGTTAAAATGATAAACTAAAATTATTTATATAGTTCATTTCTAATCCTTATTCAAAATCATTGCAATTTTTTTTGCAATAATAAGTAAACGGTTTTAATTTTTCGATAAATTCGTAATTAGTGACCGTGAGAATCCTGATAAGTTACGGAAGTATATAAAATTTTCAGTTAACATCTACAATTTAAAATACAAATAATATTATATAACTTACTTTTACACATGAAACATGGGGTATGATCAACTCAATTAAATTGAACCAATCCAACCTTTTTCTTTAATGATTAAATCAATGAAAAAGTTATACATTCGTTGTTTCATTATATTGTGTTGGAATAAATTAATATTCTAACTAAACACATTCTTATATTAATACTAATCAATTAATCACGCATGTATGTTATGAGATGGGTGTCGGCTTTGAATAACATTTTATTTAATATTTATAAATTTTTATTATAAAAATTATGTTGACAGTGTAATTTGGTAGGAAAAAAAATAAGAGGCCTTTATGGAGTTAATGAAGTTGATAATATGTTAGAGAATCTTCATTTTGCTTAAATAATTAATTTTAAACGATTTAGTGTTTATTCAGAATCCAATAATTTTTAGATTCATTTTTATTGGAGATAGAATATAGTTACATGTACATATTTATTATAAGATTTGATATAAAATTATTAAAATATGTTAGTAGCATTTTGAACATGTGTCCATGAATTTAAATTAAATATTACATACAAATAAAGTTATTACAAATAATGCTCAAAAAAATTAATCAAATGAATATATACAAGTGTCGGATCACTCCAAAAAATATGAAGCATGACTTGTAAACACTCCTATTATAATTAATGCAATTTTTATTTTCTTTACTTCTTGTCTTGTTCTTTCGTTATTGTTGCCTTGTTTCGTTATTTTCGTAAATCCCGTTGCTAACCACTTGGGGTTGAAAGTAACGAAACTTTAATTTCGTGTAATTTAGTTAATTTAGTTTTAATTCGTAGTGTGCCCCTTTAAAAATCAATTTTAATGTGGGCTAGTTAATTATAAATCATCGTATTATTGTAATCTTAATTTCGTGATTTACTTTCTTTATTTTCTTTGAATAAAAAAAATTAGTGTTAATAATTTTAGAAAATAATTTTTCGAACCTTACTGTTCTATGCTATTTCTTTAAAATTCGAGGCTGGTATTCTGTTTTAATTTTCCTGTACTACTCCCCATTTGTTTTTCACCTCTGTTCCTGTTTATTTTATTTTTTTATTTTTTCACCCATCTTCCTTCAAAAACCACAACTCTGTTTTTCTTTTTTTTTTCTTTGTCTCAATCGCCTTCCTCACCTCTCTTCTCTTTTCGATTAAAGCACAAACTCAACCACCATTCCCTCGTTTTTCTTGTTTTCTCACCTTGTCACTCACCGTAAACACGAAATCTACCCAATTCTTTTATCTCTTATTTTCGCACACACAAACAATCTCTCTCGTCTCCCACACAACAGATCACCCATCCCATTTGTTTTTTCTTCTCCCGTCTTCATCCTCTTCCTTCTCCCTTAATTCACAAACACGACCTTTCTCTGCGATTCAAACACGTCCCTTTATCTGTTTTAGTCGTTAGTTTCTGTGTTTCATTAATTGTGCTTTGTTAACCATTTTCATTACGAGTTCCGCTGCCAAGTACTGTTTTTGAATTCTAATTCTCGCTGCGTTTCTGAGTTGGTACTGGTCGAGTTGTATGTTTGAGTTCTTGGGTGTGTAATCGAGTTTTTTTTACGGCTGCGTTTGTCTAAAACTATTTCGAAATTGGTCAGCTGAATTTCTGTTTGATGTTCTTTGTTTGCTGAAATGCGTGTTGTTCTTGTGTTGTTTCTGTTTTCGTTGAATTACCGAATCGAGTTGACTCAGTGAGTAGGGTCTTGTGACTGGTTGTTGCCATCTCTAGTTGTGGTCTCCTTGTTTGGTTCGAGTTTTGTTTGTGATTTGTTGAAGTAATTGAGTTATTAATTTGTGGTTCTGTTTTGCTTAGCCTGTTTAATTGTGAAATTGCCCCATTGCTGCGTTTTCCCGATTACTGGTTCTTGTTTCCAAGTCTGCGTTTGGAGTTTGTAAGATCGATTAGCTGGTCCTGCTTGGTCGCTGTTCTGTAGCTTTGTTCTGAGTAATTGAGTTTGAAAAAAAAAAATCTGTTCGTGTCAACGAAGTTTGTTAATGGAGTTGTGTCCGGAGTTGTTTTATTTTTGTTGAGTGGAGTTGTTTTGTTAAGAACGTTTTTTAAATTTTAATTAGTGATAATTTAAAATTAGTTTTCTGTAAATAATTTCTTAAAATAAAATCTAGTTTAATTTGAATTTAGCATTGTTTAGAATAATTTTTAGATTAATTTAGTTTTAAAATAACTTAGACTTTTTAGATTAATTTGAATAAATTAGAGTATAAAATTAGGAATTAATTGGTTAAAAATAAAAATTTCCAAAACCCAAATTTGTTCTAACTCGATTAAATTAAAAATTAAGGAATGCGAAAATATTAGTCTCTGCGGAACGAATCAATAAATTTTAGAACGAAATGAATTGTGCACTTGCGATTCAAATGTTTATTTTTCTAGCACAATAAGTTTTTGGCGCCGCTGCCGGGGACTAATTATTTTTCGCACCTTAGTTTTTGATTTTTCGGATTAGCTCTCTTCTCACCCTTTTTCTTGTTTGCATTTTTTTCGAGGAATTTGGAGGAAAATTCGGGTGACTTGGATTAAAGCGGAAGAATTTTCTCGGAATTTTGGAAGCTTTGCTTGGGTAAACCGTATCTCTCTCCTCTTTCGTTTTTTTTTTAGAAAATCACAAAAAAAAAAATCACAAAAATCACAAAAAAAATTAAAAATTAAAAATCCAAAAAAATTAGTTGTAAATACATAATTGTTGCATCATGCATTTAATCACTTAGGGCACATCATTTAGATTTTTTTTTTCTTGTTTTTAATTTTTCGTACCTATAATTGTGGTGATCGCTGGAGGACCCCAAGGTACGTTAAATTCTTTCGTTTCTTTAGTTAGAACACGTAGTTTAAAGCATCCATAAATGTTTATAGTTTTTTATACCTCTTTGTTTGTTGCATCATTTTGTAAATAAACTTTAAGGGCAAAACCTCTCAAAAGATAAGGGAAGGGATTTCATCACTCTTTCCTTAGCCCAAAAACAATTTAATCCCTCATTTTGCATACCTTGCCTTTAATAAAATTAATTAGACGTTTGCCCCTAGGAATCTCGCGCTCAATTAGGAAGGTGCTTAAGAAACGAATTAATCTTTAACTATTCTTACTTTTTGGTGTCTAGGAAAGCGAAAGCTGACCTGGCCAATTAAGGTTTGGTGTCTAGGTTGGTGTTTAGCCTCTTGGCAATGCTTGTACCTACCTGGCCAAGCCGGTTCGAATAATTATTGATTTACCTAGTTTTTGGTAGCCCTTACAGTTAGGAGCAAGGTCTAGTTATTTTATTAGTGAACCCTAGGTTTAGAATTTTTCTTTTAATTTTACACCCCTTTCTTTTTGTGTGTTTATTTTATCGCACTTATTTGCTACTTGTTTCCTTACATGGTTTATGCGAACTATTTGGATTAGGGATAATTCTTCTAGACTAGTGAGATCGTTTGAGAGTTCTTCCTCTTCTGATTCCGAGTCGTTAGATAATTCCGAACCGATAGTAAACATGGCCTTGTCTCTTAAGGACCGTTGCTACCCCACCCGTTCCGCTCAACCTTCGTGCATCACTCTTCCTCCCGTAAATGGTAATAATTTCGAGATCAAAGCTCACCATATTAGCATGTTACCTAAGTTTACCGGGAGTGATGGTGAGGATCCGTATATTTTCCTTCATGAATTCGAGGAGGTTTGTGCTCTACAAAAACTCCAACAATTGACCGAAGACTCCATTAGGCTTAGACTTATCAACTTCGCCTTAAAAGAAAATGCCAAAAAATGGTTGTATAGTCTACCCGTTAATTCTATTTCAACGTGGGAGGGATTTGGGATAATTTTTTTAAAAAAATATTTTCCAAACCATAAGACTACAAGGATTACAAACGAAATAAATCAATTTCATCAAAAGGAAAATGAGTCTTTTTGGAAATATTTTGATCGTTTTAAAAATCTCTTATCACAATGCCCCCACCGCGGAATAGAAAAATGGAGGCTTTGCAAGATTGTTTACGAGGCCTTAGATAGTCCAACAACCGCGTTGTTACAGTCTATGTGCCAAGGAAAATTTATGGAGAAAAATGAAGACGAAGGGTGGGAGTTTTTCGAGGAATTAGCCGAGAAGACAATGTTGTGGGAGTCTACTAGGGAACCTCACAAGTCCAACGAGTCATCTAGTTCTTCTAGGGGTCTACATTCAATTGGGAACAATATTGCCACCGATGCCAAGCTAGCCACCCTTACTAGGAGACTCGAAGCTCTAGAAACTCATAGTAGTCCCCCACCCATGTCTATGTACCCAAATTTTAATTCTTCGAACTTTGAGTCTCAACCTTGTCCGGATTTTGAGCAAGTGAACGCAATGTTCCAACCGAGACCTCGGAATGACCCGTTCACACCAACTTACAATCCCGGGTTGAAGAACCACCCTAATTTCTCTTGGAACCAATGCCAAAATTTCCAATCTCCACCATCTTTTCAAAAGCCGAACTATCCAAACCAAGTTCCTTTCTCAAACACGACTCAAAATCACATTCCTTATCAAAATCAAACACCCGCCCACCCACCCGGCTTTCATGAGTCGGATAAGAGAATTAACTCCTTGGAAAAGACTCTCGATGCGCTTCTAAAATCAATGACTAATTTGGCTCAATCTCAACAGACCTTCATGCAAACCATGACTCAAGATAGGCAAATTTTAAATGCTAGTACTCAAGCCATATCTAAGTTAGAGGTTCAAGTAAGCCAATTAGCCAACGCCATTTGTGAACGAGAGAAGAACAAACTTCCAAGTCAAACCGAGGTAAACCCTAAATTTCCAATCAATCAAAGACCTCCTCACAATGTGAACGCGGTCATTTCCTTAAGGTCCGGTAAGCAAGTTGAAAATCATGTCGGTGACAAGTCTCCCGAAGACGACGAATCGAATTCTGAACCAAACGCTAATCTTGAACCCAAGAGTTCTAAGGAACAAGGATCAACGAGTGGGACAAAACCCGTCCCCGAAGAACCTAATGAACGAGTCTTTAAGCCAAAAGCTCCTTACCCTTAACGACTCATTTCTCCTAAACAAACGGCCCAAATGGACAAGATCTTAGAATTTTTTAAGCAAGTCAAAGTCAACATCCCTCTTTTAGACGCGATTCAACAAATTCCTTCGTATGCGAAATGTCTAAAAGATTTGTGCACACATAAGCGAACTACTCACGTCCCTAAGAAAGCCTTCTTGACATCCCAAGTGAGCTCAATTCTTTCAAACCAAATTCCCGTGAAATATAAGGACCCCGGTTGTCCTACAATTTCATGTGTCATAGGCAATACCTTTATGGACAAGGCATTACTCGACTTAGGCGCTAGTGTGAACTTGCTTCCATTTTCGGTCTATCAAGCCCTAGGTTTAGGAGAGCTTCAAAGAACAAATGTTACACTTCAATTAGCCGATCGTTCTGTCAAGGTTCCTAAGGGGATTATTGAAGACGTGCTAATTAAAGTAGGTGACTTTTTCTTTCCCGTTGATTTTGTCGTCCTAGAAACCGAACCGGTCAAGAACACTAAGAATCAGATTCCCATCATTCTAGGAAGGCCATTTCTAGCCACTTCCAATGCTTTGATTAATTGTAGAAATGGATTAATGAAACTAACATTTGGGAACATGACCATTGACCTCAATATTTTTCACATAGGGAAACAACCCGATGATCTCTATGATCAACCTATGGATGTCAATTTAATTGATGATATAGTTGATCAAGAATTCATCAACCCTAATGATGCTCTTGATTTTTGTTTAAAACACTTTGGTCAAGATTGGGATGATTCTGAATATACAAATGAGGTCAATGCAATGTTAGATTCCACCATTCCTACAAATAACCAAGCATGTGAACCACCTCCTTTGCCACTTTTCGAAACTAGTGAACCCGTTGAGTCAAAGCCACCCGATTTAGAACTCAAACCTCTTCCCGACACTCTTAAGTACGCCTTTTTAGGTCCTAAAGAGTCTCTTCCCGTTATCATTGCCTCTAATTTGACCAAGTCACAAGAGGATGAGCTTGTAAATGTGCTTAGAGACCATAAGGAAGCCATAGGTTGGAGTATCTCGGATATTAAAGGAATTAGTCTGGCCATTGTCCAACATCGGATTCAGTTAGTTGATGATGCCAAACCAGTTCGTGAGCCACAAAGGCGGTTGAACCCTACCATGATGGAAGTCGTTAGGAAGGAAATTCTTAAGTGTCTCGATAATGGAATCATTTATCCCATTTCTGATAGCTCTTGGGTTAGCCCGATTCAGGTAGTACCTAAAAAGTCGGGTATTACCGTGGTGACTAACGAGAACAATGAGCAAGTTCCTACTCGTGTCCAATCCGGTTGGAGGGTGTGCATAGACTATAGGAAACTCAACGATGCCACTAGAAAAGACCACTTTCCTTTGCCATTCATAGATCAAATGTTAGAAAGGTTAGCGGGTCACGCCTACTATTGCTTTCTAGATGGTTATTCCGGGTATTTTCAAATTCCTATAGCTCCCGAAGACCAAGAGAAAACCACTTTCACATGTCCCTTTGGAACCTTTGCTTATCGTCGCTTAGCTTTCGGTCTAACCACTGCCCCGGCCACCTTCCAAAGGTGCATGATGAGCATCTTTTCTGACATGGTAGGTGAATTCCTAGAGATTTTCATAGATGACTTCTCCATCTTTGGTTCGTCTTTTCATCAATGCCTAAACCATCTTGAGTTAGTCTTACAGAGATGTAAAGAAACCAACCTCGTTCTTAATTGGGAAAAATGTCATTTCATGGTTAAAGAAGGAATCGTTCTTGGTCATAGAATTTCTGAAAAGGGGATCGAAGTAGATAAATCCAAAGTTGACCTCATTGCCAATCTACCCCCACCAACATCAGTCAAAGGAATTCGTTCCTTTTTAGGACATGCGGGTTTTTATAGGCGTTTCATTAAAGATTTTAGCAAAAAGGCTAGACCCTTGACCACCCTTCTTGGTAAAGATGTTAAATTCGAGTTCAATAAAGATTGTTTACAATCTTTTGAACACCTTAAGAAAGAGTTGACCTCGGCCCCGATTATCAAGTCCCCTGATTGGAGTCAACCTTTCGAGTTAATGTGTGATGCATCTGATTACGCATTAGGGGCAGTTTTAGGACAACGAATCAATAAGATACCTCGTGTCATATACTACGCTAGTAAGACCTTGAACGATGCGCAACTCAATTATTCAACCACCGAGAAGGAGCTTCTAGCCGTAGTTTTTGCCCTCGAGAAGTTTAGGTCGTATCTTATTGGTTCGAAAATCATTGTTTACACCGATCATTCCGCCCTTCGATATCTATTCTCTAAGAAAGACTCAAAGGCCCGATTGATTAGGTGGATCTTGTTGCTCTAAGAGTTTGACCTAGAAATTAGGGATAAGAAGGGGTCCGAAAATGTCGTTGCCGATCACCTTTCTCGCTTAGTAGTGGAGTCCACCACTGACTTGCCTTTGAATGAATCTTTTCCCGACGAACATCTCTTTTCTATCTCTACTCCTCCTTGGTTCGCCGACATTGTCAATTACCTTGCAACCGGCGACATTCCCTCTCATTGGTCTACACAAGATAAATCGAAATTTTTCTCTCAAGTCAAACATTTCTTTTGGGACGACCCATATCTCTTTAAATATTGTCCCGATCAAATCATTCGGAGGTGTGTCCCAAACCATGAGTTTCGAAGTATCCTTTCCTTTTGTCATGATCAAGCTTGTGGAGGTCATTTTAGTGCTAAAAAAACAGCAGCTAAAATCCTCCAAAGCGGTTTTTATTGGCCTAGTTTGTTTAAGGATGCTGCTGAATTCTGTGCCGCTTGTAGTAGGTGTCAACACTTAGGAAAGATCACTAGGAGAAACATGATGCCAATGAGTCCCATCTTAATCATTAAGATTTTTGATGTGTGGGGCGTAGATTTTATGGGTCCCTTCCCTAGTTCTTTTGGCAACCTCTACATTCTCGTAGCGGTTGATTATGTGTCTAAGTGGGTAGAAGCCATACCGACTAAGTCCAATGATAACAAGGTCGTTCTTAAATTCTTAAAAGAGAATATCTTTTCTCGATTTGGCACACCTAGGGCTATCATTAGTGACCAAGGTACGCACTTTAAGAATCGTCAATTTGAGTCCCTTTTGAAAAAGTACTCAATAACTCATAGGTTGGCTACCCCTTATCATCCTCAAACTAGTGGTCAAGTTGAAGTCTCAAATAGGCAAATCAAACAAATCTTAGAAAAGACTGTCAACTCGAATAGGAAGGATTGGTCAATCAAACTGATAGATGCCTTATGGGCCTATCAGACCGCTTTTAAGACTGTTTTGGGCATGTCCCCTTACAGAATTGTGTTTGGCAAAGCCTGTCACTTGCCCGTTGAACTAGAGCATAGGGCCTTGTGGGCCATAAGAGATTTGAACTTTGACTTACCAACCGCCGGTAGTCATAGGAAATTGCAATTGTCAGAACTAGAGGAATTAAGAAATGAGGCCTATGAAAATGCTAAAATCTATAAAGAAAGAACAAAATTTTTTCATGATAAATCCATTTTGAGAAAATCTTTTTCTCCGGGTCAAAAAGTTCTTTTGTACAATTCTAGGCTTCATTTATTCCCCGGGAAATTGAGATCTAGGTGGGAAGGTCCTTACATTGTTAGGACCGTTTTTCCTCATGGTGCTGTTGAAATTGAAAATCCTAAAAATGGTGATGTATTTAAAGTTAATGGACAAAGACTCAAACCATTTTTAGAACTGCCATTTGATCCCGAGGATGAGGTCACCCACCTCATCGACCCGTGATTCATGTAAGTTTCTTTCAGTAGGTAAATTCTCTCCTTCATCTCTTGTCAGGTATTATCTCCTCATTCTCATTTACTCATTTCTCTTGCATTTGCATACATTGAGGACAATGCATGATTTAGGTATGGGGGAGGGTTTTTAGTGTAAATAGTAAAAATTGAAAAATTCAAAAAAAATTAAAAAATCAAAAAATCAAAAAGAGTTCTTTTCGTATTCTAGTCTTGTTAATTGATTGCTAGTTGCTTGATGCACCCTTGCATGCTATGATAATCTTATGATCCATTAGCTTTTGTTTGAGAAGTGATTTGCTAAAGTTCTTGTTCACACACTTACACTAGCAAGGTGAAGCTAGTAGACTTAATTGAATCGTGCATGAAATTAGAAGGACATGATTAGGTGTAAGATGATTTGGTCTTCATGCTTTGAGTACAAGTAGGTGCATTGAGGATACCATCTCTTGAGATTGATTATGTTTTACCACAGCAAGTGAGATTTTGAGCCTATATGCACATCTTTTGCATTTATATTCTTTTGCTTGAGTGTCCACTTGTCTTTTGCATCGCTAGAACTTGTTTGAGTTCCTTCTTGAAATACATGATATTAATTGATGATAAAATGATAAAGGCACTTAGGAATAACCTATATTTCCAAAATATCCACACCATTCTTATGTGATCAATTAGTTAACCCTTTGAGCCTAATCATTTTCTTTCGGTGACACACCACATTACTCGCCTAAGACCTTTTTCTTGTTTAGCCTTACGTATTCTTGATCCCATTTTGTCAAAGGCTAGTAGGAACTTAAGGGAGCAATAAGGTGTGTGAAATAGGGTTTACTATTGTTCATAACTTTTGAGGAAATATTTGTTGTTACCTTGATAGTCGATTTTCAAAATTAAATCTAAAGGAGGATTATTGTTACATTTATCATTTTCCTTTATATATATATAAATAAAAATGAAAATGAAAAAAAATATACATATGAGAGCATACTTATGTTTTTGTAATCCTCCTTCATTCGACTATTCAAGGCTATTTGTTGAAAATAAAAATAAATTATGTGGGGAGGAAGTTTGGTGTTGTGCATAATATTCATGGTGACTACTAGCTTTTGACACTTCACCTTATTTTGGCCTTTCTTGACATACCTTGTCCCTAGCCCCATTAAAACCCTAATAAAGACCTTTTGATTTTCATCATTAATGTATGTTGTGATTTAAGTTGGGATGATACCAAGTGTCAAGCATGCATTTGATTTTGTTGGAATTGAGTGATACACTTACCCTTGTTCTTGAGTGAATATTCTTTTGTGAGTGAAAGGTGAGGTATTGCTTATTTGTTTTTTGCATAAGAGATCTCAAGTTTTGACTCTGATGTGTGCCCTTGTAGGCTTAGCATGGTTACCAATAATTTTTGCACTTGACATGAACTTATAATCACTCTTGCATGGTTCTTTAAGTAGACTATGTGAATCCTTGCACTTTCCACACCAAGACTTTGCAACTTCATTTTGATTCTTAAGTTGATGTATCATGAGAGGACATGTATGTGTGGTGTGCATTGCCATGTGATCTTTTATACAAGCTAGATGGATTTTGTGGGTACATTCACTATAGGCCCTCACGAGACCTCACTCGTCCACGAGGGCTGCCTAGGGGTTTAAAGGGCTTGTTGCATATGCCAAATGCAACCGTCACACCTACGAAAAGGAGTATAGGACTTTGTATCTAGATTTTCATTTTGTTTTTGTTTTACTCGAGGACGAGCAAAAGATAGGTATGGGGACATTTGATAAGTGCATATTTTTGCATATTTTATTTACCTATTTATTGTTTGAACTCGTGTTTTAATATTTTATTTTGTTACATTTCAGGTAAATCGTAAATAAATAAAGAAATGACAAAATAAATAAATAAAGTGCAAGGAAGGGATAAAGGAGGAAGAAAAAGGACCAAAAATGAAAGAAGGAAAAGAATTAAGAGCTTGGAGCAAAAGGAATATTTCAAGACAAGTGGAAGGTGGAGATCATCCCAACACATTAGAAAAGTGTATGGCCAAGATCAACTCTTCAAAGCTTAAGGGGGAAGGAAACAAATAGATGGCTAGGATTTCACCACCACACAACCCAAATGTATGGTGGGGATTTACCCAACACCCCCCTTAACCCTAATTCCTATCCTATAAATACCCCCCTCATCCTCCTTGTATTTTGAACTTAGATTTTAGGGTAGTTTTATTTTCTTGTATTTTTCTTTAGTTTCAAATCTTGTAAACACTCCTATTATAATTAATGCAATTTTTATTTTCTTTACTTCTTGTCTTGTTCTTTCGTTATTGTTGCCTTGTTTCGTTATTTTCGTAAATCCCGTTGCTAACCACTTGGGGTTGAAAGTAACGAAACTTTAATTTCGTGTAATTTAGTTAATTTAGTTTTAATTCGTAGTGTGCCCCTTTAAAAATCAATTTTAATGTGGGCTAGTTAATTATAAATCATCGTATTATTGTAATCTTAATTTCGTGATTTACTTTCTTTATTTTCTTTGAATAAAAAAAAAAATTAGTGTTAATAATTTTAGAAAATAATTTTTCGAACCTTACTGTTCTATGCTATTTCTTTAAAATTCGAGGCTGGTATTCTGTTTTAATTTTCCTGTACTACTCCCCATTTGTTTTTCACCTCTGTTCCTGTTTATTTTTATTTTTTTATTTTTTCACCCATCTTCCTTCAAAAACCACAACTCTGTTTTTCTTTTTTTTTTTCTTTGTCTCAATCGCCTTCCTCACCTCTCTTCTCTTTTCGATTAAAGCACAAACTCAACCACCATTCCCTCGTTTTTGTTGTTTTCTCACCTTGTCACTCACCGTAAACACGAAATCTACCCAATTCTTTTATCTCTTATTTTCGCACACACAAACAATCTCTCTCGTCTCCCACACAACAGATCACCCATCCCATTTGTTTTTTCTTCTCCCGTCTTCATCCTCTTCCTTCTCCCTTAATTCACAAACACGACCTTTCTCTGCGATTCAAACACGTCCCTTTATCTGTTTTAGTCGTTAGTTTCTGTGTTTCATTAATTGTGCTTTATTAACCATTTTCATTACGAGTTCTGCTGCCAAGTACTGTTTTTGAATTCTAATTCTCGCTGCGTTTCTGAGTTGGTACTGGTCGAGTTGTATGTTTGAGTTCTTGGGCGTGTAATCGAGTTTTTTTTACGGCTGCGTTTGTTTAAAACTATTTCGAAATTGGTCAGCTGAATTTCTGTTTGATGTTCTTTGTTTGCTGAAATGCGTGTTGTTCTTGTGTTGTTTCTGTTTTCGTTGAATTACCGAATCGAGTTGACTCAGTGAGTAGGGTCTTGTGACTGGTTGTTGCCATCTCTAGTTGTGGTCTCCTTGTTTGGTTCGAGTTTTGTTTGTGATTTGTTGAAGTAATTGAGTTATTAATTTGTGGTTCTGTTTTGCTTAGCCTGTTTAATTGTGAAATTGCCCCATTGCTGCGTTTTCCCGATTACTGGTTCTTGTTTCCAAGTCTGCGTTTGGAGTTTGTAAGATCGATTAGCTGGTCTTGCTTGGTCGCTGTTCTGTAGCTTTGTTCTGAGTAATTGAGTTTGAAAAAAAAAAATCTGTTCGTGCCAACGAAGTTTGTTAATGGAGTTGTGTCCGGAGTTGTTTTATTTTTGTTGAGTGGAGTTGTTTTGTTAAGAACGTTTTTTAAATTTTAATTAGTGATAATTTAAAATTAGTTTTCTGTAAATAATTTCTTAAAATAAAATCTAGTTTAATTTGAATTTAGCATTGTTTAGAATAATTTTTAGATTAATTTAGTTTTAAAATAACTTAGACTTTTTAGATTAATTTGAATAAATTAGAGTTTAAAATTAGGAATTAATTGGTTAAAAATAAAAATTTCCAAAACCCAAATTTGTTCTAACTCGATTAAATTAAAAATTAAGGAATGCGAAAATATTAGTCTCTGCGGAACGAATCAATAAATTTTACAACGAAATGAATTGTGCACTTGCGATTTAAATGTTTATTTTTCTAGCACAACAGAAGGAGTCAGAACCTTCCTCAATAACGGTGACTTGTCCACCAAGTCTCCAAACCCTATTACGATTCTAAGGCTCCTACAGCCTATATAAATGGCCAGACCCCTCATCTCAGAACTACGTTTTTTGTCTTGATTCTCAACTCTGAGATACGTAGGCATCTTGTAAGGACCCGAATTAGGTCACGATAACGCAAGCGCAGCCATTAAAGCACGAAGCTCACGAACCCTAGCCGCAATTCGATAACCCTACTTTTTATTCCACAACATTTGGCGCCGTCTATGGAAAGACAACATCAACCATGGTTCAAACACGAAGGACACTAGTCTCAACCGAGGCTACCACCGTCACCTCTGTTCCACCCGTCGTTACGGAACAAGGGTATGTACCCCCATCAACGGAGACAACCACTCAGCCTCAAGTTTCTCAACCCATAGGGACGAATCTCCATGTTGAGAGAACCTTACCAGTGGACGTCCACCCGGGACGGGAGACTAATCAGCTTCAGATGGTGGTCTCACCATTAAATAGCCGTCCCCCACTCTCAGGAGTTCAGATCTCCACCACTACACTCCCCGTAAGTACTGATCCGTTTTACAGATTGCCTAACTACCCCCCAAATCGAAGGGATCCTGGACCAAGTGGTCATGCTCTACAGATCCCTAAGTCGTATCAGCCGCCCTATATTAGGGGTTTAGCCCCTCCTGAGCAAGGATATTACTCCGGACCTTACACTGATGACTCGTCGTCAGAGGACGACGATCGTGATGAAGCCCCGAGGAGGCAACGTGCAAGCAAGGAGCCTATGGGAAGGACTCGAAGAATCCATGATGGACCTCCTCAAACAGCTGCTGAGAGGATCAAGGCTCATGAGGCTGAGATCCAAAGGCTGAAGGATGACATAGCCAGGGAGCGAGCAAGGTAGAACCAGAATAGGCCCCCTCCAACTTCGAGGGAGATTCCCTTCATTGATTTGGAAAGATCTTCAAGGAGACCAAGAAGGGCTGATGCCCCAACTGGAGGAGCTACAAGGGTGGAAAGCCCCAGGTGTGATCCCAAAGACCTGATGCCACTTGGAGACCCTGACGATCCCACACCCCCGTTCACTGAGGAGGTGATGAACGCTCATGTTTCCCGAAAATTTAAGATGCCCACGATAAAACCATACGATGGAACGGGTGATCCTTCAAATCATGTCAGGACGTTCTCAAACGCACTGCTGTTACAACCCGCTAGCGATGCTCTTAAGTGTAGGGCATTCCCTCAAACCCTGGCAGGCATGCCTCAAAGATGGTATAGCCGATTGCCCGCAAACTCAATTGGCTCTTTCAAAGAGTTGAGCACTGCTTTCATCAATCAGTTTGTCAGTGGAAAGGTCCATGAAAAAAGCTCTGCATCTCTCATGCAAGTGAAACAAGGGAAGAATGAGAACCTGAGGGATTATCTTAAGCGCTTCACCAAGGAGACATTGAACGTCCCAGATCTGGAGAACAAGGTAGCTATGATAGCCCTGTAGAATGGAACAACGAACACTTACTATCAGATGCCATTGGCAAAACATCCCCCCGAGAGCATGACTGAGCTCCAAAGAAGGGCGAGTAAATACATAAAAGCAGAAGAGAGCATGAGGAAAGCAGAAGCTCCTACTACGAATGGAGGGAACGGAAATTCCCGGAAGTGGAAGCAAGAACAGGAGTACGATGCTAGGGACAAATATCCCCGAACTAGCAAGGACTCCGACTCTGCCCCTAAGAAAAATTTGGGGCCAAGGTTCTCTGAATACGCGAGGTTGAATACCCCTAGGAGTCAAATCCTGATGGATATTGAGAAAGACAAGGATTTTGTTTACACTAATACACGCAAGCGTACGCGGTCACAAGTAATATAGAATAAAGTTGAGTTCATTTCCACAGAGATCTGGTTATAGTTTTAATTCAGTTATTGTACCTATGCAACAATGTATGGTTATTACTCACTGCTAAGACAAATAACAAATTGGGTTTAATTAACTAAATTAACTAAGAAGTAAATTAACAACTAAGAATTAACTAACTAACGAGAATTGAAATCGAATTACGTTTACAAGAGTAACATGGAATCCTAACTTCATTAAATACTTCGCTTAGATCTGACGCCTTTAATCACTATATGCAATGGCTATGATATTTGATCGGACAACACGAAACAAGTATACGCTACTTCTTAGTATACGAATACCAAACTAAACATACATCCACAAAAGAGATAGAAGATGAATAGACACCAATTATGCTTAGACCCTATATGTCTATAGAATTTGAAAACATAACGGTTGAAGAACAAGTTATCCATTAAGATCACACAGGGCAATATAAGTATTTTCATCTCATACTACGAATCATGTTGATAAACAATCATGAACCTATGCTAGCATGGCAAGTTCTAAATCTCAAGATCCACTTTCACTTCACAAGAGATTAACAAATTAGATGTTCATGACGCATCTATCAATTAAGCATAACCATACGAGGATATCAAATATACATCACACACAGATCTTTAAAGCATCAAGATACTAAGCTCCATAAATAAATCCGTTAGAATCCCATGACAACGATTAGTTCAAAATTGAACCTCTCGTCATCATGGGATCAAGTGAAACCATGATAACAAACAAGATATGGAAGAAAGAAGCAATAAAATTATTAAAACTAAGAGTTGAGAAAACAAATCTAGAATCCAGAATAACACAAAGGATGAAGTAGATCTAGATCCGTTGCTTGTCACGAGCGTTGAATCCTTCTCTCCTTTTCTCCCTTGCAGATCTAAGCTATATTATGTACAAGATATCTAATTGTCTAATTGTCTAATTCCTAATTTTCTAATTTACAAGAGGTTGGATGTGTTTATATAGGCTCTAATTCCTAATCCTGTTCTAAGTTGTAGAAAATCTTCCAGGCTTCGCGTGAGCTGTAAGATCGCTGAAAACGGACTTCTATAACTCCAGATATAGCCAAAACAGTGTAGACTGCGCAACCTTCCCGGAAAATCCAAATTTTAATAAATTAATCCTCCAAACACGATAGAAGCATCAACCATAATCGACATTCTTGTAAATCTGCACAACTAAGCAAAACACATCAAAACTACAATAAACTTGAGTCCAAGACAATCAATTTAAGCCGAATTAAAGCGATCCAAGTGGATATAAAATCCACTTATCACACCCCCAAACTTAAACCGATGCTTGTCCTCAAGCATAAACAATTACAACTAACTAACTAACTAACTAGTACCACTTCCGTAGGTGATCACGGTTGCATTTGGCATATGCAACAAGCCCTTTAAACCCATAGACAGCCCTAGTGGACGAGTAAGGTCTCGTGAGGGCCTATAGCGAATATACCCACAAAATCCAATGCAATGCATTAATGCAACTAATATGAAAATGCAATTAATCTAGTACTAATATCCTACCATACCTTCAAATCCTCTCATGCCATATCAACTTAAGAATCAAAGTAAATACGCAATGTCTTGGTGTCGAAAGTGCAAGTATTCACATAGTCTACTCAATGAACATGCATAAGTTCTCACAAGTCCATGTCAAGTGTAAGAATAAGTTAGTAAACATGCTAAGCCTACAAGAGTACATCTTTGAGACAAAACTCGGGATCTCATATGCAAAAACAAGCAAACACTCACAAAAGAATATTCACTCAAGAACAAGGGTAAGTGTATCACTCAATTCCAACAAAATCATAAACATGCTTGACATTTGGTATCAGTCTAACTCTTAACACAACATACATCAATGACGATAATCAAAAGGTCTTTATTTGGGTTGTAACGGGGCCAGGGACATGGTATGTCAGATAAGCCAAAACAGGTGAAGTGTCAAAAGCTAGTAGGAACTTATAATAAATCATACACAACCACCTATTTTCCCCCCACATACTCTTACTATTTTTCTTCCAACAAAAACACTCGACTAGTCGACTAAAGTAGGATCACAACAAACACAATCATGCTCTCATAATATAAATTTTTTTTTTCTCTTTTTTTCTTTTTTTTATTTTTTTTCTTTTTTTTTTCCTTTTTTTTTCGAGAGCTAAAGCAACAATAATATAGACAATAACAATGATCCCACGATTTTATTACACATGCCGACTATCAAGCAACAATCAAACCCAAATTTCAATATTTCCCCCAAAATTATGACCAACAATAAACCCCTCCTTGCACACCTTATTACTCCCTTAAGCACCCTACTAGCCTTTGACAATGTGGGTTCAAATTAAAGTAAGGCCAATACTCCTCTCAAAAAAAAAAGTAAGGCCAATACAAGAAAAAGGACTAGGCAAGTAATGTGGTATGTCACCGAAAAAATAGGATTAAGCTCAACGGGTTAACTAATTGATCATGTAAACATGGTGTGGTAATATGGGAAAATATACGGTTATTCCTAAATGCCTTTATCACTTTAATCGTCAAATAATGTCATGCATTTCAAGAAAGACCTCAAACAACTGCTAGCAATGCAAACAATCCGTGGACACTCAAGCACACGAATAAAATTGCAACAAATGCAATATGGCTCAAAAGCTCACTTGGCGGGAAAAACATACTCAATCCTAAGGAAAAATCTCTCTAATGCACCTACTTGTATTCAAAGAATGCAAACTAAATCAACTTGCACATATTCATGTCCTTTTAATTACTCACAACATTCAATAAGTCTACTAGCTTCAACTTACTAGTGTATGTGTGTGTACAAGAACAAAGCGTATCACTTCTCAATAAAAGCGTCAACAACACAAAATTCCTATCAAGCATGGGTGCAAATGCAAACTATTATGAACTCACATGATATACGAATATAAAAACAGAATGCCCTATATGAAACAAACGTAGATAACACGAACATACATGCATAATTTAATACATTTACTACTACTAATATGCAAAGCATGAAATCCTACATGAACACATAATACAATAACTACTACTAATCCCTCAAACCACCCCCAAACTTAAAATATTCAATGTCCGCATTGAATGGAAGTAAATACGAGGGAATGTAGAAAACATACCGAAATATCGAAGCAGTCACCCTCCATCCTGATCATCTTTGGCAATGGTATGAAACACCGAACCACTCACCAATCATCTCAATCAACCCAACATTTTTTTCCCCGGCAGCGGTGCCAAAAACTTGTTTACACTAATACACGCAAGCGTACGCGGTCACAAGTAATATAGAATAAAGTTGAGTTCGTTCCCACAGAGATCTGGTTATGGTTTTAATTCAGTTATTGTACCTATGCAACAATGTATGGTTATTTCTCACTAGCATGGCAAGTTCTAAATCTCAAGATCCACTATCGTTTCGCAAGAGATTAGAAAATTAGATGTTCATGACGCATCTAAACACATGAAACACAACTATACGAGGATATCAATAATTCACCACACATAAATCTTTAAAGCAATCAAACTACTAAGCTACATAGATAAATCCGTTAGAATCCCATGACAACGATTAGTTCAAAATTGAACCTCTCGTCATCATGGGATCAAGTGAAACCATGATAACAAACAAGATATGGAAGAAAGAAGCAATAAAATTATTAAAACCAAGAGTTGAGAAAACAAATCTAGAATCCAGAATAACACAAAGGATGAAGTAGATCTAGATCCGTTGCTTTTCACGAGCGTTGAATCCTTCTCTCCTTTTCTCCCTTGCAGATCTAAGCTATATTATGTACAAGATATCTAATTGTATAATTGTCTAATTCCTAATTTTCTAATTTACAAGAGGTTGGATGTGTTTATATAGGCTCTAGATTTCTTGCCCAGCAAGAAATTACCTTCTATTACAATTAGAATTCGATTTAGGTACTAACAACTGCCCAAAATACAATTAGAATTAGAAAAAGGGCAAAACAGTAAATTCCCTGCTCCCATCAGTCTGCTTGTCGCGCAACCTGCACCCACCACATGCAACTTGCGCACGCGAATCCTATTCTAAGTTATAGAAAATCTTCCAGGCTTCGCGTGAGCTATAAGATCGCTGAAAACGGACTTCTATAACTCCAGATATAGCCAAAACAATGTAGATTGCGCAACCTTCCCGGAAAATCCGAATTTTAATAAATTAATCCTCCAAACACGATAGAAGCATCAACCATAATCGACATTCTTGTAAATCTGCACAACTAAGCAAAACACATCAAAACTACAATAAACTTGAGTCCAAGACAATCAATTTAAGCCGAATTAAAGCGATCCAAGTGGATATAAAATCCACTTATCAGATTTTCGATGGTCGAAGCCACTCAGGGGTGATCCCGCAAAGAGAAACAAGGATCAATACTGTAGGTTCCAGGAGGATATAGGACATGACACCGATGATTGCAGATAACTCAAGGACGAGATCGAATTCTTGATCCGAAAAGGAAAGTTAAGCAGGTTCACAAAAGGTGAAGATCGTGGAAATCAAAGGAGAGACTATGATATAAAGGATAATGATAGAAGGGATAACGATCGTGATCGTAACCCCCAGCCACGAGGGTCAGTTATTAACATGATTTGGGGAGGCCCAACTGCGGCTGGCACAACAAGGAACTCTCGAAAGGCATATGCCAGGGAGGTGATGCACATCGTGGGAGAGGCCCCAAAACGTGCAAAGACTGAAGTAGTGATTGGTTTTTATGATTCAGACTTGGAAGGGGTGAAGTTCCCCCATGACGACCTGTTGGTCATAACTCCAGTAATTAGAAATTCAGAGGTGAAACGAGTCTTGATAGACAATGGTGCTTCTATCGATATTTTGTTTCATGATGCATTTGTGAAGATGGGATACAATGATTAACAGTTGACACCAAACAATATGCCTATATATGGGTTCAATGGAGTCAAATCCAATGTTGAAGGGACCATCCAGCTACCAGTTACTATTGGACAGGAGCCCAAAGAAGCCACTCAGATGTTAAATTTTCTGGTAATCAAGGCAGCCTCCATGTATAATGCGATCCTTGGAAGGACTAGACTTCACGCGTTTAAAGCTGTTGCCTCCAGCTACCACATGAAAGTTAAGTTTCCAAATAGGAATGGTGTTGGAGAACAGAAAGGTGATCAGAAGATGGCCAGAAGTTGTTATGTGGCCACATGAAGAGCTGATAGAGTCGGGGGGCAGGTCTTCCCGAATGAAGACATGGATGTCCGAGGTGATGATGAACACCGCGGGAAGCCGGCAGAAGATTTGGTCCCTATACCTCTGGATTGCAGAGACCCTGAAAAAGTTACGTATGTTGGAGCTTCTTTAAAGGAACCCTTGAAGGGCAAGTTGGTAGAATTCCTACAAGAAAACAGAGATGTGTTCGCTTGGACAGCAGCTGATATGTGACGCCCCTGGATCCGGGGTCATGGATCCAGGTCATCACGGTCCAATTTTCATTCATTAAAATTCTACTCTTGGCAGCTGGAATATAAATGCATAATAAAACTCACACAATAGACCCCACACTTTAATATTAACACACACCAGTCATATGCTCAGAGAACAACGTCCATAAATGATAGCAGTTAAAGATAAACTATTGTTACAATCCCAGAATACCATTTATTATACCCATATATAAGTATATCTACCTTGAGAACAGGTGTCGATACTCTCTCATAAGGTAGACTTCCCCTTTACCCTCTTCCGGGTTGTACTGCGACGTTTCGGCACCTGATCTAGCTGTTATATAAATAGCAAGAGTGAGCTATAATAGCTCAGCAAGATAAATTTTATAAACTAGCTTCAAAAGAAACATAAATATATCTGTATAATAAACAGAAGACAAATCATAATTATTATAAAAAGAATTTATTTTTATTTGATAACTACTCCTTCCAAATATTTTTATACTAAAAGAAATATATAGCATTCTAATATCAGCTTCTCTTCTAATATAATATCAGTTTTTCTTCTAAAATATAATATCAATTTTTCTTCTATAATGATTAAAAACCATTACATCACCTCAGCATAATATTTCAAGATAATATATCATCTGCACATCATCTCTCAATACAATCTTTCCCATTTCCCTTTTTATACAACAATTATATAAAAATACTATAAAATCAGTTTCTCTTCTTACTGTAAAAACAATTCCATCATTTCATACCATTTTCCTTTTTCAGAATACAGATCTAAAAACCATTATCAATTCTTTCTTTCAATTTTTTTGGGTTCCATCATCTCATATCATTATTCTGTTTTCAGTATAGAAATCTGAAAACCATTTCCAATTCTTTCTTTCAAGTTTTTTGGTTCCATCATCTCATATCATTATTCTATTTTCAGTATAGAAATCTGAAAACCATTTTCAATTCTTTCTTTCAAGTTTTTTTTGGGGATTTTCATTGTTGCCGAATACGTAAGGACGATGATCAGTCGCCCTCCGTACCCGTCCTTTTTACTACCGGTAGAAGGAGGAAGGTACACCACTACATCCCCCTGGAGGAAGGTACACCACTACATCCTCCTTCGGCAACTCTTGGGCCAAAATAAAATATTGATTGCTGGACTGTGCCGCACACAACCTCCTACGCTTTTTGTTGCTATCCCCCTTTTTGTCAAATCATTATTCCATTTATAAAATATCATTCCACATTTCCATTTTCTCGCTTTCATTTCCACATATCATTCACTCATATCATTTCCATTCTCGCACATTACTTCTATAAAATATATATATATATATATATAACATAATGCTTTGATTATGATCCAGACATCTCTTTCATATTCAAGAAATCAAATATACTTTTATATTCATAAAATATTCCGTCTATTTTAAAAGTAGTAAATAATAATCAAATAATATTTATTAAACCACTGATACCCAAAAAGAATATTTTTAATATAGTATTATAAACCATATAACCCTAGATAACAACTGATACCATTCCCTTTCATATCTCTTTTACCATAGAGCATATTCGCTCCATTCGTAATCATCTCTATATCCATATTTCACAAATCATATCCATCTCTCTTTAATTTCCCAAAATCAGGGAAATAATTCTTAGCAATATAGCAAACATAGAATAACATATATATTCCACGAAATCATTTCCTTTGAAAATAAAATAGTTTTCCAAGATAAGGATAGAAGAAATCTTGCCTCGATCTCTGTATCCTGGAAGTATGGCTCGTGGCTCTCCCGAAGTTTCTATAAACACAAAAAGGACCGTCGTTAGAATACTACATCCCTTTCTCACTTCACCTTTATATAACTACACCCTTAATGCTTACTATGTGAATAACATGCTATTATAACCCAAGTGTTCCAAGAATGTTAGGTCCAAATGTGTTGTAGAGGGGGGGTGAATACAACTTTTCGAATTTGATAAGCAATAAATACCATGCAATAAATGAACACACAGATTCAAGGAATATATGTCTTATATATAACTTGAAGTGGTTGCTACAACATTCATTACAAAGTATAACAGAAGTTCAGAGAGTAGTGAATGATACTAAGCTCTGTGAATACACTCTCTCTCTTTTACATGTGTTTCTCTCAAGAATTGCTCTCATAAAACATTACACAAGTACTTCTATTTATACTACATGTAATCTATGTCCTGTAGTCTTCAAAGACTAAGATATACATGGCCCAATGAGGTCCACATAAATCTTGTCTTATCTTGAAAGCTTGGAAATCTGCCAATCAGAAGATGCCATGTGTCATGTTGAAACTGCACTCTAAGTAGAACTTCTACTTGAGAATTTCTACTTAGCCATCTCGAATTTCTAAGTAGAACTTCTACTTAGAAATATTCTACTTGGTCATCTAGAATATTTAGTACTTAGAAAATATTCTGGTCTTCAACTTGAAACTTCAATGCACATCTTGAACTTGTGATATCTTCATGTCTTCTTTATTCTTCACCAAGCTCTTGAACATGGATCTTTATTACTGACATAAACTTGCTATCAATGTCCTGACACTTGATGCACTGGTCTGGTTCATAAGTGACTAGTCTTGATAGTGTTTTTGCTTCTTGAATAAATTACCATATTCAATTAGTAATGTGGCTTTCCAATGTTAGCTTTCCTTCTTGTTCAATTGAAATCAATTTGTCTTATTGATACTGATAGTTATGATCTTGATTCTTGGCTTTTCAAATCACTGAGGCATGAACAACTTTGACTTGAAATTCTCTCAATGATTTCTTCTTGGCTTGATCATAGTTAACATGTTGAATTGTATGAATTACCTTGTCTTCATTTAGTGTTGATTTCTTTGTGGCTTCTTGTTCTTGATTGTCTTCTGGTTAAGTATCTTTTCCTTTAGTTAAGTTACATTAGTTATAGTGTTACAAGTTTACACACTCTGCCTTTCAATCTCCCCCTATTTGACTATCTAACAATGACATTCAAATTAATGAAGGATAACTCAACTAAACAATGAGACGAGAAAAGATAACTAACATTAAAGTCTTGAATAATTTACAATTGAAATGTACTTGGAAAACAATACAAAGAACTTAAACTAGAAACAGAATTCGAACTTCGAATTAAAGATCATTTGAGTAATTCCTATCACCTGGATTATTTCATACCTTTTAGTCAAACTTATATCACCTTATTGGATCCACTCTGAGGTGAATTTTCCTCAAGTGAGTTAAATCAACCGAAAGACATGAAGTTTTTCCAACTTCAAGTTCACACCACTCTGACCTTTAATCCTAATTCCGTTTCCTCTTCCTAGCTTCAGCAGCTTGGCGCTTCTCCTCTTTCTGCTCTCTGCGCTTCTCTTTCTGCCGCTGTTCTTTCTTATATACTGGATCATGAAGCTGCTTCCACCTAGCATTCAATAAACTTACTGCTTCCATTTCTAGAGGATTCTTTGGCTCTGGATAAGGATGTTTGAAAAGCCTTCTAAGTTTGTCCACTTCCTGAGTAGTCCTGATCTTTGGAATGTCCTCAAAGTTCTTCATTATGAGCTGAGGTTTCCAATGTGCTTTATCAGCTTTAAACTGACAATAGATCATTTTGGGGTAGCCCTTGACACGGTTAGTATTGTGGACACTAGCCGCATCTCGCTCCATCCGCTTCTTTTCCACCACTACCTCAGACAAGTAACTCATGAGTCTCTGCTTTTCTTCCACATACTCATTCTCCACTTCGCTCCATTTGAACACATATAAAACTCTCTCCAGAAATGCAGCATCTTGAGTCTGTAACAGCCATGTTCTACTCATATGCAAGAGTGTTTGATTCTGGTCTGCGTCTATGAATGCCAAGGCATCAGCTGTGTCATCGACATATGCGTGTATCCAGTATACACTATCTCTTCCTGGAACACCAACTGCCTCCCTTATCTCTCCTTGTTCCAGAGATCCAGACGGAAGAGTCAGAGCTTCATCTACATTTTTCATTGCTTGAAGAATATTCCATTTCTTCTCCATTAGCTCGGGCTCAACCTTCACATTATCTAGAGGGTTTGGAGCAATAATATCACACTTCCATATTTCATTGCTCTTCTTGAATATGATTCTTTCAATGACCTTCACCGATTTTTCTTTAATTTCAGAGTAAAACCCCTTACTCATCATTTATCTATAGACAGCTTTGAGAGATTCCACTGAAAGATCCATTAAATCATTTTCTTCCATACTTACCCTCTTCATCTTCCCATCTACTACCATTCGGACAACATCAGGATATGCTGAGAATTCTGGACCCTTGTCCTCTGCTAGCTGCATTAACTGATCCCTATACAGAATGCTGAGCTCCTCAGATCGAGAGTATTGAATTTTTGTTGCTAGCAAGAACAACTCTGACGCAGATCTTCTCGCGATGAATTGATCATCCACATACAGGAAAGACGTCGGGATTCCTTCTACTAAAGACAAGATAACCTGCCACTCCTTAAGCATCGCATTGTATCCAACCCTGACTTTCGAAATTATGCTCTTCAACGCACTTATGTAGTTCACAGTCAGTGGATTCTGCATGTTCAAGTTATAGAACAAGTCATCTGCCTCCTTGTTGTTAACTCCTTTCGCACAAGGTCCCATCAAAATCTTCCTTGCATCATCCCACTTTTGTTCAATCCTTCTCTTGTCCAAATCAACTTGAGGATCAGCTAGCCTTGCAAGCTCATGATCATACTGCTTCCCTTTGAGCTCTACTTTCTTTTCAAGGAAAGCAGCATGTTCTTGCATCAACTTCATTTTATGGAACTGAGCTTGTTCCAAGGCTAACTGTTGAGACTTCAGAGTCTCCTCATCAACAGGAATTTCTTCAGGCTTTCCGGAAGACATCCCAGCACCTCCACCTTGTTCCTTCAAAGATCTATTTATTGCATGTGCTAAAGGTATGTCCTCCATGTCGGAGTCTGAATCAAGTACCTCCTGTACTTTTTCTTGATGATGACTCAGGTCAATGAATGGTTCATCTTGCTCAACCATCGTCGCCTTACCCTTTCTCTCCTCAAAGCCTCTCCATGACCAACTGGCTCACTTTCTTTTTCTTTGATAAGATCAGCCTGTTCTTCAATTTTTTCGATTTGAACTCCCTGCTGTCTCGTCTCCCTTCCACTCTCCCCCTTAGGTGAGTTATCCTAAACACCACCTTGCTCTCCAAAGCCACCAGCAGCATAGAAACCACCAAAACCAGAACCGGAGGCTCCAGCTCCACTAGCACCACCAACACCATCATCGGGGGGAGGTTGATTGTATTGCGACTCGAAACACTCTGGGGGCACAAAACTCCTGAATGAAAACATCATTTTACTGATCTCCACCGCCATTGTATGCATTGTAGACTCCATTGCTCCCATTCTTTCACTCAGAGTGCTTCCCAAGACACCACCAGCATGGCCCAAGTCATTGACCTTGTCTGTCAAGACATCGAATGTTGTAGCTTGACTTGCCATTCGTGCTGCGTAGTCATCAAGAGCTCTTTGATTATCTCCAATATTGATCCCTAACTGCCCCATCGATTGCCCGAACTGCCTCATTTGATCTTCCATTGATGTCATACGTGTGTCAAGATTTTGAATATTAAGGGACGGTGTTTGGCTTAGGTGACCTCGCTCTAATACTGGTTCTGATAGTATTTGGCGCTCGGTTTCGGGCATTAAAAATGAAGGTCCCTCTCTCCCTAGACGCTCACACACACTCCCTGTCTCACGCTCGTGTATGTCTTCAATAATAGATCCAAAATAAGAAGCAGTACCTGCAGAAACTGGATAAGAAAAATAATTTGCATTTATGGGATCTGTTCCTGTTGTTTCCTGAGTTGGAATCTGTAACACCCCCAGATCCGGGGTCAGGGATCTGGTGGTTACGGTCTTACATCCATTCATAATACTTGACTTGAGTCCACAATAAATAAATCACATGCTGTGACCCCACAATAATTACCACTCACACACACAACAGTTATAGTCCCAGAGATGAAATCGAAATAAGTCTTACATTAAAGGGTTACGAATAAAAGTTATTACAATCCCAAAAGGATAACATCATAGGTTTAAACGTTTTGCCGTTGATTACATTAATTATACATATAGTTAAACAGGAAACAAAAGCTGTCTAACTATGCTACCTCAGCAATGGCGGCTAGCATCTCAGCGGGTAGTCCGGTGGGTCGGGTAACCTGCTTGCGCCGAGTGCGCCTGACGCGAGCCATCTGTCCTAGCTGTTGTTGTGACATAATATAAACAAGGCAAGGGTGAGCGAAAGCCCACCAACAAATATATAACTGAACGATAATTTAAAACAGTTCAAAGCTATCTTTTAAACCATATGCCATGCATTTACGGAAATGATGCCAGTATCATATGAACGATGAAGTTACAAGGTAACTTAAAGTATTTGTTTGAAGAAATATCTGCTACATCAAAGTAAGCGAGATATTATTATCGTTATTAAGAAGAGGAACTTGCAAGAAAGGGTTGCAATTCCAGTTATGACTCTTTTCCAACTCTGCCAACAGTAATCATGTTGCAGGAAATAAATGAATTTGGATGATGAACCAATGATGGAGTATTCACCGCGCCCGCTGTTCCAATCTTGATGATCAGTCGAGATCGTACAGCTCAATTTAGATTTACTACCGGTAGAAGGAAGAACTGACGGCTTTACTTGTCTACCGCCTTACTAGCTCTCCCCGGCCAACGGTTGGGCCAAGGGGATGGACCGGCGCTACTCGGCCTCTTACACGACTCCTAGTTCAAATAGAGTTCATGATTCTGAATATAACGTTCGTCCCCCTTTCCCCAAGTATAATACTTGTTGATAAGACTCCACAAAGTAGTCGTATCTAGTTGGAAAGGAAAATTTACCAATAACTCCCAAGCTATTACTTGGTAACGGATATCAACTTGTTCCAGTAATCTTACCCCTCGAAAGATGAGAAGGTAAACAACGACTTAATAAGTCAACAGCACCCGAGTTGCGGGTGAAGGGGATACTTTATGACCGGGAAGTCGACAAGATAAATAACATTTTTCCAAGTAAGGTTCCCTTATTATTAAGAAGATAGACTCAAAGATGAATGATGTCTGGGAACCTTTCTTGATATAAGATTAATAATAATATGACTTCGAAATATCTTCTGTAATAATCGAAGAAGATTAACCTTATCGAGATTATTCTAAGTATGGAATAAATATTCAGAGAATATTTATTGAGTTAAAATATTGAAAGAATATTTGGGAATATGAAAGAATATTTTTAATCAGAGTATTTCTCAAAATAATCCCTGAAGAAATATCAGGAGAATATTTATTGAATAAATAAATATTTAAATGAATATTCAAAACAATATTCATTAATTAATAAGACCTGAAAAGAATATTTAAGGTAATATTCATGATTAATTAGGAATTTAAATGAATATTCAAAAGTAATATTCATTTAATGAATAATATCCTAAATGAATATCAAGTAATATTCATTTAGTAATCCAAGCCTTAAGGAATATTCGAAATAATATTCGATAATTAAATCAAGCTTCAGATGAATATTAAAATAATATTCATCAAGTATTTAATATCTTAAATGAATATTCAAAAGTAATATTGATTTAATAAAATAATAATCTAAAAGAATATCCAAAATAATATTCATTTAATAGTCTCATCTTTAGAAGAATATTCGAAATAATAGTCGATAATCAATTCGACTCTGAATGAATATTGAGAAATATTATTCGTTGAATAGTTACGTTCAAATAATTATTTGAAGTAAGGATCGTCAAAATAATTAGTCTCGAACGAATATTCAAATAATATTCGTCGCCCAAATAATAGAAAATATTTACTTAAATATTTTCTTCCGAGGTAATCTCGATATATCAAGGAATATTGACTCCCGGTCTATTTTTGATTAATAAGATATATACGCCCTTCTATGAGGGTCTTACAATAACCGGCTTATAACTGATATATAACTATCTAGCTTATAAGCCAACAATAACATTTAGGGAACAAGTATATCAATTCAACTTGAAAGTAGGCATGCATGCAATGGCATATGTATATCAGCAATCATATATATATATTTATTCAATCACAACAACAGCCTAAAAGAAGGGAATTGAAACTTGCCTGGTAGTCGAGTACGGTAAGGGGTAGTGGTAGCGGGTCCCGGTTCAGCCTGGTGATCTATAAATAGCCAAGGCATTCGGAATTAATCACTTAACATATTAAACGTTAAGTTATACTTAAATCGAAACACGTTCTCGAGTCATCTCGTTATACCCCTTTTAGTGGATTACTTGTTATCACTGATCCGACCCGACATTCGTTCGTTAATACGACATGTCACTGCACTTATACTTGGGACATACTTAAGTCATATGAGTTCTAAGGTTGATCGTTACGAACCAATATTTTACTCCGAGTTTTATCGCCCGTTTTCTAAGCGTTTTACCAAAGTTATAAAAGAGTCGTCTTTTAGGGGTTCGTTCTCGTTTAACCTTGACTCGAACATTTTTAATAAATCGAAAAATGCTCTTTTTGACATACGGTTTTCTTTCACACCTTCCTTCTTACCCCTAGTATTTATTTACCAAGATTCGCCATGACGTTACATTGCTTACGAGGGTTCAATTTCAGTTACGAACTTTTGTTTACGGATTCGAACTACTTTTAGTAATTTAGTCATAAATCCTAAACCGTAAGTCCGTTTCATGTGATCTTTATATCAAAACGAAGCTTATAACATAATCTAGCCTTTCATGGCAAAATCCGAGACTGGACAGTGTGTTCATGCTACTGCTAATCACGGTTTCTTAAGGCTAACGACAATCGGGCATTACGACGGCTATGTTTACATGATTTCCAAATTTCAAACCATCCAATAATCATAGTTTCCACTCCAAACAACATTTACATGTTATTCAACCATGAACTAAGACCAAGCAATGTCTTTCCGTTCATCTAAACTAATTTCACATTTAATAAATCCCAATCATAATCTTAAGGTCCTAAACATGCATTAAATCCATATAACTCATCTAAAATACCAAAACTTAAACTAAGAGCTTGGTTTTCAAGAGTGGTATACCTTCCTTGGTGTATGTATGAACTTATCAAGCCTTGTTTAGCCCTTATCTAGCCTTAGTATAGCTTGAATAATCAAAAGAAATCAAGAAATAAAAGTTAGTTTATGAAGAACACTATTCATCATCATCTTTGATGATTTATTTGAAAATGATAAAAGATGAATTTGAAGCTGAAATTTCTAGGAGATCATTACCATGATATGTAGTACTTACCATAAAAATTTGAAGAACAAGTGATGGTTGGAAGTTGGACTTCCAATTAGCTAAGAATGGGCAGATTTTTATGAAGAAATGGAGAAAATGGTGGTGGTTTGTTTTGTTTTGGTGATTTATGGCTAATACATGTATAACCCTTGCATATATAATGGATGCATCTCTTTTAATGTGTTGTTGGCAATCCAATGGTGCCACTTGTTGCTTCCTCATTGGGCCAAGTGTTGGCACTACAACAAACAACTCCATTTTTGCAAGAATGCAATTACACCACTCATCTTGTAGTTGACTTATAAGGATGTTACTTGGGTTTCTCCTTTTCCCACCAATTGCACTTGTTTGTCTCTTGGTTATTTATTCGTTCCTTTGTCCGGGTATTACTCAATTTCCTTGCTTGTTCGTTGATCGTTCGAGGGAATAACTCATTCGTTTCTAGTTAGGGTTTTACCGAAAACCTTCTTAATATTTCTAATACTATTCTTCATCTTACTTAATACTTCTCGAATTTAAATTCCTTAATTCCCTTTTATAACTCCTTAAGTCTTGTAGTGTCCAGGGAAATCTCGGAGAAAATAAAAGTGCTCTTTTTCTGAATCTGACGGCTTTTACATACACTTATTTTCTTCCTGGATCACTAATACGAACTCAGAAATCCGTTCCGAATACCGGGTATATCATTATTATAATAATATTCCAAATTCCACCAAAATCACTATTCATCACTTATTTTTATTTAATTCCTATAATTAGGAAAATGAACCTGGTTCACTCTCGAGTGCTTCTTAACCTTTTTACGGAACCGCTGGACTTATAATAGATATTGATTTGGATGACACAAGAATAATCTTACTTGAAGTAATATACTTATATCCTTAGGAGATAGATCATTCTTACCTATGCCGTCAACCAAAAGTATTCTGCATGACATGTAAATAATTGAATTCAAATCCATTCCATTCATTTAATAGACATTCGTTACATCGCAGTCATAACCACTATTCATTCCCATATTATTACATACTAAAAAGTTTTAATTCTATCAAAAATCTGGGTTCTTACAGTCTCCCCTCCTTAAAAGGATTCCGTCCCGGAATCAGTTTGAAAACAAGTGGGGGTACTTTTCTTGCATTGCGCCTTCAAGTTCCCAGGTGGATTCTTCTACATTGTGGTTCTGCCACAAAACTCTGACTAGCTGAATGACCTTGTTTCGGAGCACTTGTTCTTTCCGGTCTATGATTTCCACAGGTTGCTCCACATAGGTCAGGTCTGGTTGCATGTCCACTTGCTCATACTCTACAATATGCTTAGCATCCGGATTATACTTCCTCAGCATCGAAACATGGAACACATTGTGCACCTGCTGTAGATTCGGGGGCAATACGAGTTCATAAGCTAGTTCCCCAATTCGTCTCAAGATCTCAAATGGTCCAATGTATCTGGGACTCAGCTTTCCTTTCTTCCCAAATCTCATTAAACCTTTCCAAGGTGACACTTTCAAGAACACTAGGTCCCCTACCTCGTATTCCTTGCCTTTCCGAGCTAAGTCGGCATATTTCTTTTGTCGATCCTGGGCTGCTACCAACCGTCCTCTGATTAGATCTACTGCATCTTTAGTTCGTTGGACCACTTCGGGCCCGAGCATCTTTCGCTCTCCAACTTCATCCCAATACAAGGGAGATCGACATTTTCTTCCATAAAGGGCCTCATAAGGTGGCATCCCAATGCTTGAATGATAACTGTTATTATAGGAGAACTCAACCAATGGCAAGTGATCATCCCAACTCCCCTTGAAGTCTATCGCGCAGACTCTCAACATATCCTCTAGTGTTTGGATGGTCCTTTCACTTTGCCCATCTGTCTGGGGGTGGTAGGCTGTGCTCATGTTCAGCCGGGTCCCTACACATTCTTGAAAACTTCTCCAAAACCTGGAGTTAAATCTAGGATCTCGATCGGATACTATTGCGACTGGGACTCCATGTCGCGCCACTATCTATTTTAAGTAGATGTCCACTAGTCTATCGACCGTGTACCTTTCGTTGATCGGGAGAAAGTGAGCCGATTTCGTCAGTCGATCTACAATTACCCATATGGTGTCATGATTAGCCTTGGTCCTGGGTAAACCTACTACGAAATCCATGGCTATATGTTCCCATTTCCATTCTGGAATCTCTAAGGGATGTAGAAGTCCGCTGGGTCTCTGGTGCTCTGCCTTCACTCGTTGGCAGGTCAAGCATCTGCTTACCCACTCTGCTACGTCCTTTTTCATATTGGGCCACCAGTAATACTCCTTCAAATCCCTATACATTTTAGTGCTACCGGGGTGCACTGAGTATCTTGAGTTGTGTGCCTCATTTAAAATCTCATCCTTGAGCTCCTGAACATTTGGGATCCATATCCTGTACGTGTACCTCATGATCCCTTCCTTGTCTCTTTCGCACTTAATTTCCTCCCCGGTCATTAGCTCTTCTGTGGAGTTCTTTTCTTCCTCCATCATCCGTTCCTGGCACAGTCTAATCTTTTCTAGCAATGGAGGTTGGATTCTAATTTCCATCAACTTTTCTTGGCCCTCTTCAGGTAACTTAACCTCGATTTCCAACTTCTCAAAATCCTTCACTAGCTCTTTCTCTGAAGTTATCATCTTGAGCTTCTCTTTCCGACTAAGGGCGTCAGCCACCACATTGGCTTTACCCGGGTGATATCGAATTTCACAGTCGTAATCCTTGATTAACTCTAACCACCTCCTCTGGCGCATGTTAAGCTCTTTCTGAGTGAAAATGTATTTGAGGCTCTTATGGTCTGTGTAAATCTCGCATTTTTCCCCATACAGGTAGTGTCTCCAAATCTTTAAAGCGAAGACTATGGCTGCTAGTTCTAGATCATGCGTGGGATATCTGACTTCATAATCCTTCAATTGCCTAGACGCATACGCTATTACCTTGCCGTGCTGCATAAGCACGCATCCCAGTCCTTTATGCGAAGCGTCACTGTAAATCACGAAATCTCCTTTTCCATCAGGTAATGCCAGCACTGGGGCTGTCACCAGCCTCTTCTTTAACTCCTGGAAACTCTTCTCGCATTTCTCAGTCCATTCAAATTTCTCGGTTTTACGGGTAAGTCGAGTTAATGGAGCTGCGAGTTTCGCAAAGTCTTGGACAAATCTCCTGTAATATCCGGCCAGTCCAATGAAACTCCTCACCTCGGTTGGAGTAGTTGGCCGTTCCCAGTTTGAAACTGCTTCTATCTTGGAGGGGTCAACCAACACTCCTTCTCTATTGATCACGTGCCCTAAGAATTGTACCTCATTTTTCCAAAACTCACACTTGGAGAACTTGGCATATAACTGCTCCTTCCTGAGTATTTCTAAGGTTATCCTTAAATGTTCAGCGTGTTCTGCCTCTGTCTTTGAGTAGATGAGAATATCATCAATGAAAACTATCACGAATTTGTCCAAATATTCCTTGAACACCCTATTCATTAGGTCCATGAAGGCTGCTGGGGCGTTGGTCAATCCAAACGACATAACTAAGAACTCATAATGTCCATATCTGGTGCGGAATGCAGTCTTCGGGATATCTTCAGGTTTGATCTTCAGTTGGTGATATCCCGTTCTCAAATCAATCTTAGAGAAGTATTCAGCTCCTCTTAGCTGGTCAAACAAATCGTCTATCCTGGGCAATGGATACTTATTCTTTATGGTTAGCTTGTTCAATTCTCTGTAGTCGATGCATAACCTCATACTTCCATCCTTTTTCTTAACAAACAACACTGGTGCGCCCCAAGGCGACACACTGGGCCTTATCATGCCCTTATCCAACAATTCCTGTAATTGTTTAGCTAGCTCCTTCATTTCTACTGGGGCTAGTCGGTACGGGGCCTTCGAAACTGGCGCCGTCCCCGGGGCTAATTCGATGGCAAACTCAATTACCCTATCAGGTGGTAGTCCAGGAAGATCTTGTGGGAACACGTCCTCGAACTCATTAACTACCAGAATGTCCTGCAATCTTGGCACTTCCTTCTGAGTATCTATAACGTAGGCTAAATAAGCCTCGTTCCCTTTTCGTAACAATCTCTTGGTTTGCGCCATGGTCAGAATTTTCTGGGTCTGTCGCATCCCTTTAAACACTATTTCTTTCTTCCCTGGGGTTTTCAACTTAACCTTTTTCCCTTTACAATCTATCTGCGCATCATTGCGAGACAACCAATCCATACCCAAAATGACATCGAATTCCCCTAGCTTAAAAGGAATTAAATCGACATAGAAGGATCGTCCTCCTATTTCTAGCTTACAATCGGGGTGAATTTGATTAACCGGTACGATTTCCTGATTAGCTATTTCTACTTGTAAGGAATCTCTTAGTTGCTGGGTTTTAAGTTTCAAGTTATGCGCAAAATCTCTAGATATAAAAGACTTAGTTGCTCCTGAATCAAATAAGACATTTGCACTGACTGAATTAAGAGAAAAAGTACCTGCTATCACATCTGTGTCCCTCACGGCATCTTGTACTGACATATTGAAAGTCCTAGCAGTTGGTGGCCTATTTGAGGCAACCTTGCTTGCTCCTGATGCTGCTGGTTTGCTCTTTGGGCAATCCTTCCTCATGTGCCCTCGCTGTCCACACTGGAAACAGGTTGTGCTGTTAGGGATGACCGTGGTGCAAGCGGTAGCATAATGCCCAGCTCGCCCACACTTATAACAGTTTATCTGCTTCAGGTTGCACACCCCGGAGTGCCTCTTCCCACAAGTAGCACACAATGGCAATGGAGGTCGAGAAGGGTTGGAACGGGACATTCCTGATTGGTGGCCGCCCTGGCTCACACTCACACTCGCAGATGGTTTAAACCCTACACTCCTCCCTGGTAGGGAAACCGCTCCTCGATTAAACTTGGTTGGGGGTTTTCCTCCAGCGGATCTTCCGCCCATACTAACATGCTTTCTCTTTATCCCCCCTTTCTCTCTCTCTCTCTGCATCTGATCACTACCAGCCTCCACAATGGTTGCCTTCTGCACCAAGGTGGCATAATCTGTAATCTCTAAAACAGCCACCCTATTCTGGATCCACTGTTTCAGCCCTTGTTGAAACCTGTTAGCTTTCTTCTCTTCTGTGTCTACAAACTCTGGCACAAATCTTGATAGCTCAGTAAATTTAGCCTCATAGTCAGCCACTGACATATTGTTCTGTTTCAGTTCCAAGAACTTAAGTTCCATCTGGGTTTTCATGAACTTCGGGAAGTACTTCTCCAGGAATAATTGTTTGAACCTTTCCCAGGCTATGACAGCATCAGTCTCCATGTTTTTTCTTGGCTTCCCACCAATAATTGGCCTCTCCCTTTAGTAGGTAAGTAGCAAAAACAGTCTTCTGAGCCTCATTGATACTCAGAATCTCAAAAGACTTTTCCATTTCTTTGATCCAGGCCCTCGCCTCAACGGGATCAGCCGATCCGTGGAACTCTGGGGGCTTAAGGGACTTAAAGGCCCTAAAGGAATTTGCCACTGAAGTGTTGTTGCTTGGTGGTGGTTGGGGGTATTGGTTCAAATTCTGCCTAAGTAGATCCATAAACTGGCCCATGGGGTTTCCGCCCTGGTTCTCCCCTTCCTGTTCTACTTCAGTTTCTCCACCCTCTATTTCCCTTTCAAATTCTTCAGAGTACAGGGGTTCATCCTCTGCTCCATACTGGGAATCTTCTTGCTCATTATAGTCCTGATCTTGTTCCTCACTACTTCCACGGTTTTCCTCGTGTTGGTTGTGACTCTCTTGGTCAGTAGATTCGCGGGGGTTAGCCCTAGTGCCCATCCGTCTTGGCGGCATTTTACTGAAAATTTGGAAAATTATACGTTAGGTTCACTTACCGGTTTTAAAGGATTTTTCCTTGCACATTTCTTTACATGATTGGGTTTTAAAATCCCACAGTTTTATATCTCATGGAAACTTAATCGAAAAGTAATACATATGCTAATAAACTCGTGATCACTTCCCAACAAAATTGTAATGACTGAAATGGAAACAAATATATACCAGGTACCGAAAAGGTACAACATCCGAGTTACAACGATAGTTTAAAGTACAGCCATCCTAACAACAACAACAAGTCAAAAGTGAAATATGCTGTCTATCTGTCTAGTCTGCAAAAAGGGAAAACAAGTACAAGAAAACCATCCCTACAAAAGCCGGCACTACTATGTCCGTACATGACTAGACAACTAGACCACTGCATCACCACATCTGAAATCAGCCGCCACGACGAAACATCCTCCGAACCCTCCCCATGGCGATGCGGAAAACCTCCTCAGCCGCTGCTCTGTCTACCCTACCATGCCCATCAGTAGGCAACTGTCGTACCCTCACCCGAGCCCTCAGCTCGATGCGGGTCACAGCCCTATACCCAACTCTGTCACTGATAGTCCTCCTGCCCTGCACCCTCATCCGGGCGGCTCTCTCTGCTGCTAACTCACTCCTAGACTCTGCCAACCTGGCATCTGCCACAGACAACTCTCTATAAAGCCCGTTCACAATCAAGTTGTGAACACATACTGGGACTCCTCCTATCGGGGCATGAGGTGGGGTGGATGGCTCAGCTGGAGCGGCAGTCTCTGTCTGCTGGGGCTCTGGGGTAAGCTCCTCAAACTCGTCGGGGTAGGGGCTCACAGGTAGTGGTGGTGGGGTAGGGGCTCTCTCAACAGGGAGGAGTGGCACAAAAAGTCCAGAACTCCCTACAGCACCAACTACTGGCTCATCTATATCTCCCTCAACACCCTCATCCACCGGCACCACCTGATCCGTGGTCATGTCAGTGTCATCTCCCATAGTCCTGAACTCAGTCATAACCCAATAATCATCATCCTCAACCACTAACTCAGCGTCCTGTCCTGTCTGGACCCCCTCCGGGTCCTCCTCCCCCTCAGTCTCAACAACATCTGTGTCAGCATCATCCTGGACCTCCTCAGGGTCCTCCTCCTCAGACTCGATCACATCAGTATCAGCCTCAACCTGGACCTCCTCAGCGTCCTCCTCCTCAGGCTCAGTATCATCCTCAGGCAAGTGCTCATAGTATGGGTCCCTAGTCCGGAACATGTCCTCATCATGCTGTCTCGCAGCTGCCTCCTGGGCCGACAAGTCGCTCGCCTACACAAGACGAACTATGTTACTATCATGATACTTAAAAAGTTCCCGTAAGGGTTTTAGGTGAACCTGGCAAGGGTTCTTATTATATTATTGAATTTATTATTATATAACGTCGTATCATCTCTTGGGATATATAACTCTCGCTCTGATACCATCTCTGTAACACCCCCAGATCCGGGGTCAGGGATCTGGTGGTTACGGTCTTACATCCATTCATAATACTTGACTTGAGTCCACAATAAATAAATCACATGCTGTGACCCCACAATAATTACCACTCACACACACAACAGTTATAGTCCCAGAGATGAAATCGAAATAAGTCTTACATTAAAGGGTTACGAATAAAAGTTATTACAATCCCAAAAGGATAACATCATAGGTTTAAACGTTTTGCCGTTGATTACATTAATTATACATATAGTTAAACAGGAAACAGAAGCTGTCTAACTATGCTACCTCAGCAATGGCGGCTAGCATCTCAGCGGGTAGTCCGGTGGGTCGGGTAACCTGCTTGCGCCGAGTGCGCCTGACGCGAGCCATCTGTCCTAGCTGTTGTTGTGACATAATATAAACAAGGCAAGGGTGAGCGAAAGCCCACCAACAAATATATAACTGAACGATAATTTAAAACAGTTCAAAGCTATCTTTTAAACCATATGCCATGCATTTACGGAAATGATGCCAGTATCATATGAACGATGAAGTTACAAGGTAACTTAAAGTATTTGTTTGAAGAAATATCTGCTACATCAAAGTAAGCGAGATATTATTATCGTTATTAAGAAGAGGAACTTGCAAGAAAGGGTTGCAATTCCAGTTATGACTCTTTTCCAACTCTGCCAACAGTAATCATGTTGCAGGAAATAAATGAATTTGGATGATGAACCAATGATGGAGTATTCACCGCGCCCGCTGTTCCAATCTTGATGATCAGTCGAGATCGTACAGCTCAATTTAGATTTACTACCGGTAGAAGGAAGAACTGACGGCTTTACTTGTCTACCGCTTTACTAGCTCTCCCCGGCCAACGGTTGGGCCAAGGGGATGGACCGGCGCTACTCGGCCTCTTACACGACTCCTAGTTCAAATAGAGTTCATGATTCTGAATATAACGTTCGTCCCCCTTTCCCCAAGTATAATACTTGTTGATAAGACTCCACAAAGTAGTCGTATCTAGTTGGAAAGGAAAATTTACCAATAACTCCCAAGCTATTACTTGGTAACGGATATCAACTTGTTCCAGTAATCTTACCCCTCGAAAGATGAGAAGGTAAACAACGACTTAATAAGTCAACAGCACCCGAGTTGCGGGTGAAGGGGATACTTTATGACCGGGAAGTCGACAAGATAAATAACATTTTTCCAAGTAAGGTTCCCTTATTATTAAGAAGATAGACTCAAAGATGAATGATGTCTGGGAACCTTTCTTGATATAAGATTAATAATAATATGACTTCGAAATATCTTCTGTAATAATCGAAGAAGATTAACCTTATCGAGATTATTCTAAGTATGGAATAAATATTCAGAGAATATTTATTGAGTTAAAATATTGAAAGAATATTTGGGAATATGAAAGAATATTTTTAATCAGAGTATTTCTCAAAATAATCCCTGAAGAAATATCAGGAGAATATTTATTGAATAAATAAATATTTAAATGAATATTCAAAACAATATTCATTAATTAATAAGACCTGAAAAGAATATTTAAGGTAATATTCATGATTAATTAGGAATTTAAATGAATATTCAAAAGTAATATTCATTTAATGAATAATATCCTAAATGAATATCAAGTAATATTCATTTAGTAATCCAAGCCTTAAGGAATATTCGAAATAATATTCGATAATTAAATCAAGCTTCAGATGAATATTAAAATAATATTCATCAAGTATTTAATATCTTAAATGAATATTCAAAAGTAATATTGATTTAATAAAATAATAATCTAAAAGAATATCCAAAATAATATTCATTTAATAGTCTCATCTTTAGAAGAATATTCGAAATAATAGTCGATAATCAATTCGACTCTGAATGAATATTGAGAAATATTATTCGTTGAATAGTTACGTTCAAATAATTATTTGAAGTAAGGATCGTCAAAATAATTAGTCTCGAACGAATATTCAAATAATATTCGTCGCCCAAATAATAGAAAATATTTACTTAAATATTTTCTTCCGAGGTAATCTCGATATATCAAGGAATATTGACTCCCGGTCTATTTTTGATTAATAAGATATATACGCCCTTCTATGAGGGTCTTACAATAACCGGCTTATAACTGATATATAACTATCTAGCTTATAAGCCAACAATAACATTTAGGGAACAAGTATATCAATTCAACTTGAAAGTAGGCATGCATGCAATGGCATATGTATATCAGCAATCATATATATATATTTATTCAATCACAACAACAGCCTAAAAGAAGGGAATTGAAACTTGCCTGGTAGTCGAGTACGGTAAGGGGTAGTGGTAGCGGGTCCCGGTTCAGCCTGGTGATCTATAAATAGCCAAGGCATTCGGAATTAATCACTTAACATATTAAACGTTAAGTTATACTTAAATCGAAACACGTTCTCGAGTCATCTCGTTATACCCCTTTTAGTGGATTACTTGTTATCACTGATCCGACCCGACATTCGTTCGTTAATACGAAATGTCACTGCACTTATACTTGGGACATACTTAAGTCATATGAGTTCTAAGGTTGATCGTTACGAACCAATATTTTACTCCGAGTTTTATCGCCCGTTTTCTAAGCGTTTTACCAAAGTTATAAAAGAGTCGTCTTTTAGGGGTTCGTTCTCGTTTAACCTTGACTCGAACATTTTTAATAAATCGAAAAATGCTCTTTTTGACATACGGTTTTCTTTCACACCTTCCTTCTTACCCCTAGTATTTATTTACCAAGATTCGCCATGACGTTACATTGCTTACGAGGGTTCAATTTCAGTTACGAACTTTTGTTTACGGATTCGAACTACTTTTAGTAATTTAGTCATAAATCCTAAACCGTAAGTCCGTTTCACGTGATCTTTATATCAAAACGAAGCTTATAACATAATCTAGCCTTTCATGGCAAAATCCGAGACTGGACAGTGTGTTCATGCTACTGCTAATCACGGTTTCTTAAGGCTAACGACAATCGGGCATTACGACGGCTATGTTTACATGATTTCCAAATTTCAAACCATCCAATAATCATAGTTTCCACTCCAAACAACATTTACATGTTATTCAACCATGAACTAAGACCAAGCAATGTCTTTCCGTTCATCTAAACTAATTTCACATTTAATAAATCCCAATCATAATCTTAAGGTCCTAAACATGCATTAAATCCATATAACTCATCTAAAATACCAAAACTTAAACTAAGAGCTTGGTTTTCAAGAGTGGTATACCTTCCTTGGTGTATGTATGAACTTATCAAGCCTTGTTTAGCCCTTATCTAGCCTTAGTATAGCTTGAATAATCAAAAGAAATCAAGAAATAAAAGTTAGTTTATGAAGAACACTATTCATCATCATCTTTGATGATTTATTTGAAAATGATAAAAGATGAATTTGAAGCTGAAATTTCTAGGAGATCATTACCATGATATGTAGTACTTACCATAAAAATTTGAAGAACAAGTGATGGTTGGAAGTTGGACTTCCAATTAGCTAAGAATGGGCAGATTTTTATGAAGAAATGGAGAAAATGGTGGTGGTTTGTTTTGTTTTGGTGATTTATGGCTAATACATGTATAACCCTTGCATATATAATGGATGCATCTCTTTTAATGTGTTGTTGGCAATCCAATGGTGCCACTTGTTGCTTCCTCATTGGGCCAAGTGTTGGCACTACAACAAACAACTCCATTTTTGCAAGAATGCAATTACACCACTCATCTTGTAGTTGACTTATAAGGATGTTACTTGGGTTTCTCCTTTTCCCACCAATTGCACTTGTTTGTCTCTTGGTTATTTATTCGTTCCTTTGTCCGGGTATTACTCAATTTCCTTGCTTGTTCGTTGATCGTTCGAGGGAATAACTCATTCGTTTCTAGTTAGGGTTTTACCGAAAACCTTCTTAATATTTCTAATACTATTCTTCATCTTACTTAATACTTCTCGAATTTAAATTCCTTAATTCCCTTTTATAACTCCTTAAGTCTTGTAGTGTCCAGGGAAATCTCGGAGAAAATAAAAGTGCTCTTTTTCTGAATCCGACGGCTTTTACATACACTTATTTTCTTCCTGGATCACTAATACGAACTCAGAAATCCGTTCCGAATACCGGGTATATCATTATTATAATAATATTCCAAATTCCACCAAAATCACTATTCATCACTTATTTTTATTTAATTCCTATAATTAGGAAAATGAACCTGGTTCACTCTCGAGTGCTTCTTAACCTTTTTACGGAACCGCTGGACTTATAATAGATATTGATTTGGATGACACAAGAATAATCTTACTTGAAGTAATATACTTATATCCTTAGGAGATAGATCATTCTTACCTATGCCGTCAACCAAAAGTATTCTGCATGACATGTAAATAATTGAATTCAAATCCATTCCATTCATTTAATAGACATTCGTTACATCGCAGTCATAACCACTATTCATTCCCATATTATTACATACTAAAAAGTTTTAATTCTATCAAAAATCTGGGTTCTTAAAGAATCTCAGGCTGAGAGGCTGCAAAGTGTTCTTGTACAACATCAGAACCGACCATCTTTGCAGCATCAGTACGTACCGGTGAAGGTACTGCTGAAGTTCGTAAAGCTTCATGTCCTTTTAAAGCAACAGTATCTTCAAAAGGTACAAATTCCTCACCCAAATCCCTATGTGCAGACTGTGCAAGGGGAGAACCACTCACGTGAGTTGGAGTGGTTGAGTGCGACACACTAGGTTTGGACTGGGCTTTTGAAGTGGCAGCATGAAAAATTTTGGCTTTCTTCCGAATAAGTGGCTGCACTTCGGGGTCACTCTCAGAATCATTTCCTAAATTTACAGGTGCTGGCCTTTTAGCTTCCGTCAACAGAGGTGAAAGAGAATAAGACTGTGTGTCAGACTCAGAAATATAGCTCTCACCCTGGGATAGATCCTGCGGGCTAGCAGTCTCTTGGGTCACGAAATCAGATATATAGGAAGCGGTTTGAGTAGTATGCAGAGAAAGATTACCTTCTTCATTACCTTGTTCATCATCACTTTGCTCATCAGGAATCCCTTTAAATGCTTCAGCATGAGCAGACGGATTCTGAGCATATGACGATACTTGCGATGGTTCCGCCAAAGTAGTAACTCCTGCATCATACGTAAGCCACAGTTGAATGTTGTCAGGAATTGACATCGCTTTACCTTGATGTTTATCCTGATTGGCAATTGTAGTAAGTGACTTAGTGCCCATCCCTAGCGGTGCAGATGTTGGACTTCTGGCAAATCCCTGTCGAACAGTAAGAGCATCCCTCGGTACTAAATGATTAATAAGAATTTGTAAGAAACGAGGATACCAGCATACAACATCAGTTGTGGTAAGGTCTCTGCTTGCAGGAGATCCCATTGTAGCCACTATCTCGGAGAGAACTATGCGTCCATAATTGATATCCAGTTCTCGTGCTAGGGCAACTCCAAAGTTTTGCATGGGAATTGGAATCTGATGATAATCTCTTTCGCGTGCCCGAAAACATCTTGTGATAGCCTCGAAAAAGTAATTCCATTCCACATGAAAGAATTGTTTCTGGACATTTCCAGTGATCCGGCCAGTCGGAGGATAACATCCTATTTCTTCAAAGAATGTGAGGCGTTCTGCCGCTGTAGGTTCGGGATCATAAACAGCTTTGACCGGGAATTCCAGAACCCTGTTGAAAATTTCCTCTGTCACCTCATATTCTTGACCCGCCAAGGTAAACCTGAAACCATAGGGGGTAGATTTGCTCCCAAAGGTAACCGCACTAGTCCATAATTGCTGTAAAGAATCATGTACCAGTGTGGGTTTAGCAGTAAAAGCGAAGCTAGCCTTGGAGTACAAATTAAGAAATCGTACCCAAAACTTAAAGCGTGGGAGTTGATCACCAATTTCCGTAGAGATGTTATAAAAATTATTTTTGGCAAGTGAAAATTGGTGAGCCATTTTAATTAAATGTTTTTCCTTAAAAAATGTGATATTTTTTGTTTTTGAAAAAAACAAGCAATTAAAGAATCCAAAGTTATAGCCCTTTTAATTTATCGAGAAGACCAAAAGTCACTCTGAGAAATTAAACTACGGGATATAAACAATAGCCAATTACTAAATTTGTAATAGTCAATGGAGATGTATATGCGTGTGTGTATACCAGTGAAATCGTGTGTGTATATATATAGAGAATAGGGAAATCGTGTGTATGAACAGTTACACAAACACACAAACACTTGATGTTCGTGTGTATATATATGCGTGTGTATATGAACAGTTACAAAACACATAAACACAGAGATTAATGGTCACACACAGATAAATTGGCAGTAATTCGTGGTCTGTATGAGTTTAATCACAAAAACAACGAATAGTGATTTGTAATTTTGAAATCGCCTTGTTTTTGTGTGGAGGCTGCTGTAAAAGTGAAAGAATCATCGAGTTAGAGATGTATATATAGACATGATTGTGAAATGACAAAAGTGACCCTGTTAAAAAGAGTGAAACACTAAGTACATACAGGGAAGACCTAAGTCGAACATTATCTCGAACATTAAGTCGAACTTCGAGATGAAGTTCGAGATAGATGCTAACTCAAACAAACACACTTTGTAAGCAGCAAAAACTACCAGGGAAACCTATCTCGAACTTCAAGTCGAAATTCGAGATGAGTTTCGAGATAGAGATTAACTCGAAGTTATTCTCAGAATTGGATCTTTTCAAAATATCCCCTTAAGTGGAACCTCATCTCAAACTTCGAGATAAAGTTCGAGATAGACCTTATCTCGAATATTTTGAAGATGGAACTAGGCACACTGGTAACTCGAACTCGAACTCGAAGTCGAGTTTCGAGATGAATTTCGAGATAGACACTAACTCGAAAATCTTCCCAGACTTAGAATTTTCAAAACTTCACTCCGGAAGCTCAAATCGAAATCCAAGTCGAATTTCTAGATGAGTTTCGAGATAGAAACTAACTCGAAATTTTGAAGATACTTAGATTTCTCAACAATTAAATTTCCAAATTAATATAAATATCAATTCAAGGATTTTTAATAAGTGACATAATTAAAACATTCCATGATAATTCTAAGGCCTCTAATTACATGAAAAACATAGGTAAATTCATAAAAAAAATCATGCAAAATTTAGAATATTATGAATTTAACTCCCCCTATGATCATGCAATTTAACAAGCATAAATTCAAAGTTTTGTACTATTAAATACACTTAAAACACAATGAATTCATGTAAAATAACACTATATGCAACCTATAACAATGATTAATTAGGCATTTTAAAGTCTAAGCACATAATGATTAAATAGCTTGCACAAAAAAAATTTGGATTTTACAGATAGGAAGCTTTACTAACTTGTGTTAAGCATTCCCAATTCACCAACCAATCTATTGAATGTTACTTCATCAAGAGGTTTGGTGAATATATCTGCAATTTGTTGCATTGTGGGCACAAAATGTAGCTCCACATTCCCCTCCTCGACATGTTCTCTTATGAAGTGATACCTGATGTCGATGTGCTTGGTTCTTGAGTGATCTACAGGATTGTTGGTTATGGCAATGGCACTTGTGTTGTCACACATAATTTGAATTTTCTTGTGCTCCATGCCATAATCCTTCAATTGGTTCCTCATCCACAGTATTTGAGCTACACAGCTTCCAGCATCAATGTAATCAGCTTCAGCAGTAGAAGTAGATATTGTATGTTGCTTTTTACTTTGCCAGGACACCAATCTTCTGCCAAGAAATTGACAAGCACCAGATGTGCTTTTCATATCAATCCTGCAACCTGCATAGTCTGAATCCGAATAGCCAATTAGATTAAAACCTGTATCTCTTGGGTACCAAATCCCTAGATTTGGTGTGCCCTTGAGATACCTAAAAATTCTTTTGACGGCTACGAGATGTGATTCTCTAGTATCCGCTTCGAACCTTGCACATAAACAAGTTACGAACATTATATCGGGTCTACTTGTAGTTAAATAGAGAAGTGAGCCAATCATACCTCGATAGCTTGTGATGTCAACTGATTTACCTGATTTGTCTTCATCAAGCTTCGTGGCTGTTGCCATGGGAGTCTTAGCTGCTGATGCATCTTCTAGATTGTACTTCTTGAGTAAATCTCTAACGTACTTGGATTGACAGATAAAGATACCATCTTTTCTCTGACTGATCTGTAATCCAAGAAAGAAGGACAGCTCTCCCATCATGCTCATCTCATATTTTTCCTGCATTAGCTTAGCAAATTTCTTGCACAAGCGCTCATTAGATGACCCAAAAATAATATCGTCCACATAGACTTGAACAAGTATTAAATTATTCTTTACATTTTTATAGAACAATGTTTTATCAATTACTCCCCTGGTAAAACCATTTTCAATTAAGAATAAGGATAGGGTTTCATACCATCGCCTTGGGGATTGCTTGAGGCCATAGATAGATTTGAAGAGAAGATACACAAAATCTACAAGTTCTGGATCGATGAAGCCAGGCGGCTGTTCCAGATACACTTCTTCTTCTAACTCTCCGTTCAGGAAGGCACTTTTCACATCCATCTGAAAAACCTTGAAGTTCTTATGTGCTGCAAATGCCAAGAACATCCTGACTGCCTCAAGTCTTGCAACCGGTGCATAGGTCTCATCATAATCAATTCCTTCTCACTGAGAATAACCTTTTGCAACCAAACGAGCCTTGTTTCGTGTTACAAGTCCGTTTTCATCCAGTTTATTTCTGAATACCCACCTAGCTCCAATTACTGATATGTTCTTTGGTCGGGGTACCAGTTTCCAAACTTTCTACCTTTCAAACTGATTGAGTTCCTCTTGCATTGCAATCACCCAATCAGCATCACCAAGAGCTTCTTCTATTTCTTTAGGTTCAAGCTTGGATAAGAACCCAGAATATAAGCAATATTGGCCAGGTCAGCTCTTGCAGTTCTTCTAGTAGACACACCAGCATCTGGATCACCAATAATTAATTCAAACGGATGGTCTCTATTCCATAACCGTTCTCTTGGAAATTGTCTTAATGATTCAGCTTGACTTTCTGAGTTGTGGTGTTGACTACTTTGATTATTTTCACTAACTCCCCCTGAGTTAGTGCCAGCTCCTACAGAACTAGTGTCAACTCGTCTCGAGCCTTGAACATTTGTCCTTGAGCTTCTATTTACTCCCCCTGAGTTGTTGTCGGTTAGTACTGAAGAAGTTTCTTCTGATCTTGTAGAATTAGATTGTTCACTAGACTCAGGTTCTTCACATACACTTGGGACATTTAATGGGACATCTAACTCAGGTTCATCTTCAAGTTCATCTAAGTCCAAATTCTGAAATTTTAGGGACTCAGGTTCACTAGAATCTCTAGAAATTGATGGGAGTTTGGTATCGTCGAATCTGACGTTGTAGCTTTCAGTCACTTTTCGATCATTCACTAAGAACACCCTATAAGCTGCCACCACATCTGTGGAGTAACCAACAAAGATTCCTTCACGAGCTTTTGCTGCAAACTTGCCTAGATTTTCATCATCTATAAGTACATAGCATTTTGCTCCAAAGACATGAAAGTATTTGATTGTTGGTCTTCTGTTGTTCATTAGCTCACATGGAGTCTTTTCTTTATCTTTTATGATCAAGGTTCTATTTTGAGTGTAACACGCGGTACTCACTGCTTCGGCACAGAAGTACAGAGGAAGTTTTGAATCATACAACAAAGTTCTTGCTGCTTCAACCAAAGTTCTATTCTTCCTTTCAACTACTCCATTTTGTTGTGGAGTTCTCGGGGCTGAATACTGATGACGTATTCCCTTAGATACACAGAAGTCATTCAGCACTGCGTTTTTGAATTCAGTGCCATTGTCTGATCTAATCGTCTTCACAGTAAGTGTTGAAACATTCTCAATTTGAGTGATGTGATCAATGATTAGGAAAGGTACTTCGTCTTTCGTCATTGCGAACAATACCCATGTATACTTGGAGAAGTCATCCACGATTACCAATGCATATCTTTTCCTAGACAAAGATAAGACATTCACTGGGCCAAACAAATCCATATGAAGAAGTTGCAGAGGCTCAGTAATACTAGAAATTTCTTTGCTTTTATGCGATGCTCGCTTCGACTTTCCCATTTCACAAGCTTCACAGAGTCCTTTCGGAGCGAACTCCATTTGAGGTAGATCTCTCACCAATTCTCGTCTCGCGAGAGCATTCATCGTTTTGAAGTTTAAGTGAGATAGTTTTTTGTGCCATAACCAGCTTTCATCATCCGAAGCTTTGCTGTAGAAACAGGTGACCTCATTCTGATTTGCTGAATCCATGTTCGCAACAAAAAGATCTGCCTTTCGAACTCCTCTCAAAGCCAATGAGCCTTCCTTGATGTGAGTAATTGATACACCTTTCTTGTTGAAGACAATTTCGTAACCTTTGTCACAGAATTGACTGATACTCAACAGATTGTGCTTCAGTCCCTCAACATAGGAAATATCTTCAATGATGACATTACCCGTCTTCAGTTTGCCATATCCCTTTGTCACACCTATGCTGTCATCTCCAAAGGTAACATAAGGGCCAGCCTTCATAACCAACTCTGTAAGCAGGGACTTGTTTCCAGTCATATGTCTTGATGCTCCACTGTCTAGCACCCATATAACTTTATTTCTATTCTGCTTAATGCCCTGCATTGACAGATTGATTAGACGTTCTTCGGAACCCAACTTTGATTGGGCCCGGCTTTTCTATAAGATCGAGAATCAACAGATTTAACAACAGGAGATGCACTTTTCTTAACATTACTAGAGCTTTCGACTTTCTCCTTTCCTTTCTCAGACTTGACAGATTTGTTAGTCTTAGGAGAAGGTTTGTCACTCCTAACTTTAGGAGGACTGACAGTCTTGGCTCTCACATGCTTCTTTTTGATGTTTGAACTATCAGCAGTATTTGAGCATGACGACTAGATGCATTCATTAAATTCACAAAAGTTTGCATGTTGTTAAAAGTGCATGGCATACAATTAGGTTGACCACAATGTGCATGATTCTGATGCAGATTATTCATTGTATGTGTGGCAGGCATGGCATGTGCAGCAGAAACATTTATGTTAGCTTTACATGCATAAGAAAGATGTTCAGTAGATTTACAGTGATAACATGCTTTCTTTATTCGTTCAGCCTTAACCTCTTTTATGCCTTTTTCTTTCTTACCTTGTTGTTTAACAGCCTTAGCTCCTAATCCTGCTCTAGATTCATCTCTAGGGCAATTGATTTTAACTTGTTTGATAGGAGTTATAGGTTGTGCTTTCTGGCGATCTTCCATCTCAATCTCATATCTAGCTATTAATTCAGTCTCTTCTTCTAATCGAGGAACAAGGTGTTTGAAGATAGGTTTGACAGCTGATTTAAGAGGGCTAGGAATTTCCTTTTTAAGGTCACTTGAACTAGTGTTGATAGGTCTCTTTCCTTCTTTCTTAGGTAAGTTAGAATAGTCAAGTCCTATACCTATTCCAGTTATTTTCTTAAATGTGCCGTTATCTACATACACTTTACTAGCAGCTAGTTTGTAAGCTTCGCATTTAGTTTCTAACTCAGCTAGGTCGTTCCTAAGACATGCTTCTATTTCTTCCTTAAGGATGAGCTTTTGTTCCAAAGATTTAATAAAGTCTCTTAGGGAAGTATCTACAGTGCAAGCAGCCTCTAACTCTTCCACTTTTGCCTCAAGCATTCTGCTTTTGGCGACAAGTGTTTTCTGTTCCTTTTGAGAAGTGTCTGGGCTTTTGCACAACATATAGATGTCTTCACTAAGAGCCCCGTTCTGTTCCTTATACTCATCAATAGACATTTCTACTTTAAGGGTTAGAACTGGTACCTCTGGTTCCTCTGATGTCTCAGCCATGAGGGCAAAGTTTGCTACATGAGTAACATCTTCCTCATCTGAATCATCCCAAGCTCTTCCTTCTGTTACTAATAAAGCTCTTTTTCCATGTCTTTCCTTCACCAGCGATTCATACTTGCTTTTGAGGGCTTCATATGTCTCTTTTGGATAAGTCTATTTAGGCTTTTTGCAATCCGTAGCAAAATGTCCAGCTTCACCACAGTTATAGCATTTGAACTTCATTTTGAAATCCAAAGGAGATTTGTAGCTGGTACTCTTGCCTTTACCTTTGTAGCCTGACGAACTACCACCACCACTAGCAACCCGATAGTAAGATGAAGAATTTCTCTGAGGTCGGTTGCTCTTTATGAATCTCATGTTGTTGAACTTCCTTTCCATGTATGCCACGACACTATCGTCCATGTTGTCCAGCTCCTCTTGGGTGAAGTAGTCATCATCACTGTTAGATGTGCACTCGTCATCATTATTAACTTGATGTGGTGCAGGTGATGATTTAGACTTTTCTGCAACTATTGCCTTCTTAGACTCTTCCTCATCAGCAACTATTCCTGATGCAGTTTCTTTTCCTTTTGAATCATTGTCCCATGCTTGATCTTGAAGTGTCTCCAGCTCATAGGTCTTTAGTATTCCATAATATTCTTCCAGAGAAGTTGTATGCAAATCTCTGGTTTCTCTGATAGCGTAGACCCTATGTTCAATGCTCTTTGGCTGGTTCCTCAGATATCTCGTATTGGTCTCAACCATGGGGAGAGTTACACCTCTCAGATTCAAATCCAATACCAACTGACTGAATCTTAGATAGACGTCTGTTATGCCTTCTCCTTTTCTTAGTCTGAAGGTGTCATACTCCATCTTGAGTATGAGTGTCTTGTTGCTTCTAACCTCTGCAGATCCTTCCATGACAACTTTTATCTTGTCCCAAATCTTCTTTGCTATAGTCAGACCTTTGACTATGTTGAACATTTCATGATCAAGGGATTCCATCAAGGTTTGTCGTACGGAAGTATCATAAGCTATTTGCTCCTTGTCAGCATCTGAAAACTCTGATGCCTTTTTAGGCTCAGACCGAGGTGGTATAACCTCCTTTCCTTCCGTATGCTCAGGAATAATCACCATTGGAACAAATTTACCCTTGTCAAGGACTTCCAGATATTCAGAATTAACTGTCTCTAAGTAGAGTCTCATTCTGAAAACCCATTCTTCATAGTGATCTCGGTTGAACATTGGGATCTTGAATGCATTTTTAGGAGCCATTTCAATTCTAGTCACCAAAAGTTTCTAAGTACCCAAGACTTGGCTATGTAGAATATATATGTAGAACTTCTGCCTAAGTCGAAATTTCTCTAAGTAGAAATTTTTGTTCAAGTCGAACTTCACCAAGTAGAAATTATCCAAGTCGAATTTCTATGTAGAAAATCTCAAGTAGAAACTCTATGTAGAACTTTTGTCCTTGGAATAACTTTGCTGCAGATCACTTTAATATTGAATAAACAATATTATCTCTTTAACACCTTTTTGACTTTTGAGGCTTTACTCACCTAAATTACCTAACCCACGTGCTAGGTACTGAGTATGTTCTGCTATGCTTTCTGCCGTGAATAACGCACATCAAAAGTCCAAAAACACCTTTTTTTTACTTTTTATCTTTTTGAGAAGGAAATCAAAAAGTTGTTGGGTTGTCTTCTTTAATAAGAACAAATGATGAACACTCAAGAACACCAAATATCAAAGTACCCAGATTAATTCACAAAAATTAATTAAAATACACCCAAGCTAAATAATAACACCTGGAGTATTTAAATCATTTTTTTTCGGATGAGTTTTCACTACAAACGAATTAAAGCTCACTTTTCTAGAATTTTAGAAAAGTAGATCTAGAAAATGAAAACTCACGATTCTTCTACCAAACACAAGGATCTATGTTTTGTGTGTTAAACATGTTGCTCGGATACCAATTGTTAGGTCCAAATGTGTTGTAGAGAGGGGGTGAATACAACTTTTCGAATTTGATAAGCAATAAATACGATGCAATAAATGAACACACAGATTCAAGGAATATATGTCTTATATATAACTTGAAGTGGTTGCTACAACATTCATTACAAAGTATAACAGAAGTTCAGAGAGTAGTGAATGATACTAAGCTCTGTGAATACACTCTCTCTCTTTTACATGTGTTTCTCTCAAGAATTGCTCTCATAAAACATTACACAAGTACTTATATTTATACTACATGTAATCTATGTCCTGTAGTCTTCAAAGACTAAGATATACGTGGCCCAATGATGTCCACATAAATCTTGTCTTATCTTGAAAGCTTGGAAATCTGCCAATCAGGAGATGCCATGTGTCATGTTGAAACTGCACTCTAAGTAGAACTTCTACTTGAGAATTTCTACTTAGCCATCTCGAATTTCTAAGTAGAACTTCTACTTAGAAATATTCTACTTGGTCATCTAGAATATTTAATACTTAGAAAATATTCTGGTCTTCAACTTCAAACTTCAATGCACATCTTGAACTTGTGATATCTTCATGTCTTCTTTATTCTTCACCAAGCTCTTGAACATGGATCTTTATTACTGACATAAACTTACTATCAATGTCCTGACACTTGATGCACTGGTCTGGTTCATAAGTGACTAGTCTTGATAGTGTTTTTGCTTCTTGAATAAATTACCATATTCAATTAGTAATGTGGCTTTCCAATGTTAGCTTTCCTTCTTGTTCACTTGAAATCAATTTGTCTTATTGATACTGATAGTTATGATCTTGATTCTTGGCTTTTCAAATCAATGAGGCATGAACAACTTTGACTTGAACTTCTCTCAATGATTTCTTCTTGGCTTGATCATAGTTAACATGTTGAATTGTATGAATTACCTTGTCTTCATTTAGTGTTGATTTCTTTGTGGTTTCTTGTTCTTGATTGTCTTCTGGTTAAGTATCTTTTCCTTTAGTTGAGTTACATTAGTTATAGTGTTACAAGTTTACACACTCTGCCTTTCAAAGAACCTAACCATTTTAGGTTAAATCAAGGTTTTCTATGTTTGTTCACCATTTCCCTTAACAACCACACTTGACTATAAGAATTCTCAGAAAATAAAGATTTCGAATTTTACTACAAGGTCAACTGGTAATGACTCTTTGACTACCTTACTACAATATCCCAAAATTTTATAATTTTTAAAAGTGTTTAAGTATGGTAGTTATAGCCTCAAAGTTGGTACAACTACGTTTTCTCGACTATCGAACATCTTTCACTAAAACTGACTTTTCTCCTAAACCGTTCATCAGATTTTAACGCACTTTATATCAAAACGATCTATGAACTATGCTCTATCTTATCATGGTCACTTGGGGGTCTGGACAGTAAGGTACCGTACGGGTATAGTGTCCAAAAACAGGGAAGTTTCTGATTCTAACGAAAATCGGACATTATAACGGCTATATTTTCATACTTTCCAAAATCCAACTCCTCCAAATCTATCATCCACCTTATACACCATCACCTACACCATGTGGTCATCTTACCAACCATGGTTACAAGCACATACTCCTTCCATATTCAACTTTAATCACTTACAAACACATATATCATCATGAATAATCACTTATCATAACCTTAATCACTAACTTTCTATAATCCATCCTATATTCAAAGTAATACTAAAGGGTCTTGAGATTTATAACTTCTTGAAGCTTTAACAACCCTTATCAAGCCTTGGGATATGCTTAATCAACCTTATACTAGCTTGGATCAACTAAAGAAACCATAAAAACAAAGTTAGTTTCTAAGGGTTACTATTCATCATCACTTTTGTAAAAATCATAACAAATCGAGAAATAAGAGTTTGGCTCTCAAATTTTTACCACATCTTGGCCTCTGTATAAGCTTTGATTTGAGCTATAGATCACCAAAAACAAAGCTTCCTAGCTATGGTTTTGAGCTCCATCTTTCCGCTGGACAGAAACTGGACAGGTTTGGTTCTCCCACTTTGAGCATGGATTTGACTAGGCTATACTACTTGGATTGCTATGAAACTTGGAGCGAATCATGCCCATGGAGTGGAGAGATTGTGGTTAAAATTTGGTGATTTATCATGGATAAAAATGGAGATATGAATTTTTCTTTGAGTTGTGTTCTTGTTTGGCAGATTGGAGAGCTTTGTGTTTATCTTGCTTCTTTCCCTTTACAAACGTTTTTCACCTTTTATCTATCATATATATATCAGTTGTGTAGTCTTATAATAAAAGTCTTTGAAGTCCACCAATGACAAAGAGCCAATTGTTGATCATCTAAACACCTTACCATGAAAAATGCTACTTAGTACTCAAGTTTGACAAGTTTACTCCTCTTCCACTTTGGTTTTAATGTTTGCACCAATGGGATTCCTTCCCTTACACTCTAATATCACTTAATATCAGCTCCATACTTGGGTTGGGCCGAATTTGGGCTTTTGGTTTGGGTTTTGTACAAAGTTCTCTCGTCATCTGATTCATCGAACGATTTCTGTGATCGTCTCAGTGGTTTTTCTCTTGTAAATCTCTTAAATATATTTTATCCTTTCCCACATCATATATTAATGTGTTAGGGTGATTCTAATTCTCAAGTAGGTATTAGATCCAATATCCTTGGTATATTCTCTTTTTCTCAGAAGTTGCTCTCCTGGTTATCTCTCGGGTTCTCAAGCATTCTCAAACTCGTTTAACAATCTAAATTCCCTTGGCATTTCTTGATTTGATCACTCCATGGTTTAACCTAATTTCACTATTTCCTCAAGATATAAACCCTTTAACATTTCTATACTCCTTAATATCACATTCAATAGAGTCTCAATCGAAATCGAAAATCCTTAAAGTCCATATTCAGGAATTTCTGAAATCCATCGTCATTTCGAGTCACTTATTTTCATAGTACATCACTAATATGGTTTCCATTTATTCATTTTCTGTTTCAGTATAGAGTACCTACATACCATTTCTCTAAATCCTCAAAATTTACTGTTCATGTGATCACTGTAGCATTGCTAAAGTTAGGGTTATTACATGATATGCCAGGGATAGACCCCCAACTCATAACTCACAGGTTGAATGTCGACCCTAAGCGGAAGGCAATAAAACAGAAGAAGAGGAATGTCGCTCCAGAAAGGCAAGAGGCCATTAAGCAAGAGGTGGACAAACTCTTGGAAGCTGGTTTTATTGAGGAGATTCAGTTCCGTGAATGGTTGGCTAACCCTGTGATGGTCAAGAAAGCCAACGGTAAGTGGAGGATGTGCATAGACTTCACCGATTTGAATGACGCGTGCCCTAAGGATTGCTTCCCTCTACCAAGGATTGACACACTAATAGATGCCACGGCTGGGCACGAAATCTTGAATTTCATGGACGGTTTCAGCGGCTACAACCAGATTAAGATGCACAAGGATGACATCACGAAGGTATCTTTCATAACTGGCTTTGGTGTTTTTAGTTACCTTGTCATGGATTTTGGACTAAAGAATGTAGGAGCTACTTATCAACGACTGGTAAATAAGATATTTGCCCATCTGATTGGGAAAACCATGGAGGTTTATGTTGATGATATGTTGGTCAAAAGCTTATTTACAGCAGACCATGTTAAACACCTCAGAGAGGCATTTGAAGTGCTGAGGAACCATAAGATGATGTTAAATCTGGCCAAGTGTGCTTTGGCATTGGATCAAGGAAGTTTTTGGGTTTAATGGTTTCAAAACATGGCATTGAAGCCAACCCAGATAAGATTAAGGCGATTCTCGACATGGAACCACCCCGTTCTGTGAGGGACGTGCAGAAGTTGACTGGTAGAATAGCTACATTGGGAAGATTCATCTAAAGGTCTGGCGACAAATGTTTGCCCTTCTTTCAGGCTTTGAAGAAAGTGAAGAATTTTGAATGGACTTTAGAAAGCCAAGAGGCTTTTGAACAGCTGAAAATGTACATGGCTGAGGCCCTGTTGTTGGCCAAACCTAGTCCTGGAGAGACCCTATATTTATACCTAGCGATATCCGAACAAGTATTGAGTGTCGTTCTCATTCGAGAGGAAAATAAGGTTCAGAAGCCTATCTACTACGTGAGCAAGGTATTGCACGGAGCTGAATTGAATTACTCACCCATCGAGAAGTTTGCTTTGGTGCTAGTAACAGCTTCAAGGAAGCTACGACCTTACTTCCAGGCACACAAGATTGAAGTCCTGACGGATCAGCAGTTAAGAAGTATATTGCACAACCCTAAGGCCAGTGGGAGGCTAGTTAAATGGGCGATCGAACTCGGGGAGTTTGATATCACATATAAGCCTCGGACAACCATCAAGGCTCAAGCATTAGCTGACTTCGTGGTTGAATGTACCATCAACAACCAAGAAGTCGGGGGGCAGGAGGTAGTGCCAAACCTAGAAGGTGAAGATAAAGTTGAGAAGCTTGTACCCGATCAGAAGGAATATTGGGTGCTCTATTTTGATGGGGCATCAAAAACGAAGTCTAGTGGTGCAGGCCTGGTCTTGCAAAGCCCCGATGGGTTTTTAGTAGAATATGATTTGAAGTTGGACTTTCCAACAACCAACAACGAAGCTGAATATGAAGCCTTGATAGCCGGATTAGGCTTGGCCAGAATATTGAGAGTCAAGAACCTTAAAGTTTGTGGAGATTCAAAACTCGTAGTATCGCAGGTGAATGGTGAGTTCGAAGCCACGGATGAAACTATGGCAAAATACCTAAGGGTTGTGAAAGCCGTTATGACTCAGTTTGATGAATGCTATATGGAGAACATTCCGAGGGAGGAGAACGTCAAGGCCGATGCCCTATCAAGTTCGCCTCTTCTGAGATAGAGAATTATGCAGGGAGTGTTTACTTCCAGGTCCTGAAGGCCCCTACCATCAATTCGAAATTGGTGGCACCCATTGATATAGGAAGTTGTTGGATAGATCCTATCAAGGCACATTTGGAAACGGGATGGCTTCCCGAAGATGCCTCGGAGGCGCGGAAACTGTCATTGAGAGCATTGAGATATGTCTTGATTGAAGGCATCCTTTATAAGAGGTCTTTTGTTATCCCGTACTTGAAGTGTTTGAGGCCCCAAGAGGCAGAAGAAGCATTAAAGGAAGTTCATGAAGGGATCTGTGGGCAACACTTGGGGGCAGAGCCTTAGCCCATAAGATCACCCGTCTGGGATTTAATTGGCCAGAGATGTTGGCAGATGCGCAAAGTTATGTCAAGAAGTGTGACAGGTGTCAGAAACACGCCCCAATTGTTAGGCAGCCGCCAGAGATGTTAACGTCGATTAACTCTCCTATTCCATTTGCCATGTGGGGGATGGACATTCTTGGTCCTTTCCCTGTAGCTTCAGCACAAAGGAAGTTCTTGATAGTGGCTATCGACTATTTTACCAAGTGGATTGAAGCTAAGCCATTAGCTAAGATAACCACCCAACAAGTTGCCCAGTTCTTCTGGGAGAACGTAATTTGTAGGTATGGTATCCCACGAATCCTTGTGACAGATAATGGGCGCCAATTTAACAATGAGGAGTTTAAGAAGTATTGTGAGGAGAACGCCATCGAACTTCGCTTCACTTCGATAGCTCACTCTCAGGCTAATGGGCAAGCTGAGGTAGCGAATCGAATTATCCTTGATGGACTCAAGAAAAGGGTCGAATGTTCAAGAAACATGTGGGTGGACGAGCTGCTACCTATACTGTGGGCATATCGTACCACCTGTGAAGTAACAACAGGAGCTACCCCGTTTTTGCTAGATTATGGAGCAGAGGCAGTAGTGCCCGTGGAGATCTCTCATGTGTCTCCAAGGGTGGAAGCATATGAGCAAGAAACTAATGAGGAAGGCATGAGGCTTGCCCTTAATCTAATTGATGAAGTCAGGGATGAAGCGAACGCCCGCAATGTAGAGCACCAGAAGAGGGCATCCTTTTATTACAACCATAGGGTTAAAGAAAGGTTCTTTAAACAAGGTGACTTGGTTTTAAGGAAGGTAGAAGCATCTGGAGTTGGACAGACATGCAAGTTAGCCCAGAGTCAGCAAAACGTTGGGAAGAGGTTCTTACAAGTTGGAAACCTTGGATGGAAACGAGGTGCCTCGTACTTGGCACGCCTCGAATCTCAAGATTTATTATATTTAAGCTCTCCTAGTAAGGACTTAGCTTTTTGCCTATCTAATAGAAATAGAAATAAGGTTCATAAAAACCATTGCAGAGCATGTTGCTCATAGTAGGACTTATCATTTTATGTAAGGGTAGAGCCCATTTCACGTTATTAATACAAGTTTGTTTTCCATTCTATGTTTCTGTGATTTTAGTGATGTACCAAACACCTGATGTGTGTAAGTCTAGGATGACCAAGTATCGTAAATAAAGGAACGTATGAATTAAAGGAAACAAGCATGTAGATAAAATACCCCTAAGGGACAGAATCCGAGTCATAAGTTACAAACATACCGAATAAAAATACAAGTCCATGAAGGACCACAATCAAAGTCAGGATAAAATAAGAACTGGATAAGAGCCACATGAGGCTAACATAGGCCATGCAAGGCTCAAAAGATAATCACTTCTTAACAGAAGTAGTCTTCACCAATCGTTTCTTGGTTTTGGGAGGAGCAACCTGAACAGGGACTTCTTCTTCACTGGATGACCCCATCTCACCTTCTTCCTTGCTCTTGGAAGTTGAAGTCGAGGAACTGCTAACACTCACCGATCTGGGTTCATGAATTCGGCCGGCTAAAGGGCGTTTTGAACTGCCACTTTGATCCTTCCCACGAGATTTTGAAGGGTGTCTCCCGGAACTAGATCCTGAGCGTTGGGGAGTGGCCTTAGTCCCAGAGCCAGAAGCACGCCTGTTTGCATGAGAGGAAGTTCCAGCACCCTCAGCAAGGTCATCAACATCAGTCACCTTCCAAGGACTTGGATAAAAGGAAGGAAAAACGACCCCTTTGTGGTCATGGCTAATCTTATTCATAGCTTTTTCCCAACCTATAGTCATGCTGTCCGGTTGGACCTCCCTATCATGCTCGTCAATGAAGGCAAGGAATGTATCCGAGCCCAGTTAGTTCTGAATGATGGAATCCTCGTTGTTCTGGGTTCTATTCTCCAAGGCTGCATAGTTTCCCCCAAGGGATGAGAGTTGGTCTTCGGAGGTGAAGTACTTAGCCTCCCATTCTTCAGATTCCTTCTGATGCTTCTCTACAGCCTTGAGGGCAGCTCTTTCCTTATCCTTATACGATTTACCAAGTTGGACAGCGTTCTGGAAATGAGCATTCAGCTACAAGAATAAAACACCATAAAAAAAACTATGTTAAGCCATGATGGTCAATATCTAACAAGAGTAACAAAAAAGAAGGGGAGATAAGCTTACGTTATAGGCGTGAAACGCTCCCAAGCTTTCATTTTCCCCAAGGTCCGTTGCTGTTGCAAAATGAACCTTATCAACCGGGGCTATGGCATTCCAAGACCATTCTTGAGCAAGAAGATGGCTATCTCGGATAACGTCCTGCTCGCATATCCCCCACTCAGGCATAAATGCAGTTTTCATACTCCCGTCCGAACTCCTGATTCTTTTTCCAGCTTTTGAGCAATGCTGAAGGAATTCAGGAACTGGAACGTCGTCAAGGTTGGCCTCTTTCTCAGCCTTTTTAATCATCCTTTTAGTAATCTGAGGAGCACGACCCGGCAGGCTGTCAATCTCCCCAGCAACTGCAAGAAAAGACAAAGAAAACAATGTTGGAATAAGAACAAGTATGATGAGAATAAAGGAGTTAAAGTAAGGATTACCCTCGGGAGGGATACTACTAAGCCCGGTCTCTATCAAGCTATGCTCAGTCACAACTTCGCGATAGTGAGCATTTTGAAAGGTTGAAATAAGTCAATCCCGATGATCTCTTTCTTCACTTGAGAGCTGAAGCTCACTAACACCCTCATCATTCACGTGATTGAATTTAGACCTGAAAAGTTCACCCCAGTCTCCCCCTTTCCATCTAAGGATGAAAAATTTGTGCCTCCAGTTGTGGTATGAATCAGGCACGGAGGCAGCGTTGATAATCATTCGGGACTTTGTACGATGTTGGATGCTTACCATCCTTTCCTAGTAATAGGGCTATTTTTGAAAGCAAACAAATGTCTAAATAAAGGAATGCTAAGGCAGATGCCTCCCTTGATGCATTCAACCATAAAAATGAAGATAAATTTCCAGGAGTTGGGATATAGTTGGCACGGGTTGATTTTAACTTCAGCTAGCAACCTAACAACCCAAGGGTGAACTGGAAACCTAAGTCCAGCGGTGATAGCACCTTTGTATACATATAAATTCTCAGGGTGCCAATTACAAGTTCTATCCCCCGGTGTGGGGATTCTGAGTCTCAAACCAGAAGGAAATTCATATTTGAGTAGGTCGTTAATATCTCCTACGTCTAAAGTGCTAGGGAATATGAAAGAATCAAATTCCGCGTTGTTTGGAAACACGTCCCCGGGCTCATCTAAGAGTTGGGGTAAAGTTAACTGATAGCGAGGAGGAAACACCTTACCTTTCCTATTCTTGTCTTTGGTCCTCCTGTTGATTGCTTGGAGAAGGCCCTTAGAAGGAACTACGGTGCTCTGACCACCTTCACTTGCCATCAGGTTTATCTGAAATTGAAAGAAGTACTCGAATCTTGAGAGCTCTTCAGAGAGAAATTTTCTTTGAGAGAAGAGGGAAATGTGAAGAATGACTTCCACCCCTACTCTTTTATAAGGAAATGGGCGACCCTTCGTAGCAGGTCATCTTTCCAACGACCCGCGTCTACAGGTTAAATAGCCGAAAATAGCAGGAAAAAGGCTTTATGAATTTGAAATTGGGTCAAATAAATGATCTAATTCGTAGAAATAAACAAAAGAAACGAATGGAAATGCAGGCTGGAGCAACAACATAGTTAACAACCTAGGAGGTTGAACTAACTTATGCTTAATAAGCCTAAACAGAGGATTAAGCCAAAAATCCATGATTAAGGCACTAAACAGAAAGGTTAGCTAAAAAGCTAATACTTTAAAGAAATATGGAAGATATACTCTAAGAAATATGGTGGGAGTTTTGAAACTCTACACAAAATATAAGCCCAGATGGCCAACGAGGTTGTATGCCCTGAATTAAGATAGTTGATTGAATTCAAGGCCTGAAAGTCAGGAACCGTTGAATAAAATCAAGCCAAGGCACGGTCTTACAAACAAGGTAGGAGTTTTAAAGTCCTTGAGTATAAAATCAAGGATAAAAACTGACCATAGTACCCTAGACCTGAAGTCAGATGTTGAAAACAAGGGAAATCCCTATACAAACAAATAAAGAAACAAAGACCTCCATGACAAGGGGGGCAAGGCCAAGGTTGTTTAAAACACCCTATTGTAAGTATGAAAGGGTGTCAGCAAGCCAAGGGCCATAGTATAACCCAAGGTTATTTGAAACCAAGAGTTCAAGAACAAGTTAAAACCTAGAAGGTCCTGAAAACTAAGAAGAAGGTTGTTTGTGATCAAGGATCACAAAATCAACCATGGTGTTGTAAACTCACTCTAGAAACAAGGAGGGGAGTTCAGAACAAGGTTTGGCTTTGGTCAAAGTCAAGGTCAAAAGTCAAAGTCAACGGTCAAAGTCAACTAGTCAAAATTTGGCCACAATTCAAAAAAAAAAATTCATGGGGTCCAGCCGACCAGGCACCCTTGGCCGAATGGCCGACCAGGCTACCTTGGAGCAAAAATTGCTCAGGTGTTGTGAACACCTGAGCCCCAAGGTGATTTCATGACCCTCTAGAACGCTCAAAAATGCTTCGTTTGCGCCCAAATTTGAGATTTGGAAACCTTGTAAGGTTCTCTACAAGCCGAGGTAGGTCTCTTAGTGATTTCAAGAAGTTGAAAAAAAGAAGGTGTTTGAAACAAGGTCTGGTTTGAAAACCAGCTTAAAATGAGGTATTTTGCCTCTAAAACGTTCAAAAATGCATATTTTCACGTGATTCTTGTTCATACCAGGAGATTATAAGAATCCCTATCACATAAGCTCAACTTCAAAATTTAGGTTTAGGAATGTCAGGGGTGTTCAAAACCAGGAGGGTGTTCGAAATCAGGAAGGTGTTTGAAACACCTTGCCTAGAAGGCCGTATTTCTTGCCTACACAACTCAAAAATGAGAATTTTCACGTGATTCTTTCTACAACCATGAGGTTATAAGAATCTCTATTAGATTGGCTTGACTCCAAAATTTGGGATTAGGGTTTCGCTAATATCAATTAGGGGGTGATTAACCTCGATTATCGACGTTTAAGGACTCTCGCTCTAAAGTTAACCTATCTTAAGGTTAAGGGTGGATATACTAGTATCAACTACACTAAGTACGAACTATTTAGCCTCGATCAAGGCCTTTCTAGCCCCGTTTAGGGTTGTTTAGCCCCGATTAGGGCCGAATTAGTGTCTGTTGCTCAAAAATTAGCCCTTATTAAGGCTTGTGAGTGATGATCGTCTGATATTAACCCTAACTTAGATAAGTTGAGGGAAATAAATCACTAATGAATCTATGATAAAGGATCCTATGCACGAATTGCACTTGGATTAGTGTCTACGAGCTCAAAACGGCACTAATCCTATTCCCGAAAGGCCCAGAAATCTTAAGAAAAAGGTTCGAGAGGCCAAGGAACGTTTAACTTTCTTAAGTATTAACTTGGGAGAGAATTTTAGTCGTTGTGAATGTGTAGGTCGCTTCACACTTCATTGTAAGACGATACCCTGGTAGGGCCGGTGTGACCTTAAACTTCTACGAAATTAAGTTTTCCTAGAAGTTGGGGGGCAAATGATATGGGTGAAAAATAATCCCTAAAGACATAATTAATATAGTATTTATTGGCTCATAAATAAGGCCCGAAACCCTAGTTGGGCACTAAATTCGTAGTTAATGATTAAGCCCAAAAGAACAGCCAAAACCGGGGACGCCCGGTATAAGCTTGTTTCTAACATGGGCCTGATCCACAAACCGGGAACGTTCTAGAATATCCCAGGGATATTGTGTAGCCTCCAAGGCACCTAATTCGACATGGAAACTAATTCCTATAAGGAAGGAGTCAGAACCTTCCTCAATAACGGTGACTTGTCCACCAAGTCTCCAAATTCTATTACGATTCTAAGGCTCCTACAGCCTATATAAAGGGCTAGACCCCTCATCTCAGAACTACATTTTTTGGCTTGATTCTCAACTCTGAGATACGTAGGCATCTTGTGAGGACCCGAATTAGGTCACGATAACGCAAGCGCAGCCATTAAAGCACGAAGCTCACGAACCCTAGTCGCAATTCGATAACCCTACTTTTTATTCCACAACAACACCTATTAAATAGATATTAATTTTAATTTTATTTATTTATTTAAAAATTAGCAAACTTTGTAAAAATAATTAGTAAACTTTATTTGTGTACTATAATTATTATTTCAATATTTAGTTATTAATTAATTAATTATATATATATATATATATTAAGGTAAAATTGATGACTTAAAATTGTTTTGTCCTTTTTATTCCCTATTCAAAATCACTAATTATCTGCAATTTCTTTCGGACGACTATAACACAGACGACCTTAAGTTGTCAAACAATTTTTATTATTAATGATTGTGGAAATTGTAATAAGTTATAGAAGTATATAGATCTTCGCTTAACATTTGAAATTTGTATATAAATAATACATATACATTTTTACCTTTGCACATGATTAAATTACACATGGATTATGACTAAACCGGTTAAATTAAATAAACCCAACCATTTTTATCGGTAATCAAATCGATAAAAAAGTTTTATACCCTTTGTTTCATTAAATTGTCTCGATACAAATTAATATTCTAATTAAATAATTTTTTACACTATTATTAAACATGCATGTTTTGAAAGGGACGTCGATTTTAAAAAACGTTACTGCGTTACGTTTAATATTTATAACTTTTGATCATAAAGATTGCGTTCGTATTATAATTACTATTTTTTATGCTTATGATTTTTTTAAGATTATCAAAATTTAGATATATAATGATAGTCTTTTTTCAACTAATAATTAATGTAAATTGTTTTAAATCAATTTATTTAGGAAATTCTTAAAAAACCAATCAGTTTTTAAAACAACTTAGAACTGTATACATTAAGTCCTTTTTTATTCCCTATTCAAGATCACTCATTCACTGCAATTTCTTTTTCAGACGATTATAGCATAGACGATCTTAATTTCTCAAACAATCTAATCTTTATTATTAGTTATTGTGAAAATCGTAATAAATTATAAAAAAATATATATCTTCACTTAACATTTGAAATATGTATACAAATAATACAAATTGATTTTTACCTTTTCACATAAATAAATTACACATGAATGAATTATGATAAACTGATTAAATTAATAAACCCAACCACTTCTATACTGATTAAATCGATTTAAAGTTATACATTTGTTATTTCATTATATTGTGTCGACATACATTAATATTCTAATGGCTTTAAAAAACGTTATTAAGTTATATTTAATGAGATTAGGAAGCCAGAGGTAAATTTTCTGATATACCTATCTTTTAAATGTAAAAATGGGGTGGGCGTTTTAGTAAATTCAGAATTTTTTAATTAGTCCTGTGGGTCCAGTAAAATTTAAAGTTATATTGTATATATCTCAGGAAAAGTTCCCTAAGATCTATTTAGAGTCATTTTTCTCATATTTTATATTTATAACTTTTGATCGTAAAGATTATGTTCCTATTGTAATTGGTATTTTTTATGTTGTCGATATTTTTAAAATAATCAAAACTTTAGATATGTAATGAAAATACTTTTTCAAACTAATTATTCATGTACAATATAATGTTTTAGATTTTTTATTTTAGGAAATTCTTAAAAAACCAGTCAATTTTTAAAAATAAAAGAAATTAAATAATCTATTTTTAATGCTTAAAATAAAAATTTATAAATGGGAGAGGAGGCTTAGGCCAAAACCCTAAAAACCCTTCCCCCTAAATCCTAATTGCTCTGTCCGCCTCAATTCAATGAAGAAGAAAAGCAAGCAAACCCCCACTCCCACCCCCACCCCAATCGACCTCAAAGCCCTAATTAATGACCACTCTCTCTTCTTCGACAAGCTCGTCCAGCTCATTCCTGCCCAGTACTATCTCTCTACTGACGACGACAACAAGCCATGGTACCAAGGTCTGAGCAAAGCCGCTAAAGCCTCCGCAAAGCAACAAACCCGCGAGAATATCAAGAAAGCCCGTCGCGCTCGTCTCGATCCCCAAAACTCCCAGAAAACTACTCTTGATATTCTCAAAAACAATATTCAAAATGACAAGGACAAGGTTGAGGTGAAGAATAAGAGTAAGTCGTCGTCGGTTACTTACGAGGAGTTGCAGCAGAGGTTGCAAGCCAAGCTTACGGAGCTTCGGTCCAATAGAGGCCAAGGGAAGCGCTCTGTTATTGATAGGAAGAGAAGGAGGGATGATTTTGATGATGTGGAGGCGGTTGCTGATGGATCCCAGTTAGTTAATGTTGAGAAAGGTGAGGCGGATATTGACAAGGAAGTTGAGGCTGCCGCTCAAGGGATTGAGTTTGGCAAGTTGAGGATTGATAATGAGGTAGGGAGGGAAAAGAAGCGGAAGAAGGGGTCCAAAGCGGTTGAACTGGAGATAGCGAGGAAGTTGGAGGAGGCCAAGAAGGATCCGGAGAAAGGGGAGGTGGTTGCCAAGCAGCATTCGTGGAAGGCGGCTACGAGTAGGGCTATGGGGATTAAGGTTCATGATAATACTAAAATTTTGAAGGAGAGTATGAAAAAGGAGAAGAAGAGGCATGAGAAGAGTGCCAGTAAGTGGAAGGAGAGAGTGGAGAGTAAGGACAAGTTGAGGAGTGAGAAGCAACAGAAGAGGGCCGGGAATATTGCGGAGAGGGCTAAGCAGAAGAAGGATAGGAAGATTGCTAAGAGGGAGAAGAAGCTTATGAGGCCGGGGTTTGAGGGCCGCAAACAGGGCTATATTAATGGGGATAAGTAAGGCGAATTATCAGTTTCTTTGTTTTCTGTTTATTTGAATCATGTTGTGAAAACTTTGTCTCCAGTGTCGGGTTTTGATGACGAATTTTATGATCTGGTTATGGTTCTTAAATCAATATTTTACATAATTATATTTTTTGGAAGTACTCTGGATTGGGAATGCTAGTTGTATATGATTCACTTTTATTTCTTGCTTGCACAATTATATATCTTCTTCCCTTTTTGTGTTTTTATCAACTGGGATCAGGTCTCTTTGAAAAAATTCACTAGATATTGTCTTGCTAGCTGTTTTTCTGTACTTGTTCAACTATTGTCTCCTTAACATTGTTTAGTTATTCATTCAACTTATTAGAGTTTTAAGCTCATGCCTACTGATTATGGACTTTGATGTACACTTGAACCCCCCCCCCCCCCACCTTTTAAGTTAACTGTTAAGCAAATGCGCTTGGTTAATGATAAAAGTTTTTCGAAAAATATGTCCACTCCGCTCTAGCTTGTCAACCTTATATTTAACTACAACAACTTCAGCCAAGGTTTGACAAATGTTCTAACTTTTAAAATCTTGCAACTTTCGTTCTTAAATACACAAAATGTAAGTATCGAAATTTGCTTCTAACATCGACACCATTCGTAAAAGTTACTTTCTTAATATTTTTTCACAAGAAAGTAATCATAGTGCAGGGACTCGAGGATGTAACTTGTTACCTTTTCCACAGTCTGCAATAGCTTTGGAAGATATGAGAATGCTTTCTTATGTCTGGGAATGATGCTTTCTCACTTTCGGCACCCAAAGCAAGCCTTAAAGGTGAAGTGCTATTGTTCTCGGCTACCCTTACTGGTTAATTTTTTCAGTAAGCATTTGGTAATTAATTCAGAACTATAGGTCAAGTTGTATTTACTATGTAGAATAATGTAAATATTTATGTGTAAATGTAGTCACACTTTCTGATGTCAGTGTAGAACGCGATTTTCAATTTGTTATGATATTTCTACAAGGATACATGGTACTTAAAAAGATAAATCTGTTTTAGGTGTGAGAAAGATTAGTTGTTCCTCAGTAAATTTAATAAATATGTTTACATGTCTGATGTCTTGTGACAAGAGTACAACAACTTGATAACTCTTAAGTAGGATTTTGTTCCACAACAGCGTGAGACTTTCTTTTCATACTTGGAATTTTGACAATCAGCTGATATCTGGTAATTTTTACGTGATTGCACAACTGATTACTTGTGTAGGCTTGCAGTCGGTCTCTAAGCGATAACCTCCCTTTTCTCTTCATTCTTAAGTTCAGGTTGAGTACGTACCGCAAGACCTTTTAAATTGGTTACAATTTTGTGCACTATTTGGATAAAACTATGTGCAGATATAGTATGCATGAAACTGTCAGTTTGATGATCTTGCTGGTTTTTTTGCCTTTGATTATCGCTTTCTTTTTGTTTTAGTTCTTTTCTTCTGTTAGCTAAATACTCTCATTGTATAAATCAAGCTTCGCACATCTCAGAATAACCTCTTTTTTATATATATTTTGAAAAATAATTAGTTGCACATTGTATATTTAATATGACAATGTCAGATAATATTACTATTTCAAAATTTCAACCAATAGGGCTTGTGATTTCTTATTTTTCTTGGTTATGTTATTCCTGAACTGCTCGGTAGACTGATGAGTGTGAAAGTAAGGTTGGACTTTGGCATATGCTGGGTTTTAGACTACCTTATATCTATGATTAGGAATCGATACCTTGATGGACATTAGGCCTGTCAACGGGTCGGATTCGGATCGGATTATCCTAAATCCATATCCGAATCCATTAAGATTTTTCGGGTTCGGATCGGATCGGATCAGGAGCGGATATTTTTTAGTCCGATCCATACCCGATCCGTTCGGATTTCGGATTTTCGGGTCGGAGGTCCGACCCGTTTAAAAAAAAAAAGGAAAAACATGCAAAATTATAAATTGACATCCAAATTTAAAATTTCATAAAATGAAAGATAGAACTAGGGTTTAGGTCCTTTAGGATTAGTTTTGTATAATAAAAGACCGGTTTAAAATAATTGTTTTCACAAAAAATTTAGTATCTAGTTTAAAATATTTTTTATTGGAATATTTTTTTATCTATTTTAAACCCTAAACCCTAAACCCAACCCTAAAGGGTTTCGATATTTTTTAAAATATTTCTCGACGATCCAACCGTACCGATGTCAAAATCCATCTTTTTTAATGTAATTTCCAAAATTTTAGGAAAAAATAAATTCATTTGATTTGGTAATTTAACGATCAACTAGTACTTTGACCTGTACCCCTAAACATGGTTTCGTCCTTGATTCGTGTTTCGATTTTTTTCAAAATATTTCTCAACGATCCAACCGTACGGATGTCAACATCTATCATTTTAAATGTTATTGCCAAAATTTTAGAAAAAAATAAATTCATTTGATTTAGTAATTTAACGGTCAACTAGTACTTTGACTAGTACCCCTAAACATGGTTTCGTCCTTGATTCGTGTTTCGGTTTTTTTAAAAATATTTCTCGACGATCCAACCGTACGGATGTCAACATCTATCATTTTAAATGTTATTGCCAAAATTTTAGAAAAAAATAAATTCATTTGATTTAGTAATTTAACGGTCAACTAGTACTTTGACTATTACCCCTAAACATGATTTCGTCCTTGATTCGTGTTTCGATTTTTTCCAAAATATTTCTCGACAATCCAACCGTACGGATGTCAACATCAATCATTTTTAATGTTATTGCCAAAATTTTAGAAAAAATAAATTCATCCATATATTTTTTATAAATTTTATATTATATATGATAAATAAAAAATGTATAATACATACTAAAAAATAAATATAGTATATTATATATTATATAATACATATAAATAATAAATATAACATATATTAGCATAAAATATAGTATAGATATGTAGATATATTTTTTATATTTTATATTATATATAATAAATATATTATATATAATATATAAAAAAATATTTAATATATAAATATATTCGGATCGGATCGTTAACGGATCGGATCATGCTAAATCCATATCCGCTCCTTATCGGATCGGACCCTTATCGGATCGGATCCTTATCGGATCGGATTTTTTTTTAAAGGATCCATACCCGCTAATTTCGGATTGGATCGGATCGGATCGGATCGGATTCTTGATCCATTGACAGGCCTAATGGACATACTTCAGATTAGCTCAAATTGGCTTGAAAATGATACCATCACATTAGAACAAATCAGAAGTTGTTGGTTTATAAATATATTAACGCGATAAGAATGGATCTATTGTCATCTACCTAGCTGCAAAACTTTGTTTGAATGCTTGGTTCTTTAGCAAAAGCTGCTGGACTAGTACAGTTATTTAGAACAAAATTGCATGACTTGTTTTCTAAATTATTGTGTAGTATCATGGTTGAGATGTATCACATGACCTGCAAGGGTGCAACGCTTAACTCAGTTTATTTGGCTGTCCGGATAACATAAAGCCTATCACACTAGGTTAAATCAAATCACCGGAACGGCCCCTTCATCTGGGTGCTATAGAGCCTGTACTCTTAATTCCTTTACAAATGCTACGTAATAACTTTATAGCCAGTAACATATATTAACTTGCAGAATTTTAAGCGATATCTTCTTGCATCTTCTCAGTTCTTGGCCATTGCTATACCTCTACATTAGTTCATCATCCTGCACTCTCTCATCTAGCAAAACCAAGCTCCCCATGTAACCACCTATGTAAAATGAGTTTGCTTATCCTCAAATCCCAAAACCCTTTTCTTGTGCCATTGTGCTTAGCTTGAAGAAAACGAACTTTCTACCTTGCATTGTAGGGTTAGATGAAGTACAAGGAGAGCGCTAGAACTAAGATAAGGGGACTCTTAAGGGCTGATAGCCAATGTAATGAAGAAAAGGAACTTGTTCATTGCTAAAATGATGAATGCAATTACTTATTTGAGCCTAAGTACGTATACCTTCGTTCTCTTCTTTAGTGTCAACACATATTTGGACCAGTCTCGGAACAAAATGGCACGTATATTGAAGGTACCCTTGCTGGCTGCTGCCTCATTTTGGTGCGTACTGTTAGTTTTTTTAGGCTGGGTCTCACAGCAACTTATGAATTTCTACCTTCTCTGATTCTTGTAAGGAAGGAGATTAGGTATAGAAGAAAATATTGGAATATGTCCGAGTAAAAATCTGATAGTGAAAAATTTCTTTGATGAGAATTGTAAAATAAAAAAGTAGGAAGTAGGGATGAAGATAAATTTGCAAATTGGTGAATTTAAACTCTAGTTCATATTTGTAGAATGGAATGAAGTAAAAAATATCATAATGTAGTAAAAAAATTATTCCATTTCGTTCAAGTGAGCAGCAGATGCAAAGGGGTTTTGCCTTCTTGATAGCTCAAATTCCTGTGCACTGGATGTGGTTGATGCCAACCTTTGGACTTAAAATGACACTTAAGTTGAAATCCTCATAAAGAGTTGCAGTTTGTTGGAATGTTAGATGAAGTAAAAGGAGACCATTTGCACAAAGATAAGGGTGAACAGTGAACTCTTAAAGGCTCATTACCAATGTAATGAAATAAAGGATGTTGTTCATTGCGAAAATGATGAATGCAATAGCTATTGCCTGAGTGGGCATGGAGCAAAATCATGTTAAGGGACGCTGATTTTTTATTATTTTCTTTTAACTGCCAGATCAAATTTCTCTGTGTTTCTTCTAAAATTTAGGGTAATATTAAGTTGGGAAAATCAATTTTTTTGCCACTCAACTATTTTGTATTTTAGAAACTTGCCACTCAACTAAAAAGTTTCTCAAAATTGACACTTTACTAATTTTGTGATTAGTAATTGATCATTCTGTTAAAAATCATTAACTCTGTTAAGTCTGATGCTTACTTGTCAATTAACATCTAGGTGGGTATTTATGCGTCTAATCCTACATAATTAAATAAATAAACAAAAAATCATTAAAAATTAAATATTGAACATTCAGTTGATTAGCATGTCTGGTAACTAACCAAATTCAAATGCTCACAGAAGATGGTATGTCTGGGTCATTCAGCCTTTACTATTCTCTGTTTACTTACAATGATGTAATTGTGGTCTCTTTTGTAAGTTTTCACCCGAAAAGCCTCATCATTCTGCATTTTGCTGGCCCATAATTCCCACTTGCAACCATCTCTACACCTAGCTTGCAACCTCTAACAGCAACATTGTAAATGTTTTCGGTTATACCTCCTGTGTAGTAGTAAATGCCCTCCCTTATTTTGAACTGACCCCCATGATGCATCTCCAACCTGATCGAATCCATGAAACCTATATACATACAACACAAAAAATTAGTTAATGTTTCACATCAAATATAGAAGGAAATTGTAAGATTAAGCATCAAATATTGAGATTACCTTATGATTTGAACAATGATACAGTGTTGATTGTGGAAATCGCCTACATTAAAAACCCTAAACTATGATTGTGCAGTGTATCAGTGAAAATGGGGCTTTTGATCACAGTTTGGGTCTTGTTACCCGGTTCTTTTTATTACTCTTTTTTTTCTCTTTTTGTTTATTTATTTAATTATGTAGGATTTGACACATAATTAGCCACCTAGATATTAATTGACAAGTAAGCATCAGACTTAACAGATGTTAATGATTTTTAACAGAATGATCAATTACTAATCACAAAATTAGTAAAGAGTTAATTTTGAGAAACTTTTTAGTTGAATGGCAAGTTTCTAAAATACCAAATAGTTGAGTGGCAAAAAAATTGATTTTCCTATTAAGTTTAACATCTTCTGAAATTACAGTTGCAAACAAAACCGGATTTTCGCGCCAAGCAATTAGCGACTCATTAGTAGACTAAGAGCATCTCCAATGGTATTGGCTAAGCTCATTGGTTAAATTTCAAAAAAATAATAGTTGGCTAAAATTTACTGAACCTGTAGAGTGTTTTACTCCAATGGGGATCAGCTATAATGATATGTTATATTTTAAAAAAGGTATGATTATTATTATTATTATTAATTTTTTTGGTCAATTATGGGAAGAAAATGGGCGGGAAATGACATGGCATTTGCTACAGATCTCTAGTGCTTCAACAAACATGGCCAATATGGTTTAAGCTAATCGTTAGGCGGGTTTAGGTGCCGAGCCTACTTTCTAGGTTTCAACGATTAATTGATTAAGCAGTGATTAATCGGGACATTAATCAAATGTATTTAAATATTATTTTTATATAATTTAATTTTAATATTGAAAATTATAGTTTATACAAATAATATCTGACTCTAAATCTACCACAATATACAGTTAACCAATCAGAAAAGATGAATTATTTTAGCACCAATCAGAGGTCATCCCTAAATTTTAGACCAATAATATTCATTCTTTAACTTTCCTTCTATTAAATTTTAACCAAAGTATTAACCACATTGTTAGTCACAGAGGCATGCCTGAATACATCTAATAACAAGCCTAAGTATGTGTAATGCTATGCATTACCTACATGACCTCTTAACTGAGGGAACCTCTAGTTGTAGAGTTTCTATTTGTTCTCTACTTGTAATAGGCATCAAATTCTAGTTGTGTTACTGTACTTATAAAGTCAAGAATAATGCTTGAAAGAAGTTCCAAGGTTCATGCCTCAAGCAAGGAGATAAAGACTGCCAAATAATCACAGTTGGGATTTGAAGAAATGAAGAATTTGCCTAAGTACCAATTCGAGAAGTACATTTGTCTATTTGAGAAGTCTAGCATTCGAGAAGTCAGAGATTCGATATCTCATAAGACACTATTCGATATCTCTGAATACACTGTTCGATATCTCATTCGATATCTTAGAGATTCGATATGTCTATTACTCTATTCGAGAACTCATGGAGTCAACAAGTCAAAGCATCATTCGAGTTCTCTAAGAGTCAACAAGTCAAAATGCTCTATTCGATATCTCAAGGACTAAAGAAGCTATTCGACATCTCAGGGATTCGATATGTCAAAATGCTCTATTCGATATCTCAAGGAGTCCCAGAGAAAAGAGCTATTCGAGAAGTGATTCGATATGTCAATATAACACTATTCGAGAACTCAGAGTTATCGATTAAGTCAATTCGAGTTCTCGAATCAATCACTTAGCCACTTCTCGAATACATTCTAGGAGACAAAATACTGAAGAATTGTACAAGTCAAAAACCTGCAACAAGCCAAGACGCTTTATTTGACTATGTACTATAAAGCACATTGGAAAGCCTACAAAGAAGCTTGGAGAGATAAGACAAAGGGACAAGGAGCTAAAGAAGTGGATCTGAACAGGCTTTGCAAAGTCAAATCTGTAGCCGTTTGGACTTTTACTCAAATGAGTTAGACATACTGGAAAGTAGTTTGTTTTACCTACCTTATTTGTAGTAAGTAGGTGTATCCATGTCTATAAGGATACAGCCTCACTTCTTTAGCAGATAAGTTTTCAGAGATAAGATCAGAAGAAATATCTCTCTGAGAAAAACGAAGCTGAGAATACTATCATTTGTATTCACAGATTGTAGCAAAATCTTTATCTAATAAAATATTACTCCCTCCGTCCCGGTTTAGTTGTCCATTATTACCTTAATCGCTTGTCCCAAAAAAAAATGTCCACATTTCATATTTATTGTAAATTGTTAAACTATATTATTCTTATACCCCTTGATATCCTCACCATTTAAATTAATGACAACTAAATTGATTAAGGATAGTCTTGGTAATAAAATTATATTTTAGGAAGTTATCAATTTTTTTAATTCAATTGAATAAAATGTGGATTTTGATTAATGGACAAGAAAAACGGGACGGAGGGAGTAGATTAAAGTGATATTGTGTTGTGTTTATCTTTGTTATCTGCACTTACATATCTCACATACTCAACACATATCTTGTTGCAAAGATTCAAGAACAAAGAAAAGTTCAAGAATCCATTCACCCCCTTTTTGTATTCTTTTACTGTATTCAATACTCAACAAGTGGTATCAGAGCAGGCTGTTTAATCTAAACAGAAAACGATCATGAGTTCGAATACACCAAAGACTACAGGTACGGTGAAGGTCCCTAAGTTCGACAAAGAGAACTACAACCTCTGGAAAATAAAAATGATGTTGTTCATCAAAGCTGTCAATCCTCTCTACCCTGACATCCTCATGAATGGTCCATTTGTACCACAACAAGAAATTGCTGAATCCACAGTGGGCACAATAGTCATTCCTAGATCATATGTTGCAAAAGAGCCATCCAAATGGACGGACTCAGAGAAGGAAAAGGTTGCCCTAGACAGTCATCTCATGTTGCTGATCATAGACTCCATGGATATGTCGATGTTTGCCAATATAGCATCATGCACATCAGCCAAGGACATGTGGAACCACATCGAGGTGTTATGTGAAGGGACAGAGGAGGTAAGAGAGAATAGGAAACAGATACTGGTCACACAGTATGAGGCTTTCATGGCACAGTCCAAAGAAAGTATTACTGATATGTTTGAGAGATTTCACAAGCTGGTGACTGAGCTTCAAATGAATGGGAAGGTTTACAGCACTAAAGAATTAAACATGAAGTTTCTACTATCTGCACCAAACCATCTAGAGCAAAGGGTCATATCTCTAGGAGAAAGAGATTTGAACAAAGTCACATATGATGTGCTCTATGGGGTTTTAAAGACTCATGAGCTTGAGTTGCTTCAGAAGAGGGCTATCCAAGCCAACCAAGGCAGAATGATAAACACATCATGTGCCTTGATTGTCAACAAATCCGTTCAAGACCTGGAAGCATCTTCAAGTCAACTGAGAATAGAAGAGATAGTAAATGATGAAGAAACTGAAGAAGAAGTGACTGAACCTGTTGATGAAAAGGAAGAAGATGAGTTCTATACTCTTGAAGAGTTGGATGCCATGGAAAACACTTCATATGCTTTTATGGCTAGAAAATTCCCAAACATCAGATTTAAGAGGAATCAGCCCTTCAAGTCTAGATCTCAAAATCATTCATTCAACAAGAGCAAGGCACCTGTGAAAGCAAACAAAAACAAATTCAAAACCAGCTATGTGGATAGGTCATCTGTGAGATGCTATAGATGCAATGACCTAGGGCACTTTGCCATTGAATGCAAGAAGCCTAAAAAGAAGGATAAGGAGTTTCTTGAGCTTGAAGCTAAGTATGAGGCTCTGCTAAAGAAGCATACACCAGGTAAGGCCTACATAGCTGAAGGGAAGTGTTGGGATGATTCTGATAGTGATGGAGAAGAAAAAGAATTCTGCAACTATGCCTTGATGGCCAACTCCAAGGAAGAACCATCTGAATCAGACTCTCAGGTACCATCCCTCACTACTATAGACATGTCTGTTTCTGAATACAAATCTATGGTTGAACAACTATCTGTTGAGATGTTTAATATTCATACTAGTATGACTGCTGCTAATGAAGAAATTGCTAAACTGTCTACTAAGAATGAACTGTTGAACAAAAGAAATGAGGAACTAGAACTAACTGCTATGCAAGTAGAAAACCTTAAACAAGAAATCGAATATCTAAAGAATAAGGTTCTATGTGCTAGTCAAGTTGAGAAAGCTCTTAGGGATGAACTAGCTGAAAATGAATTTAAATTGAAAACATTTAAGAATTCCTCTAGTCTATTGCAGTCCTACCATGAGAAAAATCTTGCTAGACCCAAGGCTGCTATTGGACTTGGTTATGACATTCTCAAACAGAGGAAAGGCTATGCAGTCATTGAAGATGACATTCTTGTTCAAGAGGAAGTGCCTCAGGTTTTGAAAAAGGCTGAGACCCCAATATTTAAAACACCAACACTTGAGATTGATAAGGATGCCTTACTGATTAAGCAAATGTTGGATGATGAAGATAAGGCACAATCAAATGAACAACAAGCATCCTCTAAGAGTGAGAATGTCAAAACCAAAGCCAAGGAGCCAGTAGGAGGTAGACCTAGACTTGAAATTGTGAAGTTTGTTTCAGCTGGGAATAATGAGTTTGAGAAGAAAGTGGCTAAAAAGAAACAAAATAGGAATGGCAAATTAGGGATTAACAAGGACAACAATTATGCTTATGTGCCAAATGCCCCTAGGAAAGTTTGTCAAAATTGTTTTAGCACTAATCCTTTAACTCATGCATGCAAGAAACCATCTGGTAGTGTTGCTAAACCATTCTATGATTGCTCTGTGCCTTTAAGACATAGAGACTCTCCTTTCTGTGATAAATTTGATTGTATGCCATGTAACATGAATGTAATGACTAGTTGCTTTAATTTGAGAAGACAATTCATGGAAGGTTGCATCAGTCACAATGTTCACACACACTACACAAGAACAAAGTCTTCAAGTCCTCCTAAAGTTAGGAAGGTGCCTCTGTCACCTAAGTCTAAGAACCCTGATTCTAAGACTTCTAACAGTGACAAGAAGACTAACATCAAGAAAATTGATAAGCATGCTGTTTATGATAAAACTGTTGCTAAGCCACATGGACCCAAATTTGTTTGGGTACCAAAAGAGAAGTAATACCTTTGTGCTTTCAGGGCAAAGAAAGTGAAAGGAAGGTCATGTGGATTTTGGACAGTGGATGCTCAAACCATATGACTGATGATATGGCCCTGCTATCACAGTATGAGGAGAAGGCTGACCCAATGGTTGCTTTTGGAGATGACAGAATTGGCAACACACTGGGATATGGCAAGTTGGAAATTGGAAATGTCATCATTGAAAATGTAGCACTGGTCAAGGGACTCAAGCACAATCTACTGAGTGTTGGTCAATTTACTGATAGAGGCTTCAAAGTGAATTTTGACAAAGATGAATGTTTGATCACCCACAAGAAGACTGGTGACTTTGCTCTATCTGGAGTAAGGAAAGGAAGCCTATTTGTAGCCAATATGAACTCTGCAAACAAGGACAAAATTTGTTGCTTTTACTCAAAAGCATCAAATGAAGATAGTTGGCTGTGGCATAAGAAGCTATCACACTTGAACTTCAAAGGCATTAATTCTCTAGTCAAAAGGGAGTTAGTGAGAGGCATGCCCACACTTGAATTCTGTCAAGAAGGAGTGTGTGAGGCTTGTCAAAAGGGAAAAATGAAAAGATCAAGCCACAAGTCAAAGATAGTGACTTCAATAACCAAGCCCCTACAACTAATTCATATGGACTTGTTTGGGTCTGTCAATATTATGTCACTAGGAAGGAAAAAGTATGCTCTGGTGATGGTTGATGATTTCACAAGGTATACATGGGTAGAATTTCTGGCATCAAAGGATGAGGCTCCACAAGTAATCATTGAGCATATAAAGAAAATTGACAAGGAAGCAAAGGCCAACAATGCAAGTGTGATTGCATTAAGAAGTGATAATGGAACAGAGTTCAGAAATGCCATGCTTGAAGCATTCTGCAAAGAAAATGGTATTTCTCAACAATTCTCAGCTCCAAGGACTCCACAACAAAATGGAGTTGTTGAGAGAAAGAATAGAACTCTGATTGAGGCTGCTAGAACAATGTTACTTGATGCAAAAATGCCTACATGTTTTTGGGCTGAGGCTGTGAGCACTGCATGCTATATCCAAAACAGAACCTTCATCAACAAAAACACTGGAAAGACACCATACAACTTGATGACTGGAAAGAAGCCCACTCTAAAGTATGTTCATACTTTTGGAAGCAAATGCTTTGTGTTAAAAGACAATTCAGAATATGTTGGAAAGTTTGATGCAAAAGCATTTGAAGGAATTTTTCTTGGCTACTCTATGGAAAGAATTGCATACAAAGTTTATGTCATCACTCAAAAGAAAGTTATGGAAAGCACAGATGTGACATTTGATGACAGCAAACTACCTGGATTAGAAGAAGCCAATGATGAAGATAGAGATCCTTTGAAGTTTGACAATCTAGATGATTCTGATGAGGAGATTGAAACTGAATTTGAGCCCACAATCCAACAAACTCAAGTGAATGAAGAACCTGTGTCAACCAACAATGAAGAAACAAACATCCAAGACACACCTGTGATTAGTGGCAACTTCACAGGGGGAGGAAATGTAAATGATCATGATTTGGATGATGAAGCAACATCAAGGCTGAGAAATCAATCTGAACATACAAGGAAATGGGATAGATCACATACTGCAGATCAGATAATTGGAGATCCAAATACAGGGGTGAGGATAAGGAGAGTAACTCTAAATGAATGTCTCTATGGTTGCTTTCTATCCCAAGTTGAGCCTAAGAAACTTGATGATGCTTTGTTGATCCTGATTGGATAATTGCTATGCAAGAGGAGCTAAACTAATTTGAAAGATGCAAAGTATGGGAACTTGTGCCTGCACCAAAGGATAGAACCATTGTTGGAACAAAATGGGTTCTAAGGAATAAGATGGATGAAAATGGTGTAGTCATAAGAAACAAAGCAAGGTTGGTTGCAAAAGGATACTCTCAACAGGAAGGCATTGACTATGATGAGACTTTTGCCCCTGTTGCTAGACTAGAGGCCATTAGAATTTTCTTGGCATTTGCTGCACATTCTAATTTCAAGGTTTATCAAATGGATGTCAAGAGTGCATTTCTGAATGGGGAGTTGGAAGAAGAATTATATGTGCAACAGCCACCTGGCTTTGAGGATCCACAATTCCCTCACTTTGTCTACAGATTTCTTAAAGCATTGTATGGACTTAGGCAAGCTCCTAGGGCATGGTATGACACATTGTCACAATTTCTACTGGAGAATCAATTCAGTAGAGGCACACTGGACAAGACACTGTTTTACAAGAAACATGGTGATGATATTATCTTAGTTCAAATCTATGTGGATGATATCATATTTGGCTCTACAAATGAGAAGCTGTGTGAGAAATTCTCTAAACTCATGCAGAACAGATATGAGATGAGTATGATGGGAGAATTAACATTCTTTCTTGGGATGCAAGTGAGTCAAAGGAAGTATGGCATTTTTATAAGTCAAACCAAATACATCAAGGATCTATTGAAGAAATTTGACTTAGAAGAATGCTCACCTGCAAAGACACCCATGGCCACTGCCACCAAGTTAGATGAAGATGTTAAGGGCAAGAAGGTAGATATCTCAATCTACAGAGGCATGGTTGGTTCTCTACTCTACCTCACTGCTAGTAGGCTAGACATCATGTTTGCAACATGCTTGTGTGCAAGATTTCAATCAAATCCAAAGGAATCACATATGATAGCAATAAAGAGGATTTTCAGATATCTGAAGGGCACACCAAACTTGGGGTTATGGTATCCTAAGGACACAGGGTTCAATCTGGTTGGTTATTCTGATGCTGATTATGCTGGATGCAGAGTGGATAGGAAAAGCACCTCAGGTAGCTGCCAGTTTCTTGGACAAAGGTTAGTCTCTTGGTACAGCAAGAAACAACAATCAGTGTCAACTTCCACAGCTGAAGCTGAATACATAGCTGCTGGAAGTTGCTGTGCTCAAGTGCTTTGGATCAGAAACCAACTTAGAGATTATGGACTTATGTTGGAAAGAATTCCAATCATGTGTGACAACACAAGTGCAATCTCTATAGTTTCCAATCCTGTCAATCATTCTAGGACAAAGCACATTGACATCAGATATCACTTCATAAGGGAACATGCAACTAATGGAACCATTGAGTTACATTATGTTCCCACAGAGAAACAACTAGCTGACATATTCACTAAGCCATTAGATGAAGCCACCTTCACAAGGTTGGTTAGTGAGATTGGAATGCTGAATTCTTCAAATTCTGGCTAAGTGAATATATCAACTAGATTGTTGCAGTAGTAAATACTTACTTTATCAAATGCTCAATATTTTTGAAGTAAGTATTGGCTGGAGTATGATTTATAAATATTCCACAATGCTGCATATGTTGAAAATCATACATCTTTAGCTTGAAATTTCTGTGAAATTTTGAGAGAATCACTATTTAATTTGGTAGAATATTCTTCAGTGAATATTTCTGGTAAATTTTAAAAGATAGTGAAAATTGAATTTTATGAGTGAAAAGTAAAGTTCGATAAGTCAGACTTCTCGAATGGTTCATTGTTTTGTCATGGCTCGAGTTCTCGAATAGGCCTATCTAGAACCCTCTTGAGTTCTCGAATAGTGTCTTTTGGAGAAATCGAATAGCACACTCTGAGTTCTCGAATAGAGTATTTTAGTTCTCTAATGATGGAGTTCTCGAATACTGTATTTGAGTTATCGAATCATTTGAAAAGGCTGATTTCTCGCTGACACTTAATCGCTTTTTGGATTTATATTCAAAATTTCATTTCGCTCATAAAAACATATTTTATTTAGCTTAGAATTATTTTCTAAGTTAAATAACTGCCAGCTGTGAGTTACAAACTGCTTGAGATATCGAATAAGCCTTTCTTGACTTATCGAATAGTTGTTTTATACTTCTCGAATGACTGTCTTGTCGATACAAAACTTAGATCTAATCGACAACTCAAGTTAGTCATATATATAAAATTTCATAACTGTTCAACTCATTTCGTTCGATTTCTCAAGCATCTAAACTCTTAAAACCTTTGAAAACCCTAACTGCGAATTTCTTCTTCAACCTTAATTCTCTTCTCTTCTCTACCCAAATGGCAAACACTCAACTCACCATACCATCCCAAACCAATTTCATCACAATTACCAGTGATGTGGAAGCACCAAATGCTAATTTCAAGTGCTTTGTTCGATGGTTGTCTGAATCTTACATCAAGGGTGCACTATCAGCCAACCCAACCCTGTACATAGAGTTATTAGAACAATTCTGGAGGACAGCTACAGTGGAGGTCATCGCCCTTGAGAATGCTATTACCTCATATGTTGTCTACTGCAAGATTCAAGGCGTGGATATTACTATCACTACCGCAGACATGAATGAAGCCTTGGATTTGCAGCAAGAGGCATATGACTCCCTGGCCACAAATGCTGAGTTGGAAGAATTCTTTGAATTTATCAACTACTCAGAGGCTATTAAACTTGGAAATCTGAATAGGAAGTACTTGAGAAAGGAATGGAGCTATGTTTTTGCTACACTCCTTCAGGTATTCACTCCTAGGAAATCGAGCTTTGATCAGATTAGTACACCTGTGCAGCAGCTTGCCTATGCCTTGGCTCATGGGAGAAAGATAGATGTTGGACATCTCATCATACAAGAGCTATATGGGAGACTTGGTAAGAACACAGCCACGAGAGGTACTGAAATTTTCTTTCCCCGCTTTATTCAATCAGTACTTAATTTTAAAAATGCTTCATTGATTGAATTACCTGGATTAGATAAAAGTAAAATAGGCTATCCTAGGTCCATGACCAAACTTATTTTTGGTAACTTGGAGACTAGGAATGATGTGGATGTAAGGCTTAAGATAACTCCCCACATGGAGGGTTTGTTTAGGTCTTACCCCCACAACATGCCAATATTTGAGTCTAAGTCTCAGTTAGCACAGCCTAAGCAAGAAGAACACAATGCTAACCCAAGGCTTGCTAACCAACCCTCTCAGACAAACACTCTACCAAACACAGAGCCAACTGCATCATCCTCTTAAAAGGGTGATGTTAGTAAAAAGAAGAGAAAACAGGTTGCTTCTGAACCTTTAACCATCTTAACTGAAGCAGCCTTGGCTGTAGAACTAGGTTTAGGAGGTGAGGAAACTGAGTCACCTATCATTAGCCTAAAGAAGAAGAAGAAATCTAAAACCACCTCTTCAGTCACCCAAATGGCTGAAGTTGTAAAATCAGGGGCAAACAGCTCACTAGATGTATCCTCTCAACAGGGTGCATCTATAGAATCAAGCATCCTCCCCAATGCACCTATCTGTAAAGAGTCAACACAAGGGAGTGATAAGGCTGGCACAACACTGAGTGGAGAGCACATCACAATTGAAACTCTCTCTATCTCTCAAGGGGAGTTGCCAAAATCTAATCTACAACACACTTCTCTTCCAGAATCTACCACTCATATTTCTTTGGATCCTGCATCTCAAGCAATTGGGGAGCAAGGCATTGATCATCAAGAATTCTTTTCTCTTGATGAGCCAATGGATTCAAGTGACTTGGTGCATGACACCTTGCTCACCACCCAGGTACCACATTTAGATGGTCAGGGAATGCATGCTGGGGCATCTCCTAATGACACCATCACAAACACAGAGGATTCACTAGTTTTAACTAGAGACTCTATGCCTGTGTCAACTACTGTTGTAACTCATCCCACTCCTGTGGAGATAACAATAGCAGAGTCTTTCCATTCGGTTACAGAAGTTGCATCTGTAACTGAGGAGTCTAGCTTGCCTAGCTCTAGCTCTCACTTTCTCTCCCAATGGCTGAAGCCTGTGCAATATGACAGTGCTTCAGGATCAGGGTCTGTTCCACCACAAATGTCCATTGAAGCTCTCCAAAGCTATGTTGTGGATCAGATTCCTGAGTTTGTAAAAATAGCCCAGAACCTTGTCACCTCCAACATTTCAAATCCAGATTATGAAGCCATCCTACTATGCCATAAGGATGATGTGGAGATGTAGAAGGCCAAGATTATTGATGATGATGAGAGAGATGGCAATGTAGATGCCTGGATGCAAGGAAAGTATGATGTAACTCTCAGTGAAGCACTTCAATATCTTAGAGAGGAATACATCACTTCACTGGGTTCAAATGCAAAATCCCTGTCCCCTAGTGAAGTGTATGAAGCTGTCAATGATTCCTACAAGGGTTTCCTCAAGGCTGCACACTACCTTGGAAAGGGAGTCAAAACTGAAGTCAACAAGGTGTGTGACAAGACAACCACTTCAGTAGAAGAAGTAAAGAGGGCCTTTGATGCCAAATTTCCTCAACTAAACAGTGTGGTCAAAGATCTCAGACACTGCAACACCACCTGCACCAAGATGGATAATGGTCTAGCTCTACTTAAAGATACAGTCACAGGTCTAGGAAGCAAATTTCAAATTCTATCTGACTAGACTACAGAGGCCAATGCTATGTTGAGGACCATGTTCAAAAACCAATATGGAGACAAGCTAGTCAAGAGACTACAAGATCAATCCCTAAATGGTTTCAAGGCCAAAGAGCTATTCACCAAGGTTGATACTCTTGAAAGGGAGGTGGTGTCTCTCAAAGAATCCAATGCCCATCTGGCAGGCAAGGTTACAAATCTAACTGAGCAATTGAACACTCAAGCCAATACCACAACTGATGTTCTTCTGCATCAACAATCTATGCTGTCTGCCATGATGAAGCACATGGGTATCCCTCTATCTGAAGACTCTTCAACTCCAAAGGCCCCTACTACAGCCTCTGTGCCTGACAACAAGCCTAAGGGGGAGAAGAGGATAACAAGGAAAAAATCTAAGGGGGAGCCTCAGACTAAGGGGGAGAAATCTCAATCTCAATCTAAAGGCATCAAGATTAATGAGGGTGGTCATCAACAAATTTCAAATCCTACATCTCATGTCTCAGGCAAGGGCAAACTCAAGGTTGATGAACCTCCATCTTCTCTACCAGTGGTCACTCTACCACCTGTGCACATCATTACACCTAGTGGCCAAAAGCAAACTGTCACTACTACAGTAATGGCAGGTTCCATGCCAAGCAATCCAGTCCAAGTACCCAGACTTGAAGATGAGCCAGTGGAAGCTAAGGTGATTACAGAGGCCAAGCTGATAGAAGTAGCAAATTCAGAGATTTATCATGATGCTGCATTCTTGAAGTTTCTGCAAACCTCAAAAGCAAGGGTTGGAGGGGATACCTTATTTTACAGAAGAAGCCTCAGAGATCAAATCAAATATCTAACAGTTATTCCAAGAAAGCTAAATCAAATCTATCTCAAGGAAATCATGATGGTGACCAATGGCAAGATATGGCATCTATCATTTGAAACTTTGAAAGCCTTAAAATACTTTGAGATTGATGCTATCTTGGAACTAATTGTGCAGAAAGGGGAGAACAACCAAAGACTGTACACTGAACTAAAAGATGGTCAACTAACTAGATTGCTTGAAGTATGCACCAAACCAAGAACCATCTTTTATCAGTCTGGTACCAGAATTCAAGATGTTAAACAGCTGGTTATCCCCCATGATCTTAACCCTAAAAACCACAGACTCATCATTTCTATTATTGACCAGCTACAAAAGAAAGATGGAAACAGAAGTGCTGAAGAGTTGGAAGCACTTCACATCTTAAGAACATTCATAGCTACTGGTTCAATTCTGGAAATAGCTCAACCTAGGAGGAATAAGGATGATAAGGATGATGACAAGAGTGATGGAAGTAGAAGTCATCACAGGAGTGATAAGGGGGATGAGGATAAGAAGAAGAAGAAAGACAGCAAGGATAAGAAGGATGATGACCAAGGCAAAGTCTATGAGAGGAAGAATGGAAAACAACAAGCATTAGGCATTGCTAACAGTAATCTCACCACAACACAAGACTCTAAGTCTAGGGTGAATGCTGTTAGTAATGACCTACCAAAATCTAATCCCTTGGCTCCTACAACTGTTTTACCACCTCAAGAAGAGAAGAAGATTCAAGTCAAGAAACCATCTGTATATTTCAAAAAGCAAACTGCTAATGGAATACTACAATGGTCCACGAACAAAGGTCACATGCTACTGCCAGGCAACCATGTAAAAAGGATCAAATTCAAACAAGCTGCAAGGAAACCAAAGCTATCCAAATCAAGGACTCTGACAATCTATCCAGGCTTAAAACTCCAACCACTAGATGAAGACTTTGATGAAGACCAACTACAATTCTTACAAGCTCAAAGAATCTACCATGTTGCCATTGTTGATAACTGCCTTGAGATCAAATATACTGATGGAAGGGAGGAGAAATTCAAACAAGGAGGATGTCAACACTGGGGCTAGCTACATGACATAGAAAGAATCATTGCATTGTTGAGCTCAGAAGATAAAGTGGAAAGAGTATGGAAGCTGGAGCTAATTGATTTTGTGAAGATGAAGAGAGATCATGAGGAGAGAATCAGAAAAGAGTGTCTTGAGAAATGGCTAGCAAGGGAGAAAGAAATTGAGAGACTGTAGATTGAAGCAGAAAAGCTAAGGGCAAAGGGATTGTGTAGAGTTCTGTTTAACCCCTATGTGGTGAAGTATAGGAGGAGAAATGGGGATCAGGTCCACATCAGAATGAATCTACTCAACCACTATCCTGAAAACATTCTGAAACCAGTACTTGAAGATTTCAAAAACTCAATTTTGCTTGAAGAATTGGATGCTATGGCAGAAATAATAAAAGCTATGGATGAGAATACAAGGAAGGAGAAAGAAAGAAGACAGAAAGCATATGATGATTTGCAAGCCAAAGCTATGGAAAGGGAAACAAATGACAATGGCTAGTACTTCATCATAGGCTGTAAGATTACTCACCCTGTAGTTCTATCCACATTGCTAATCAAAATTCATACATGTACTGTCAAGTTTTATCTTTATGTATGTTAGGCTTGTTATCAGACATGAAATTGTGACTAAGGGTCTTACTCACAATTTGGGGGAGATTATTAGTCAAAGAGGCATGCCTGAATACATCTAATAACAAGCCTAAGTATGTGTAATGCTATGCATTACCTACATGACCTCTTAACTGAGGGAACCTCTAGTTGTAGAGTTTCTATTTGTTCTCTACTTGTAATAGGCATCAAATTCTAGTTGTGTTACTGTACTTATAAAGTCAAGAATAATGATTGAAAGAAGTTCCAAGGTTCATGCCTCAAGCAAGGAGATAAAGACTGCCAAATAATCACAGTTGGGATTTGAAGAAATGAAGAATTTGCCTAAGTACCAATTCGAGAAGTACATTTGTCTATTCGAGAAGTCTAGCATTCGAGAAGTCAGAGATTCGATATCTCAGAAGACACTATTCGATATCTCTGAATACACTGTTCGATATCTCATTCGATATCTTAGAGATTCGATATGTCTATTACTCTATTCGAGAACTCATGGAGTCAACAAGTCAAAGCATCATTCGAGTTCTCTAAGAGTCAACAAGTCAAAATGCTCTATTCGATATCTCAAGGACTAAAGAAGCTATTCGACATCTCAGGGATTCGATATGTCAAAATGCTCTATTCGATATGTCAAAATGCTCTATTCGATATCTCAAGGAGTCCCAGAGAAAAGAGCTATTCGAGAAGTGATTCGATATGTCAATATAACACTATTCGAGAACTCAGAGTTATCGATTAAGTCAATTCGAGTTCTCGAATCAATCACTTAGCCACTTCTCGAATACATTCTTGGAGACAAAATACTGAAGAATTGTACAAGTCAAAAACCTGCAATAAGCCAAGACGCTTTATTTGACTATGTACTATAAAGCACATTGGAAAGCCTACAAAGAAGCTTGGAGAGATAAGACAAAGGGACAAGGAGCTAAAGAAGTGGGTCTGAACAGGCTTTGCAAAGTCAAATCTGTAGCCGTTTGGACTTTTACTCAAATGAGTTAGACATACTGGAAAGTAGTTTGTTTTACCTACCTTATTTGTAGTAAGTAGGTGTATCCATGTCTATAAGGATACAGCCTCACTTCCTTAGCAGATAAGTTTTCAGAGATAAGATCAGAAGAAATATCTCTCTGAGAAAAACGAAGCTAAGAATACTATCATTTGTATTCATAGATTGTAGCAAAATCTTTATCTAATAAAATATTAGATTAAAGTGATATTGTGCTGTGTTTGTCTTTGTTATCTGCACTTACATATCTCACATACTCAACACATATCTTGTAGCAAAGATTCAAGAACAAAGAAAAGTTCAAGAATCCATTCAACCCCCCCCCTCTGTATTCTTTTACTGTATTCAATACTCAACACACATACAAGTTAACCATGAGTTAACCGATACAAGTTTTTAGTATATAATACAATTAAATGATTAATATAATTTAATTATTATACCATGCAATTCTCGCAGTCAAGACCAAGCCCCTCCCGCTGTGTAATATCCCGTAATTTTTAGATTAGTAATAATAAAGAAAATAGAAATATAAGTGATTAAAATTAGATAATAAATAGGATTTAAAATTAGATTAGAATAATCGGGCTTAAATATGGATCAGTTTTTAAAACGGGTAATCAGTAGGTTTGAACTAGGGTTTTGTAACTCTATATAAACATTTTATTCTTCTTCCTCATTTTTATTAACAAATTTCGTAGGGTTTTTATACACACAAATCAGCTACCTTGTAAAATTCGTAGAAAATTCATCGTAAGTCAGAATTTGTTGATTTTGGACTTGTTGGAAAGGTCTTTTCGTGCTCTAAAACTTTTATTCTTTGAGTTTTTCAAGAAAACATCGTTTAGAGGGTTAAAAATGGTAAATAAAGATCTGTTCAGAATTGGATAGGATGATTTGATTCTTGAATTTCCGCGTAGAGATAAGTTTCTAATCATTCTTTCTAGTGTTCTCAAAACAATGTGTTATGTGTGTATATTTGATTATTAAAACTTGGGTTATTTTGAATTTAATATGTGTTATTGTATATGTGTTATGTGTAAGTAATAGTCTTGGAACTCTGATTTATGCCATGGTTTGCGAAAATAAAGACTTAGGACCGAGTCACCGGGTTGTAGTGACAGTTTCCTGGAAATTTAGGACCGTTATCACCGGATTGTAGTGGTCGTGGTATGAATTATGGGCTTCAAGTTATTGTTGTTAGTGGTATTGTATCACATAATTCATACCACGACCACTACCCCTGTGATAACGTTCCTAAATTTCCAGAAAACTGTCACCACAACCCGGTGATTTGGTCCTAGGTCTTTATTTTCGCAAACCATGGAATAAATCAGAGTTCCAAGACTATTACTTACACATAACATATATACAATAACACATATCAATTCAAAATAACCCAAGTTTTAATAATCAAATATACACACATAACACATTGTTTTGAATACACTAGAAAGAATGATCTCAAACTTACCTCTACGCGGAAATTCAAGAATAAAATCATCCTATCCAATTCTAAACAGATCTGTATTTAGATTTTTTGACCCTCTAAACGATGTTTCTTGAAAAACTCAAAGAATAAAAGTTGTAGAGCACGAAAAGACCTTTCCAACAAGTCCAGAATCAACGAATTCTGACTTACGATGAATTCTCTACGAATTTTACAAGGCAGCTGATTTGTGTGTATAAAAACCCTACGAAATTTGTTAATAAAAATGAGGAAGAAGAATAAGATGTTTATATAGAGTTACAAAACACTAGTTCAAACCTTCTAATTACCCGTTTTAAAAACTGATCCATATTTAAGCCCGATTATTCTAATCCGATTTTAAATCCTATTTATTATCTAATTTTAATCCTTTATATTTCTATTTTCTTTATTATTACTAATTTAAAAATTACGATATATTACATGTTGTGCTAAAACCAATTTCAAAAAACAACTAATTAATTCATGGAGGGGACGGAGGACCTTATAGCTTACTTAACTTGGTTTCTTGATTTTTATGATACTCTATACCAACACAAATTTGTAGACTACTTCGTATCTGGTTCGAAACAATATGTATGTTACAATAGTACTTATTGACATACTTTTTCAAGTCATTGGGATTAATATTGATTAGCAATTTGTTTAGTTATGAATTATGATTATGGAATTGTATGGTGATTATTTCTAGATTTTTGTTCTGTTATGATACTTTTAGGATAATTAAGGTAATATTGATTTTCATGGTCTCATGGATCATGATGATCGCGATACTTTTTATTGTAATCCTTTGTTATAATACCTGAATCTATCCAAGTATAAAGTTAGATGCAATTAGCCAATTTAAAAATTATGAATTATTATAGAATCAATGAGAGGTCATTCCTAAATTTTAGATCAATCATATTACATTTAAAATTTTCATTATTTACCATTCTCATCCTATTATACTAACGATGGTTAGTTAACAATTCTAATTTAAATATAGTAGTTACTTGATTTAACATATCCCTATATTATATATTTTTCAATGTCAAGAAAACAATTATAATAAATTAATACTATAAATTAAAATTAATCAGGATTATACAAATACATAATATTAAGCAATTTCGCAATATTAATCTTTCACCCTTTAATTTGCAATTAATCATAATTACATTATTATATATTACGGATTAATTTTCATAAATATATATAAGTGCCAATCAGAATTTATCACTAAAATTAAATTATTCATATCATTCCTATCCTAATTTACTTATCATGGTTACTTAACAGGTTTTTTAAAATAAAAAATTTATTTTATTTAGTACATGCATAAATTACATATTTTTTAAAGTGATAAAATATTTACTAATTTATCAATCTTTTAATTGAAAGTCAATAAAAAAATATATTGTTATATATTACGAATTAATTTTCATAAAAATCAATTACAATCATACTTTAATATATAGTTATATATTATGGACGTTTTTTCATAAATATTTCTTAACTAATTAATCACAATTTATGATTTAAAATCAATCACAATTGTATTTTTATATACTAGCACATCTGTTTTTTGCGCCCCTCTCTATGTATAGTGCCATTTTTTGCATATTTATTAATTGATTTTAATCCAAATACATTATTTCATGAATCTATCTTATCTTATCTATCTTATATAATATAATATTTTAATATTTCAAACACTCGATCTACGATCATAAAGTTCAATTACACCAGTCCGATATAATGATGATACAAGAGATTTTTACTGAGAACGACCTATATATATATGCACACAGATACACAGACTTCAGTAAATGCAACTTCGAAAAAGAGCATTCCATGTGTATTGATAAGGTTTCACCCACCAATTTGGACACGGTACACTGTTCGACTCTGAATGAAATACATAACACTTACCAAAAATGAAAAAATAAATTAAAAAATATATAAAATTTTATTTTATAAAAAATAAAACACATATTTAACTTAATAACAAACTCTTTTAATTACACTCCAATTAATATTCAATTACACATTCTTTTAATTACTTGGAAACCAAATATTTTCAAAATCAATTTAAATAATTTTAATATCACATATTTATTAACAAATTTATAACAAATTATAAATCAGAAAATTGAAAATAAACTAAAATTATATAATAAACAATAAAAATTTCACACAATTACAAATTAATATTAAATTCTATTTTAAACAAATATTACATTATGGATTATTATGGAATCATAATTTGAAGGTATAAGCAAAACAAGGTATATTCATGTTTCTAAAAATCCCTGATTCAGCTAATTAATACCCGATTAATCCTCTGTAAGGTAACCAATCGATTCAATTTATGAAATCCGATTAATCTTGTGAATTTATTTAAAATAATATGTTTAATAATAAATTAGACTAATATATTAAATATTATTATAATGTCCGATTAATATTCCGATTACCCGATTAATCTTAAATCAATATCGCAACCGATTTATACCGATTACCGATTTTTACGACCATGGGTATATTTAGTTAGTTGGTTGGTTGGTTAACGCCTTCCAAAAAATATTGTTAACACCTCCTAAAAATAACAAGTTAAAAAAAGGTTAAAACCTTCCTAAAAATAACAAATTAAAAGGATTATGTTAAAAATATTAATTTATTTATTATGAACAACAAAATTTACCAATAAGATACAATTTTTTTAAAAGAATCTAAAAAACGTGTTAAAAATTCCAAATTCAGTTAATTTATATATAATTTATTAAAAATAAAAACCACATGTTTTATAGGATTATAAACGTTTTCAATTATATCCCGATTAGAACCTTCCCAAAAAATTTACTAACACCTTCCAAAAATTAAAAAATAAATAAATTAAAATACATATAAAATTTTATTTTACAAAAATTAAACCACATATTTAACTTAATAACAAACTCTTTTAATTACACTCCAATTAATATTCAATTACATAATCTTTTTGTTATATTTGAGTTAAAATTCTTCAGCTACACCTAACTTTTTTAGACTCTTATCTACATATAGCACATAATAGAGGAGTAGAATGGCGAGAGGTGAGGAGAGAGTGCACGTAAATAGAGGAAAAAAATTTCAAATTTCAAACGGTAAGAAGAATGAAGATTAGGATCGGAGAAGTAATCGGGGCAATAGGGATGGAAGAGAATCATCTAGAAGAAATGGGGAAATTATTCTAAGGGATTTCATTGAGGGAAATAAGGATATTGTGGATTTGGAGACATTGACAAAGTTTAGAGCTGGAGAAAAACAAGCAATTACGGAGGCGCTAAATCAGATCCACTGGAGAAGTTTGAAGATTAGACAAAGCGAGGTTAAAGATCCTCTGGACAATGACAACAGCAATAAGGGAGAAATGGTTATTGTAGCCAATAAATCTTACGCGGAGATTGTCAAATCAAATGTAGACAATAAGATTAGGAATGATTCGAATGGTTGGATGAAGGTACAAAATAGGAAGCAGAAAGGGTTTGGGGGCAGCAAAAATGGGGGCAGCAAAAATGGAGATATTAAAATTTTCATGGTTAATATTCCGGTTGAGGCTACAGCTAAAGGGATATGGGATTTCTTCAAAGATTGTGGGGAGATAAAAGATATTATTTTACCAAGGAAAAGAGATAGAAATGGAAAAAGGTTTGGATTTATCAAATTTAAAGGCGAAGCTGAGGCAGGTTTGATCATTAATAATGCCAAAGAGAAAGGAGGTCTGGCCCGAAGAATTGCCTTGGCTATAAACAAAAATCATAAGGAGAAGGAAACAACTTTCATACCAGAGGAGAGGATCTTCAAGCCAAAGGAAAGCAGTAAGGTAGGTAATTCAAATTTAAAACAGGCAAAACCTATAGTTCATAATGAGGATTGTAGTAACAAGATGTTTGAGTATACTGAAGCAGTAATAGATGAGGAAGTAGAAGCAGGGCTGATGCACAGTTTGGTTGGATTATCTTGGATGGATGAAATAGCAGAAAATCTAGAAGAAAAGATATTAGAAAAGGGGTTTAAGAATATAAAGGTAGTGGGTTTATCTGAAAGGAAGTTTTTGCTCAGAAGAGAGGATGATGTAGATTGGAAAAATCTGGATTTTAAAACCTTCTCGACTTGGTTCTCGGTAATTAGAAAATTCAAGGAGGAAGATTTGATAGTACCTAGAACAGTCTGGATTGAATGTTCTGGACTACCAATGATTGCTTGGCTGGAAGAAAATCGAAAGGCATTTACAAAGAAAATAGGAGAATGGGTTTCATGGTCATATCAAAGAGAGGATAGCAATTCGTTTTTTAACCCCCTGATTTGTATGCAAACAGTGATGATGGATCCAATAAATGAGGAATTGAAAGTTCTTGTTAAAGGTAAGAATTTTCTGATCAGATTCAAGGAAGTTGATAGTTTGGGAATTCACATAAGTAAACTAGAACCCTTTAAGAATATTGAAGAAGAGAAGGTCTTAGATGTTGCTATTTCTCCTGATATCCCTCAAAAAAAGATTGTGGTCCCAGTAAATTCAGGGAAAGACAAGGTTGAGGGAGAAAGAAGTGAATTTGATAAGTTGTACGTATTGGAAGGGGATACAAATCATATTGATTCTTTAGTATCTAGAGTTCAAGAGTCAGATGCACATATAGTCTCAAAGGTAATTGTGACATCAACAGTGGAAAGGAATAAGGTAGAAGCTTTGGATCCTAAGAGGACCCCTATTGATGCAAACAAGTCATCAACAGTGAGAAGTGTTCAGTCTGATCAAGAAAGCACTCTGCAAAATTCAAGAAGCATAACCAATGATTTTCAAAGAAGTCCTCAAGTCACCTTGTGCAAAAATGTTGGGAGATTAAATATGGGTGGTAAAAGGGGGAGGCCAAGGAAAAAATCTAGATTTTATAAGAATCCCTTTGATTTGGGATTCAATAAGAAGAAATTTGGAGGAGGGTGTTGCAAGAAGAAGTCTACAGCAAATCAGAAATTGGAAGGTGTTGATAATGTAGTTCTTTTGACTAATAAGGAGGAAATTCTGGATAAAAATCTCCAGGAGGCAGAGTTGATTTTAGAATGTGCACAGAATATGGGGTTAGAAGTAACTGGAGATCTGGCTGATTGTCAGAAAATTGTTGAGGAGAAATTGAATAAAGAGGATCTCTAAACTCTTACTTAGAGTTCTTTTATTGGAAGATAGTTTTTGATTCTTATGGATTTTAAGTTGCTTTCTTGGAATATAAGAGGTCTAGGTAGTAGGGGTGTTTGTAGATTTATAAGGGAATCCATTAGTGAAAACAAGATTAATTTCATCTGTTTACAAGAAACTCTATGTGATTCATGGAATGAAAGTCTGCAGAATGCAATTTGGGAAACTGAATCACATGGCTGGCTCATTCAAGACTCTAAGGGTCACTCAGGGGGTATGATGTTATCCTGGGAAAAAGAATCTTTTAAGGGTTTAGGGGTAGCTCAGGATGGGGGCTGGCAATGGGTTCAGTTGGAGTGCCTCATCTCAAAGGTAAGATTTAATGTGATAAATGTTTATGCACCTCAAAATTCTTAGAGGAAAGTAGCATTGTGGGGAGTTCTAAGTATGATCATGTCATTAGTTGTCAATGAACCTTTGTGTTTGGTTGGAGATTTTAATTGTGTAAGGTGGAAGAATGAGGTTGCAAATTGTATCTACAGGAGAAAAGATTCTAGTGATTTCAATAATTTTATCTCAAATCAAAATCTACATGATTTTGATCCTTCGAATACAAAGTTTACATGGATTGGTCCTCAAGGTAAAAAGAGCAGATTGGACAGAGTTTTAGCTAACTCAGAGTGGTGTAGTGAAGGTGATTGGGAAGTTACAGCTTTACACAGGAAAAAATCAGATAAAAAAAGGTTGATATTTAAAAGAGTTTCTCTTAATTGGGGCCTTAGACCTATGAAAATTTACAATTACTGGTTGAGAGAGGATTCTCTAATGGATCTTTTAAAAACCTATTGGTCACAAAATTCCTTGGAACACAAGAATATTTAGTCAGTGCTTAGAGAGGTTAAAGGGATCATTAAGGGTTGGGCAGTTAACTTTAAGGATCGTACTTCTAGGAACATTAAAATTCTTGAAGAATCTTTAGACAATGATGGCCAGGGCGGTGTTCTTTCTATGGATGAAATTGCTAAAAGGAAAGATTTAGAACATCTTTATGATGTAAGAGATGATATGCTCAGGCAGGAATCCAGGCTAGTATGGCTGATGCAAGGTGATCGCAATTCGAAATACTTTCACCAAGTCATTCAGAGAAGAAAGAGAAGGAACACAATATTTAAAATCTTTAGTGGTTCAAATTGGATCTCTGATCCACAACTTCTCAAGAATGCTTTTTTCCAGCATTTCAAAAGCTTGTTTGGTGTGAAAGATGCTCAGTGCTTTCTGAGAATTGGTAATTTGGTAACAAATAAAATTTCAGAATCTGAGAAAATATGGTTGGAAAGGGATTTTTCAATTGAAGAGATTGAAGTTGCACTTGAAAGTTCTGCAAATGAGAAAGCTCCAAGACCAGACGGTTTCAATATGGGTTGCATCAAGTCTATGTGGAATCAGCTAAAAGAAGGAATTTTTAACAGTTTCAATGACTTTGTTGAGTCACTTTCTTTCCCTGCAGGCTTCAACTCTTCTTTTATAACTCTCATTCCCAAAAAGCCTAATCCGGAACTATTATCGGATTTTAGACCTATTAGCCTTATAAATAGTACTGCTAAATTATTTACGAAGGTTTTAGCTCACAGGTTGAGTGAGGTCATAGGAAAGATTGTAGGCATGAATCAGTTTGCATTCATAAAAGGAAGACAAGCTTTGGAAAGTATACTAATTGCAAACGAAGCAATACACTCAATGAAGAAGTCTAATAGCAATGATCTGATACTGAAGCTTGACTTTGAAAAAGCTTTTGATTCGGTCAATTGGAACTTTCTCTTTCAGTTGCTAGAAGCAATGGGTTTTGGAAGTAGATGGATTTCCTGGATCAGAGCTTATCTTGATTCGATGAAAGTCTCTGTTCTTATTAATGGATCACCTTCTAAAGAATTCTCTCCCAAAAGGGGCCTCAGACAAGGTGACCCTCTTTCACCTCTTTTGTACAATATTGTGGCTGAAGTGTTAAACCTTTTAATTGGCAAAGCAAGATCAACAGGAATGGTTAGAGGATTTTCTTTGAAAGAAGATTCTATTCAGTTGACTCACCTCCAGTTCGCAGATGACACCTTGATTTTCTTAGAAGGTTCTTTAGAATATTTAAAGGTCATCAAACGTGTTCTTCAGTGTTTCCAGCTGCTTACTGGACTGAAAATTAACTTCTCAAAAAGTAGTTTGTTTACTTGTGGAAAAAACAGAGATCTAGTGGATTCAGGAGCTAAACTGTTGGGATGCAAGGTAGGTGTCTGGCCTCTCATATATCTTGGAGCTCCATTAGGTACTTCAATAAGGAGAAAAAATTTTTGGAACCCTCTCATCAAGAAGTTTGAAAGTAAACTAGCAAATTGGAGATGTTCTTCCCTAAATAAGGCTGGTAGACTTGTTTTTCTAAAATCCACACTAGACAGTTTACCAGTCTATTGGTTTAACATCTTCAAGGTTCCTAAGGGAGTTTGTGCAGAGATTGAAAAGATTAGAAGAAATTTCTTTTGGGGTCACTCGGAGGGAAATAAAAAAATGCATTATCTCAGGTGGAAAAAGATTACTCAGCCAAAAAGATTGGGAGGTCTTGGACTTTCAAATATTAGTACGAAAAATTCTTCTTTATTAGGAAAATGGCATTGGAAGTGGCATAAGGAGAGAGATAATCTTTGGAACAAATGGGTAAGAGCAAAGTACAATTGTTCAAAAGGAGACACAATGGATCAGATTCTCAAAACAAATAAAGTCTCAGAATGCATTCAAGGTATAGTGGAGGTTGCAGGTAATTCAAGTTTGAAAAGAGAACTAGATAGGAACAAGTTCTTGTGGAAAATTAAGGATGGTGAAACAACACTTTTCTTGGAAGATAACTGGTATACGAAAGGACCACTAATGGATCTCTTTCCAAAATTATACAACATTTCAAATCTTAAACATGTCAATGTTAGACTTTTCAAGGATTTGGTGGAATGTTATCCTATAAAGGGGAAGGTTTTTTGGAGTAGAATCCTTAGAGCCTGGGAGTTGGAACTGGTAGAAAAGTTAATGAATATCCTTCATCATGTACAGCTTAAGGATGGGATAGATAGGTTGATTTGGACTCCAGTGAATGAGGAGTTTTCATCAGCTAGGAGTTATGCCTTAATGGATAAGGATATAGTAGAATCTGAGGTTAGTTGGAGGTCTATGTGGAAATTCAAAATCCCACCAAAGGTTAGTATTTTTCTCTGGAATTATTTTCACAATATTCTACCAACTTGTGGATTCTTATCATCCAGAATTAGTACTTGCTCTCATATTTCAAGAGTCTGTAAATGGTGTAATAATGAAGAAGAATCTCAGTCTCACATTTTCTGGAAATGTGAATTAGCAAGGTGGGCCTGGGATTTTGTTTCAGACTGGTGGAGTGTTAGGAAACAAGAATGTTTTGATGTTTTCTCTGATCCGTTTTCCTACAATCCAAGTGTTAGATCTGCATGGCAAATAACTTGGGCGGCAACATTATGGACAATTTGGCTATGTAGAAATCATGCTGTTTTTAAGGGTTTGAAAACAAAAAAGTCGAAGTTTCTGTTTCTGATAGTGCATAGATCTCAAATGTGGCGTCAAGCAGTCAGTCTGATTGATAAGTCTCATATGTGGAACTCAAATCCATCAGGGCTAGTTCTTAATACTAGTCTTCTAAATAAAGAGCTTTTGATGAGTAAGCAGGTAACATTAACTGGTTTTATAGATGGAGCTTGGAAGATGGAAAATAATTCAGTGATTCGAGCAGGTATAGGAGGATATGTCAAGGATTCTGAGGGGAATCTAATTTTGATCTTTTCTGGTCCAGTGATAGCTAATACAGCTTTCCTCTGTGAATGTGAAGCCTTTTTGTTTGTTATCAGAAAATTAGCATCTAGCAAATGGAGCAATTGCAGTAGTATAATATACTCTGATTCGGCAGAATTGATTAAAAGAATTCAGAAATCTAGAGTAATTTTAGACCATCATTTTGACAAGGATGTTGAGAAGTTCCTAGTTAACTCGAGGTTAATTTTCAAGAAGGTGGATAGAGTGCTGAATCAAGAGGCTGACAATCTAGCAAAACAAGGTCTACTCAGAAATAAAATGCTTTTTGCTTGGTGCTAAGGGGTAAAATAGGGTGAGAGTGTGATCAAGACTTGGTATGTTGTTGGGTCATTCAAATGAGCAAAAGCAGAGTTTTGACTAGAGTGTGGGTATTTTGTATATATATTGCTAAGCCCACCTCGTTCAGGCCCAAACAGATAATGTGAAGCGTCAATGTATTAACTCAGCAGCGACATGGAGTAACTGACCGCCTAGAGGATCTGTGCAGACAATTTTGGGAATTTAAGTTTTATAGAGCCATGCAATGCCATCAATATACACCCTTTATAGAGACCCTTTTACCTCTCTTTTTAATATCTTTTCACTCTACCAAATATTATCAAACTTCTCAAGCAAAACATGGCTACGTTGAATGTCAATCCGGGCTGGGAAATGCCTCGCAGAGGTGTGGTTAAAGTTAACGTGCATGGGCGTTTTGAAAATCACAGACTTCAGAATGGAAACATCTCTGGAATTGGAGTGGTTGTTCGCGATAGCAGGGGCACAATCATTAGGATGCTAGCTGGTTCTCTGGGAATCAAAAATCGAAGGAATAATGAACTGCATGCTTTTATGGAAGGTTTGAAGCTGATCTTTGACGACAATTATCCTAAAGCTATTCTTGAAACAGACCATGATGCAGCCTATTGGGAGTGGAAGGACTCCATTGATGTAGGGGCTAATCCAGCTAATGCCTTCATTATCCAACAACTGAATACTAGGAAAGCTGATAAGAACTTTAACATTGAGATCCGTCTCACGGATGCTACTGGTAATGCTTTGGCTGCGTATCTGGCACAACATGGTGCAGCTAATTGGAAGCAGATGGTGGTCATTGAAAGGTCATTTGGGCGTCTGTTTGAGATATGGAGTCTAGACATGGGATTAGGAAGGATTGGTCCTGAGTTTCATAGGATTCATGAGGAAGAAGTGAACGTGCAAGCCATGGTAGCAGAAGTCGAGAATCCTCCTAATCGGGTTGAGCATTTGGAGAACCCGGAAGGGTTTGTTAACATTGAGGAAGAACTTCATGCTGGTAACGTCCTCGTAGGTATGGAAAATTGGTAGTCTCTTACAGTTGCAATTGAAGTTCTATGTTCTGGGCATGTGTAACACCCCCAGATCCGGGGTCCGGGATCCGGTGGTTACGGTTTCCAATTCTGTCCACAACAATTGAACTTTCCTTAACATAAAATAAATTACGTCTCTATAACCCAACACAACAATATAAAACACACCCGTTATAGTCCCAGAGATGAAATCAGAGTAACAATCAAATTTTTATTAATCACATTATGAGTTCTTACAATCCAAAAGAATTTCAATATAAATACATACTCTTTGCCATCCATTTACATAAGTCATACTAGACCATATTCTTGGTACTGAAAGAATAAATATACCCTACCAATAGCTTCTTCTTCAGCTCTGGTAGTCTCATCGTCCTCGCCCGCGTCGAGTGCGCCTTGTGCGAGTCATCTGGTCTAGCTGTTGTTGTGATATAATAATAAAGCAAGGGTGAGCAATAGCCCACCAACAATAATATATAACTGAACGATAATGTAACAGTTCAAAAGTCTCTTTCAAACCATATGCCATGCGTTTACGGAAATGATGCCAGTATAATATGAACGATGAAGTTACAAGGTAACTTAAAGTATTTGTTTGTAGAAATATCTGCTACATCAAAGTAAGCGAGATATTCTTATTGTTATTAAGAAGAGGAACTTGCAAGAAAAGGTTGCAATTCCAGTTATGACCCTTTTCCAACTCTGCCAACAGTAATCATGTTGCAGGAAATAAATAAATTTGGATGATGAACCAATGATGGAGTATTCACCGCGCCCGCTGTTCCAATCTTGATGATCAGTCGAGATCGTACAGCTCAATTTAGATTTACTACCGGTAGAAGGAAGAACTGACGGCTTTACTTGTATACCGCCTTACTAGCTCTCCCCGGCCAACGGTTGGGCCAAAGGGGATGGACCGGCGCTACTCGGCCTCTTACACGACTCCTAGTTCAAAAAGAGTTCATGATTCTGAATGTAACGTTCGTCCCCCTTTCCCCAAGTATAATACTTGTTGATAAGACTCCACAAAGTAGTCGTATCTAGTTAGAAAGGAAAATTTACCAACAACTCCCAAGCTATTACTTGGTAACGGATATCAACTTGTTCCAGTAATCTTACCCCTCGAAAGATGAGAAGGTAAGCAATGACTTAATAAGTCAACAGCACCCGAGTTGCGGGTGAAGGGAATACTTTATGACCGGGAAGTCGACAAGATAAATAACATTTTCCAAGTAAGGTTCCCTTATTATTAGGGAGATAGACTCAAAGAGGAATGATGTCTGAGAACCTTTCTTGATATAAGATTAATAATAATATGACTCCGAAATATTTTTCGTAATAATCGAAGAAGATAACCCTTATTGAGGTTATTCTAAGTATGGAATAAATATTCAGAGAATATTTATTGAATTAAAATATTTTACAGAATCTTTAGGAATATGAAAGAATATCTTAAATCAGAGTATTTCTCAAAATAATCCCTGAAGAAATATCAGGAGAATATTTATTGAATAAATAAATATTTAAATGAATATTCAAAACAATATTCCTTAATTAATAAGACCTGAAAAGAATATTTAAGGTAATATTCATAATTAATTAGGAATTTAAATGAATATTCAAAAGTAATATTCATTTAATGAATAATATCCTAAATGAATATCAAGTAATATTCATTTAGTAATCCAAGCCTTAAGGAATATTCGAGATAATATGCGATAATTAAATCAAGCTTCAGATGAATATTAAAATAATATTCATCAAGTATTTAATATCTTAAATGAATATTCAAAAGTAGTATTTATTTAATAAAATAATAATCTAAAAGAATATCCACATAATATTCATTTAATAGTCTCATCTTTAGAAGAATATTCGAAATAATAGTCGATAATCAATTCGACTCTGAATGAATATTGAGAAATTTTATTCGATGAATAGTTACGTTCAAATAATTATTTTAATCTCGATATATCAAGGAATATTGACTCCCGGTCTATTTTTGATTAATAAGATGTATACGCCCTTCTATGAGGGTCTTACAATAACCGGCTTATAACTGATATATAACTATCTAGCTTATAAGCCAACAATAACATTCAGGGAACAAGTATATCAATTCAACTTGAAAGTAGGCATGCATGCAATGGCATATGTATATCAGCAATCATATATATATTATTCAGTCACAACAACAGCCTAAAAGAAGGGAATTGAAACTTGCCTGGTAGTCGAGTACGGTAAGGGGTAGTGGTAGCGGGTCCCGGTTCAGCTTGGTGATCTATAAATAGCCAAGGCATTCGGGATTAATCACTTAACATATTAAAAGTTAAGTTATACTTAATTCGAAACACGTTCTCGAGTTATCTCGTTATACCCCTTTTAGTGGATCACTTTTATCACTGATCCGACCCGACATTCTTTCGTTAATACGACATGTCATTGTACTTATACTTGGGACATACTTAAGTCATATGAGTTCTAAAGTCGATCGTTACGAACCAATACTATACTCCGAGTTTTATCGTTCGTTTTCTAAGCGTTTTACCAAGGTTATAACCAAGCGGGTTTTTAGGGGTTCGTTCGCGTTTAACCTCGGCTCGAACATTTTTAATAAATCGAAAAATGATCCTTTTGACATACGGTTTTCTTTCACGCCTTCCTTTTTACCTCTAGTATTTATTTACCAAGATTCGCCATGACGTTACATATTTTACGAGGGTTCAATTACAGTTACGAACTTTCGTTTACGGATTCGAACTACTTTTAGTAATTTGGTCATAAATCCTAAACCGTAAGTCCGTTTCACGTGATCTTTATATCAAAACGAAGCTTAGAACATTACCTATCCTATCATGGCAGATAAGGTCTCTGGACAGTAGGGGTTCGACATGGAAAATGGCATACAAAACATGGTATTGTAAAATCGGGCATTATAACGGCTATAAATCGAATATCTACCAATTTCGAATCTTCCCATAAACATAGTATCCAACCCAAACATCATATACATGACTAATACACATGAACTGAGGCCAAGCAATGCCTTTCCGTTCATCTAGCTATTTACATCATTAATCCAAAATCCATACATAATCATGCTTATAATCTTAACATAACCATAACTAAGTTATAACTATCATAAACATGCTTAAATCTCAAACAAGGGTTAGGGTTTCAAGAGCTTTATACCTTCCTTAGATAGTGATATAGCCTTACTAAGCCTTGTATGGTCCTTAGGAGTGCTTAAGCTTGCTAGAACAATCAAAAGATTCAAAGAAAACAAGGTTAATACATGAAGAACACTATTCATCATCATCTTTAGTGATTTTTTTGAAAATGGAAACAAAGGAATTTGGGCTTGAAATTTCTAGGAGATTAGTTTCTTGAATTATAGGACTCACCTTAAAAATTACAAGATCAAATGATGGCTGGAAGTTGGATTTTGGTTTTGAATTTAGAGCATGGGTCGAATGGATGTAATGGAGAGAGAGGTTTGATATTTTTGTGTTCTTTGCTTGGTCAATGTGATAATAATGCATCAAGTGGATGAGGTTTAGATAATATCTCATCTAAAAGCCACTTTAATAAAGTGATGATGTATAGGATGATGAAAATGGATGGACAAGTGTTGAGATTTTGATGGTTCTCATGTAACTAGTGGTTTGATTTTTGCTAAGTGCTATTTAATCTCCAAACATGCTAGTTACTTATGTAACTAAGTAGTTACTAGATATTTATTCTAGTAGCTTGCACAAGACTCTTGCTTCCTCTGCTTGTTTCTGTGTCCGGTTATTGCCCGTTTCGATTGATCGTTCGTAGGAATATTTCACGGATTTCTAATTAGGGTTTACCGGGAATCTTTCTAATATTAATACTATCATTCTCCATCTTTCTTTCTAACTTTCCAATTTATATTCCTTAAATCCATTCGTTAAATACTTAGGGCTATCAGTGTCCAGGGAACTCTCGGAGAAAATAAAAGTGCGGTTTTTCAGAATCCGACAGCTTTTACATACACTTTTTTTCCCTCCGGATCACTAATACGAACTCGGAAATCCGTTCCGAATACTTCTATATAGTGTCGTCTCATATTATTATATACTCCCACCAAAACACTATTCATTCTGCATTCTTTACTTGTTCTCTTAGGGTTGTATAATTGTCCGTATTCTCTTTCGATCGTTCCTTAACCTTTTTACGGAACTACTGGATTAATCGTTATCGATCTGGATGACATGAGAGTATTCTCTTGCTTGAATTTGCCATATCTTATTCCCTTAGAAGATAGATTATTCTTACCTATGTTGTCACCCTTTAGCATTCTTCAAGACATAGAAATAATAAAGTCGAATTCCATTCATTCTTTCCAAATATCAATTATTACATTGTAGCCATAACCACTCCTCAGTGGTTTCCTACATTCATTCTTAAATCAAATATAATAACATCCCAAAATATCAAATCCTCAAAGTTAATATCTCAATTCTTGGATTATAATAATATTTAATCCACTGTCCGGTCAAATATTATACCGAAAAGAATTTGGAATTTCTGAATTCCGATCGTCTCTGCATTCACTTATTTCCTCCGCGTATTACTAATATGACTTCGAAACATCCATATCACGTCCCGTACATAGGGTGGAGTGAAAAGTTTTCCAACTTACAAAATCACTATTCATCCACCAAATTACTATGCACGTACAGGAGACACTATGCACGTACTCATTTTCCTTCAAGGATCCATTAGCTCCCTCCTGGATGGTAGATTATTCTTATCTAGGTCCTCAACCATTGAATTACTCTATTCTGACAATATACCAATGCATCAGGATCATTGTCCAAAGCAATATCCATTCATTACAATCATTGTTCTTTGAAACCACCATTCATTAGAGCTGGTGACCTTGTTGTCGGAATCATTGTTCCCCATTTTATCATTACTTAATAAAAAGTTTTAATTATATCCAAAATTTGGGGTTCTTACAGCATGTTTCTGGGCATGTTCTGTATTTTCTTTATTATCATCTCATTGTCTGTGTTGAACTGGTTGGGCTTCGTAGTAGTAGTTCTATATTGTACTGCTTGGGTTACTCTGATTGGGCCATATGTGGGCTGTGGTGGTATTACCTTGGTTGTTGTTGGACTCGTTTTATTTGGGCTCAGTCCCTTAATATATTTCCTACTTTTCAAAAAAAAAACTTTTTTAGACTCTTTCAATTACTTGGAAACCAAATTTTTTCAAAATCAATTTAAATAATTTTAATATCACATATTTATAAACAAATTTACAACAAATTATATATCAACAAAGTTAAAACAAACTAAAACTATATAATAAACAATAAAAATTTCACATAATTACAAATTAATATTAAATTATATTTTAAACAAATATTACTTTATGCATTATTATAGAATCATAATTGGAATATGATAACATCAACAGAAATTTGAATGTAAGTATATACGATATTTCCATTTATATTTATATTATTATGACAAAATATAGTCATAATTCGAACAATATATCATATAATTAAACAATTATTATTTAATAATATATATTACGCCAACATTATATTAAGTAATATATATGAGATAAATAATTATTAATATATAAATAAAAAATTATTTAATTTTAAGAAATCCGTGCATCGCACGGGTTATAGGCTAGTATGAACAATAAGGAAACTGAGATATGTCTCGGCTAAATTTCCTAAGATATTAAAATTTTGCAACACGACTAACTTGATTTCGTGGTAGAAATGAAACTGATGTAGCAATGTTTTGAACAATGTATTTATACATATATATACATTTTGAATCCTACATATATGTTTGCATCATTGCGTATGATTAAAAATGTTCTCAAAATATAATACATAAACATGGATTTTTACATGTTCTGTTCTATTGTTATGATTTTTTACAATAAATATGGTTTGTTACTCTACAAATAATATATTCAATTTTTAATTTTTGTTATGTTCTATTGCATAAATGAGTGTTTTCAAATGCAAAATGCTATATACTCATTGTTGAACATTCCATGTGTATTGATAAGGTTTCACCCACCAATTTGGAAACGGTACACTGTTTGACTCTAAATGAAATACATAATACCTTCCTAAAAATTTGCTAACACCTTCCAAAAATGAAAAAATAAATTAAAAAATATATAAAATTTTATTTTATAAAAAATAAACCACATATTTAACTTAATAACAAACTCTTTTAATTACACTCCAATTAATATTCAATTACATATTCTTTTAATTACTTGGAAACCAAATATTTTCAAAATCAATTTAAATAATTTTAATATCACATATTTATTAACAAATTTATAACAAATTATAAATCAGAAAAGTGAAAACAAACTAAAATTATATAATAAACAATAAAAATTTCACACAATTACAAATTAATATTAAATTCTATTTTTATTATAAGCGAAACAGGGTATAATTGGTTGGTTGGTCGTTTGGTTAACGCCTTCCCAAAAATTTGCTAACACCTTCTAATAATGAAAATATAAATTAAAATACATACTATATTATTATAAGCGAAACAGGGTATAATTGGTTGGTTGGTCGGTTGGTTACCTTCGCAAAAATTTGATAACACCTTCCAAAAATGAAAATATAAATTAAAATACATTTAAAATTTATATTACAAAAAATAAACCATATATTTAACTTAATAACAAACTCTTTTAATTACACTCTTATTAATATTCAATTACATATTCTTTAAGTTATATTTGAGTTAAAATTCTTCACTTTATTCTATGCACAGCTAGGCGTGGAAGGACGTGCAAGTATTTCCCTTTTGCAACTAATAGGTGCGAAGGGTTTGATTAAAGTTCAATTACACCAGTCCGATATAATGATGATACAGGAGATTTTTACTGAGAACGACCTATATATATGCTCACGATACACAGACTTCAATAAATGCAACTTCGAAAAAGAGCATTCCATGTGTATTGATAAGGTTTCACCCACCAATTTCGACACGGTACACTGTTTGACTCTAAATGAAATACATAACACCTTCCCAAAAATTTGCTAACACCTTCCAAAAATGAAAAAATAAATTAAAAAATATACAAAATTATATTTTATAAAAAATAAACCACATATTTAACTTAATAACAAACTCTTTTAATTACACTCCAATTAATATTCAAATACATATTCTTTTAATTACTTGGAAACCATATATTTTTAAAATCAATTTAAATAATTTTAATATCACATATTTATTAACAAATTTATAACAAATTATAAATCAGAAAAGTGAAAACAAACTAAAATTATATAATAAACAATAAAAATTTCACACAATTACAAATTAATATTAAATTCTATTTTAAACAAATATTACATTATGGATTATTATGGAATCGTAGTTTGAAGGTATAAGCAAAACAAGGTATATTCATGGTTCTAAAAATCCCCGATTCAGCTGATTAATCCCTGATTAATCCTCTGTAAGGTAACCAATCGATTCGATTTTTGAAATCCGATTAATCTTTTGAATTTATTTAAAATAATATGTTTAATAATAAATTAGACTAATATGTTAAATATTATTATAATATCCGATTAATATTCCGATTACCCGATTAATCTTAAATCGATATCGCAACCGATTTGTACCGATTACCGATTTTTATGACCATGGGTATGATGGGTTCCGAGGCATATAACGCAGCGGATAAACGTAAATATAACAAAAAATTTGAAACCCAAACGCAGGATCCATGTATATTTCTAGGCAGATTATGGAGATTTGAATCGTTACCTTAAGAAGCTTTACGTATGATTGACAGATGGAGGTCCTAGATTGCAATCACCACACAGTCCTTGCGTCAAGATCTGTGTCTCTAAATCGTCCACACGAACACACCGATCGTCCAACGATCAACAGAGATGGTACTAGCCAAGAAAATGCCTCTCTCTCTCTCTCTCTCTCTCTCTCTCTCTCTCTCTCTCTCTTTCTCTCTCTCTCTCTACGATGTAGAGCAGCTAGGGCTTTAGGTGAAAACGATTTTGCAAAAGTTAACCTAAACCAACATATCTCAATGTATTTATAAAGAGAGATTTGGACTTAAAACCCTAAAACGTTTTGGGCTTCACTAAACCCAATCTGTTTTGGTTTTAATCTTATTATTATTAAATTCAAATTATATATTGCAATTAATCAAGTCCCACTTAATTAATTCAATAATTTGAATTAATAACTATTTAAATCCATAATTTAAATAAAGCTCTGTTTTATATGTTCTTATTGTGTAACCCTTTAGGTTATTATTACATTGGCAATAATTTTAATATTCAATAATAAAATTATAAACAATGAGGGGCATCTAGTAATAAATCATTGCTACCCAAGTAATAATAATAATTGGTGATCCAATTAAACCTTTCGTGATACATGTTTTCGTGTAATATAATCCCTTTAACCATATATATTATAGATTAAACTTGAGGCATGTATTTAGTCATCCTCTTCAATATTTAATCCGGGTTTACTTGATCCATGAGTAGATTATTAAAAACAAATCGTTATTTGAGCACGGCCATGCATTTTATAGTCTCACTCAATCAAGAGGCCAATAATATCTCTCCTAATTATAGGAGGGTTAAATCCTTTATCTATCATTCATATTTCTCATACGACTCATAATATACCCGATGTCCACTTTTATCATCACCCGGTCAAAGGTAACTTTTAATGTAGTCAAAGTATATTAATCCTCGTATAGAAATATAATGATCTCAAGTCAAAGGATCATTACACCATTATCACTGTGAGTCTTTCTTATGACTTTATTAAACATGAAGAATCTCACTGTGGGTCTGTCCAGTACCATGTACTCCTACATGTACTTATGTATTGACTTTAGTATAACCAATGAGATGTGGTTATCTTTCAAACAACATACTAGTCTATTTATGTATTATTATTGCCCTATAATAATAATACTCGACTAGGGACCTTTTAAGAATATGATATATTATATAATCTCAAGTTCAAGTCATGTACTTAAACTATATAATGTGTATCATGATTCTAAGGACATTTATTATGCTAACAAATATATCGCAGTAATTAAAGTCATAATAAATACGTTTATTGAATGATCAAATGACATAAAGGTTTATTCAAAGAAATAATGTATTGCCTCTAGGGCACCTACACTAACAATCTCCCACTTGCACTAGAGCCAATCACCCATGTATCTGATACCCATGGAACTAGTATGACCATCGTGCTTCTGCTGGGACAAGCCTTTGGTCAGTGGGTCTGCAATGTTATCATTTGTGTGCACTTTACATATGTGTATGTCACCCCTTTCATTAATCTCTCAAATAAGGTGAAATCTCCTGAGTATATGTTTGGATCGGGAGTGTGATCTAGGTTTCGCAGTACAGATCAATGGGATCTGCGATCGATGGAACCACTCCAAAATCAGTAATGAATTTTTGAATCCAAACAGTCTCCTTAGCTGCTTCACAAGCTGCAATGTACTCAGCCTCCATTGTATATTCAGCTACTGTTTCTTGCTTTGAACTCTTCCAGCTTACAGCACCTCCATTTAGACAAAACCCAAAACCAGACTGTGATACAGTATCATCCCTGTCTATTTGGAAACTTGCATCGGTGTAACCTTTTACAACCAGTTTCTCCTCTCCTCCATACACCAAGAATGAATCTTTAGTCCTTTTCAGGTACTTTAGAATATTCTTGACTGTCGTCCAGTGACCTTCACCTGGATTAGACTGGTATCTGCTCGTCATGCTCAAAGCATACGAAACATCTGGGCAAGTACATACCATTACATACATGATAGATCCAATTGCTGAGGCATATGGAACCTTACTCATGTGGTCCTTCTCATCCAATGATTTTGGACACTGGTCTTTAGAGATCGTTATCCCTTGAGACATGGGGACATATCCCCTTTTTGCATTTTTCATACCAAAACGATGCAAAACCTTATCAATGTATGTGCTCTGACTTAGACCGATCATCCTTCTAGATCTATCTCTATAGATCCTCATTCGGTCATTCCTAGAATGTAGGTTGCCTCTTCTAAGTCTTTCATAGAGAAGTTGCTCCCTAATCAAGTCTTTGTTAATCCCAGGTTTTTAGGATGATGATTTTTGAATAGTCTTCGAATGAAATCATTGAGATTTGATTCTAAGTTTCCATATATAATTGCCATATCTATTGCAAAACATATATTGTATTTATGGCAGGTCATATATCTTGAGATATCTCTCAAGGATATCATGCGATTTGATTGTAATTCAAATCCTAAAGGAGCCGTTGCTATGATCACTGATTGATTATTATGTAATCACTAATTTGTGCTTGATTGATTCTTGTCTTCAACAGCTATAATCTCAAGGATTCATCTCTAACGGCTATATGCTCTTGTGCTATATAAAGACTGTTAGGTCGAATACACAATATATAATCAAGTACTGTATGAATAAGTAACAAGAACACACGTTTTAACTCTTAAAACTGTTTGGAATAGATAATTCCTCTCTCGGTGATGTAAAGTATCACAGAGAGCTGCTTAGGTTACAAGAATGTTATTCGTTCACGATGGATACCCTTCTAGGGTTAACCTAACTGTATTTATAAGATATACAGCTACGTACAATCGTAAATTGATTCTCCTAAAATTAAGCTATACAATTGATATCAATTACGATTGCTACACGTCTTCTAAGTCAACTCAATCTCTTTGATAGCTATCCAATCTTCAAAGATATCGCTTCCATATTAATATTAAATTAATCTTCAAACTCTGTTGACTTGTAGACGCTCCCAGTAGACAGACTTTAGCAAACTCTGTTCTCTCCATGCTAACAGTGTTTGCGCTTCCATGTATTCAGCTATCAGTGTTTACGCTTTCCTCTGTCAGCATTTGCGCTTCCAGCAATCAGCGTATACTCAAACTCTGTTACAACTGCTTTCAATAACAAGTTAAACTCTCTTTACCTGTAACACTTAAACACTGACATTAAATCACATCAATTATATCTAACAATCTCCCCCAACTTGTTCATTAGAAAAATGTACAAGTTCATAATAGTTGATGATGTCAAAACTAACAAATAAAAACACAGTGTTTAACATATAATCAGAGTTTAAACTTGACTTAGCAAAATTTACAGAAAATTTGAATTACTTACAGATTCTGTCTACCTAACCTCCTCAAGATCTGGTGTTGTTCTGAGATAATCAATCAACAACCTCCTCTCAGCATTCTCAAGTTCAATCTCCATAGCTACCTTGATCTCTCTTAAATCTGGATCATTCTCATCAGTTTGAAAAATAGCAGCTCTGAGATCATAGATCTTGTTTCTTCTCATTTCATTTCCCAATCTGATAAACTTCATTTCTTCAGACTTTACATTAAAATCTAGAACAGTAATCCCAAGATCAGTCTTCAGCTTTGTAGTTCCCTTCTGCATTTCAATCAAATTCCCATTCCAGTCTCTGTACTTTGGAACATACTTGCTGTATTTCATATGTCTATTTGCAAGACTCTGTATCATCTTTTGTCTGAGCACATTTGCAACTGATTGAGCTCTTTGATTTCTTACTCTGAAAATGTACAAAACATACTCTAGTTCTTCCCAGAATTTTAAATCAATATCATTCTCAGCAATCTTGAACACCGTTCCATCAGCCATGAAGTATAACAAGAAATCCTTCCCTAAACTTTTCTGATGAACAAGCTGTACTGACTCCAGTCTGTCTAAACTCTCTTGAGTGACACCACGACCTGGAACAGACAATGAAGAAGGATCTCTGGGAGCAACATTCTGTCTTTTATCTCTATGTGAGCCAATGCCTCCTTTGTTATATGCAATTTTACCAGATAAAGCTCTACCATCAGTAAAATCCATTGAAGTTGTAGCTGGAGCTGTAGCTGCAAGACTCGAATCATGAAGAGCACCTTTTCGAAATTTTGATTTCAACTGAGAAGACAGTATTGGTGTAGTCACAACTTGTGTAGCAACAGAGGTTGTGTCTTTATTCTTCTGTACAACATGTGTACCAACAGAGGTTGTAATTATCATTTTATTCTTGCTCTCTTCACCCATCACTCCTTTTAACTTCAGCTTGGCATCAATAGAAGACTTTTTAATCAGCTTTCCTTTATCCTCTTCTTCTTCTTCTTCTTCTTGAATACCAGATAATCTCTCTTTGATCTCAATTCCTTTCATTTCATGCCTTGAAGACTTTGAGGCTTTAACAACTTTATTCACTTTCTTGGACTTTTGAGCTTTTAAATGCTCTTTCTGCAACAGCTTTTCTTCAGCTTGAATATCCTCAAGTGTAGCTTCAGCATTCTCTTCACGAAATAGTTTCGCAGCCAATTCTTCATCTGTTTGTGGATTGTCAGAGAATGACAAATCCTTTGGCTTTGAACCAGAAGTACTCTGAGCATTTGTATCTATCACCAAGTTAGACTTTGACCTTGTAGACCTCCCATGTCCTTGTCTAGAATTTGCATTTCTTAAGCCCTTCTCAGCATTGGTACCTTCATCATCAAGATGATCTTTCTTTGGCAGAGTTTGAGTTTGCTTACACTTGGTTTTAGCAATTCTCTCCCCCTTTTTGACATCATCATCATCATCTTGAATCAGAATTGAGGTGATTAATTCAAGAGAGTTTGCAATTGAATCAACCTTCTCATTTAGTAAAATCTGATTCTTTTCAACTGTGCTCAGTCTGTCATTTATATTTGCTTGAGCTTTGGCAAATTGTTGAAAGAGCTTAGCATTAGCTAGTTGAGCTTTCTCTTCATGAGTAGCAACTTCTGTTCGAAGATCAACAATAGATTTCTGAGTATCATCAAATCTATTATTCAAAGTTTTGATTTGAATCACTGTGCCTTGCAAACAAGTGAAAATTTCTGGATTTTTAATCTTCTTAGAATTGACTTCAAGAAACTTTTCTGCCCTTCCAGGAGGAAAAATACACTCTGACTTGTACCAATCAGCAGTTTGCTTGGCCAAATAACCAGCATCAATCTCATTATTAGAAGGGCCAGCAAAATCTGGTTTTTCTCCTGTTTTCTGACCATCAGTCTGATTTTGTGGTTGTGCAACTCCTGTACTCTTAGCTTCAACTGAATCACTGATTGACTCACTAGTAGAGGCAACAGAAGCAATAGGTTCTTGAGCAGAAATAGGTTCTTGAGCAACCTGTTTTCCTTTATCAACTGGAGTTTGCTCTGAAGAAAGAACCTTTTCTGGTTTATCAACCTCCTCATTATGAGCAGAAACATGATTAGCATCAGAGTTCAACTCAGTGTGTGATGCAACCACAGTGTCTTCAAGAACAACAGTAGGCCCATCAGCAACACCAGTATCGATAGAAAGTGTAACCTCCATGAGTGGTGGAGTAGTTGCTTCATGATTAAAAGAAAGTGGAGTTTCAGCAAACTCTTCCATTGGAGACAAAACATCTCTAACAGCTTCATGTTCTTGAACCTTAACAACTTCTGGTTCAGAAAGCTTGACTTCAGATTCTGGTATTATAGGTTCTATGATAACCTCTGGCTCACCAGTAGGAATATCAAAAGAGATTTTCTCTTGAGCCTCTTCAACAGCTCATCATCAGAATCAGTTAAAATAAGCCTTCTCCTCTTAGCTTGAGGTACTACAACAAATTCTTCTTTTGCACTAGAACTTTCACTAGAACTTTCCTCAACCAATGGTGTTGAAAGTCTATTTGCCCTTTGTATATTTGCCCTTTGTTTGAATCTTCTAGAATGTTTGGTGTTGATTGCAGTATGTATCTTCCTTTTTGGCTTTTGTGATGGTTGTGGATGAGTGGTAGTGACAGGGTTTGTTGGTTCAGTAGACATGTGGTCAGATTGTTTTTGAGGTTCTGTTTGTGTTTGAGGTGATATAGGTTGATCAGTGGTTGTTGGTATCGGCTCAGGTGATTGAGTAGGTTGAGATGGGATGTTTTCTGTACGATCAGTGGCTAAAGGTTCAGGCATAGATTGTGGTTCTGGTTGATGTGGTTCATGTGAGTCATGGTTTGATGATGAAGAATCTTGTGGTTGATTGACAAAGTTCTGTAAAGCAAGTGGCAATACTAAAGGAGGTATGTCTTTTCCAACATCTTTGTTAGTCATATCAGAGAATATTCTCTTAGTGACTCGAAAAGGTTGAATTTCATCAGCTTCATCAATAGTTAACCCAGAAACACATGCATTGAACAGAAGTTGACAAAATCTAGCAAAGTAAACTGTAGTAGACTCTGACAACTTATCACCCAAATTCATTAAAACATATCTACCAAAATCAAAATTACTGCCATAGAGTAGAGAATACCCAATTTGCAGACTGTCCATTGGAATAGCATCCCAGTTGGTGATCTTCTTTTGGAATGTCCTGGTGATACAATCAAAGAAAAAATTCCACTCTTTTCTCAAGTTTGGCCTCTTCACACTGCCCAGCTTGGCAAGTGATTCCATGTATCCAATCTCTGTTAGCATTTCCCTCAGATTTTCCTCAGAGACAACTTCATATGAAGTATGTGTGTCGAAATCCATGACATCACGAACAGTTTGTGGAGTAATCACAAACTCTTGGTCTTCATGAGAGAAGATGATAGACGGAGTTTCACTTTCTCCTCCTTGTATATATCTTGAATTTTGCCAGAAACTAACAACTTGGGAAGCAGATAGAGTAGCCGGTTCAACCAGCGCTTGCCCAATCTCAGAATTTCGAAGAAAATTTTGCATTAGATGGAACGCCTCTGGAGCCCGGTCGTTCTCAAGTAAAGCTGCATAATTGTTAGGCACAAAACGTAGACCAAAGACAGTGAAAGGTTTAGTTGCCATTGAAACAAGAAATAAGCAAGAAGCAACTGTGAAAATGTTTTACAAGAAAGGTGTTTGTGAAAATGCCAAAGTGAAGAACAAAGATGTTTTCTGTTTTGGTAAAGTGAATACGAGTGAGTAAAAGTGATTGTGAGAAAAAGTAATATGAGTTTTAATTAAAAACTAAACTCAAACGATTTTACTTGAAAACACACAACTGTTCCCTTGAAAAGTGTAAAAATGAGACACATTGATGAGTGAGTGGGACACGTGTCACACATGCAACGGTTCACTTAATACATGCGCAGTAAAAGCCATTATTACCGCTGTCGTTCCGTTTATCAAGACACGTTACCACTAAGTACACCAATTAACAGTTGTCACTTACTCCATTTACTCCAAAATTTTCAAATTATCTTAATGAAAATTTACCTTAGAGTACATAACACAATCAATCAGTGTTTGTCCAATACTCAATCTTTATCACAAAAACCCTTTCAAAAATGCACAGTCGTGATTTTCGTGTGTGAGTAGCAGAGTTTACCAAATCAATTTTTATAGCATCTAATATTTCATAAAATCCATAAATCAAAACAATAAACACTGAATGCACAAACTCTCATATTAAACACAGAGTATATGATGAATGCTAAACTCTGTAGTTCCTTAATTACAGAAATCTGAATATCCCTGTTCCAGTTTATGTTCATGATTATCCAAGTAAGCACACAGTCATTATAGACAAAAATATCAAGAGATAAACATCAAAGCATCATTCAGTGAGTTACATGTCAAGGATTGTCTCACAAACTCTCACATCACACAAGTGTTTAGGTGAAGTGTTTACTCTCAGATTCATTCAGTAAAGGCAGATGCTACCATAAGCTTGAATGTCCACCAAATCTACACCACTTCGATTATATTTATGCACAAATCAAAAGGACTTTGTTCAGGGTTAGAATTGAGTGAAATCAAACAGATGAGAAGAGATGAGAATTTCTAACTGAACAATTTATTTGATCAAAATATTCAGTCAAATGATTAGTACATATTTGTACAAGATGATCAGTATATATACCCCTTTTTTTTTTTTATATATATATATATACTGAGTAAGATATCTTTTCTTAAGAAATACTCACCTGCTTGAATTTGATTTAACAAACGAATATAACTGCTCTTAATACTTCAGTATTCAAGAAAAATGAGCAGTTAATTTGGCTCAAAGGGGTTTACTAAGGGTAGTGTTTTATGAACAGTGTTTGTGATCAGTGTTCAAAGATGTTTTGAACAGTGTTTGAAGAAAGATGGTTAATCCTAATGCCTTTATCATCTTCATGCACACATATATCATGTAGTCCCAAAATGGTTTAATGCAAGTTCTAGAGCAACATACTTACTGATGAACATCACATAACAATAAAGTCTGATTGATATAAAATGTATCAATCACTTATTCAGCTCAAAATCTCACAGGGTTCAGACATGAACTGTTTCTCACCAAAATAAACAATGACACATCTCAAGTTTTAAAATTTTCACAAGTGCAAACAAAGAATCATCAAGAATCAAGTATGACTTGAAAACAGAGTGTCACTAATCAGAGTTTAGAGTTCATCAATATCAGAGTTATTCATGAGAGGCAATGCATGCAGTATTCATAGATTCAGAGTTTAGGATCAAATAAACTAAGAGATGCTCTAAATATGAAACAGTATCATGCTGTGTTAACTTACTGTGCAGTTTCTGATTAGATTACAGTGACTCAAAAAGAATCTTGATTTTTTTCACTGAAAATCATGCTCTATACATTTTTCTTCATCGGTATTTTCATTCAGACAAAAATCAACTCAGAATTCACAGAGTTTAACAAACGTATTAACAGTGTATGACCAACAATCATGCTGACAGAATTTAATTAATAAGGTTCACATAGCACTTTAGCAATTTACAGAGATATGAGCAACACATTTTATTTGAAAGAGTTTGAGTCTAACCAACATGTTTAGTCAAAACCAGATACCATCCCTAGTTCATTGACCAGTCTTGTAAATGTTGCTTCACTTAGAGGCTTTGTGAAAACATCTGCAAGTTGTTGATCTGTAGGCACAAAGTGAAGCTCAATATTGCCTTCCTCTACATGCTCTCTGATAAAGTGATACCTTATGCTGATGTGCTTGGTCATTGAGTGTTGTACTGGATTACCTGTCATTGCAATAGCACTTTGATTATCACAGAAAATAGGTATTTTACTATACCTCAACCCATAATCCAGTAGTTGATTCTTCATCCATAAAATCTGTGCACAACAGCTACCAGCAGCAATATACTCTGCTTCAGCTGTAGATGTAGATATTGACTTCTGTTTCTTGCTGTACCAAGACACTAGTCTGTCACCAAGAAATTGACAACTTCCACTTGTGCTTTTTCTGTCAATCTTACAGCCAGCAAAATCTGCATCAGAGTAACCAAGTAGCTTAAAATCTGATTCTCTTGGGTACCACAGTCCTAAGGTTACAGTTCCCTTGAGATATTTGAAAATCCTCTTCACAGCTGTTAAATGTGGTTCCCTTGGATCTGCCTGAAATCTTGCACACAGACAGGTGGCATACATGATATCAGGTCTGCTAGCTGTTAAATAGAGTAGAGAACCAATCATCCCTCTGTAACTTGTCATATCCACTGATGAACCTGTATCTTTGTCTAGTTTTGTTGCAGTTGCCATGGGAGTTGTTGCAGATGAACAGTCAAGCATACCAAATTTCTTGAGAAGATTTCTGGTATATTTTGCTTGATTAATGAAAATTCCATCATCTGTTTGCTTCACCTGTAAGCCTAGAAAATAGCTTAACTCTCCCATCATACTCATTTGATATCTAGACTGCATGAGCTTGGCAAATTTCTTACAGAGTTTATCATTAGTAGATCCAAAAATAATATCATCTACATATATCTGAACTAAGAGCAGGTCATTACCAGATTGAAAGTAAAACAGAGTTTTGTCAATAGTACCTCTGTGAAACCCACTTTCTAGTAGAAATTTAGCAAGTGTTTCGTACCATGACCTAGGTGCCTGTTTGAGTCCATAGAGTGCTTTGTCTAACCTGTAGACATGATCTGGATATTTTGGATCTACAAAACCAGGTGGTTGTTCAACAAATACTTCTTCTTCAAGTTTTCCATTCAGAAAAGCACTTTTCACATCCATTTGAAAAACCTTGAATTTCTTGTGAGAAGCATAGGCAAGAAACATCCTTATTGCCTCCAACCTGGCAACTGGTGCAAAAGTCTCATCATAATCTATTCCTTCCTGCTGTGAATAGCCTTTAGCTACCAGTCTTGCTTTGTTCCTTGTGATCACACCATCACTGTCAGTTTTATTTCTGAAAACCCATTTAGTACCAACAATAGATCTGTTCTTTGGCCTTGGTACAAGGGTCCACACCTCATTTCTCTCAAATTCATTTAGCTCTTCTTGCATTGCTGTTATCCAGTCAGCATCTTTCAGAGCTTCTTCTACTTTCTTTGGCTCAGTTTGTGACAAGAATGCATGAAACAGACATTCATTTGTTGTTGCACTTCTTGTCCTTACTCTTGCATCTGGATCACTAATAATTAAATCAGGTGTATGTGACTTAGTCCATTTTCTTGCAGAAGGCAGATTGCTTATGTCATCATGTGATCCTCCCCCTTGATCCATGCTCTCCTGATTTTCTTGGTGCCTTTCTTCACTTTCTGATGCTCCCCCTGAATGTGACTGCTCAGAATTTGAATGTTCAGAGCTTGAATCAACAGTGTTTGATTCAGAGTTATCAATTGAGTCATTATCAGTGTTTGAATTATCACTTTGATGTGATTCTTCACGCTCCCCCTCAACTGGTTCTTCCCTTGTTTCTGATTGAAAAGTTTCTTCATTGTTTACCAGTAGAGGTTCAGAATTGACCTCAACAGTGTTTGTCAGATCTGTATCATCCGAGTTTAATAAATCTTCATTTTCAAAGTGCAGTTGATCATGCTCATTAACATCTTCAAGTCCAGTTATTTTCTTGTCATCAAATGACACATGAATAGACTCCATGATCACTCTGGTTCTCAGATTATAAATTCTGAATGCCTTTGTTGACAGTGGATAGCCAACAAAAATTCCTTCATCTGCCTTTAGGTCAAATTTGGTCAACTGTTCAGGATGAGTCTTCAACACAAAGCACTTGCATCCAAAAATATGAAAATATTTTAGATTTGGCTTCTTCTTCTTCACCATTTCATATGGTGTTTTACCATGCTTGTTGATCAGTGTTGCATTTTGAGTAAAACAAGCAGTTTGAACTGCTTCTGCCCAGAAATAAGTTGGCAACTTTGCTTCATCTAGCATGGTTCTGGCAGCTTCTATCAAAGTTCTGTTCTTCCTCTCCACTACACCATTTTGTTGTGGAGTGCCAGGTGCAGAAAACTCTTGTTTGATCCCTTTACTCTTGCAAAATTCTTCCATAGATGAATTTCTGAACTCAGTTCCATTGTCACTTCTGATTATCTTCACTTGATACTCTGACCCTTTGTCCAGTTGGATTATATGTTCTGTCAGTGTTAATGATGTTTCATCCTTCTTTGCAAGAAAATATACCCATGTGAATCTGGTATATTCATCAACAATGACTAATGCATATTTCTTCTTTCCAAGAGACATCACATTCACTGGACCAAAAAGATCAACATGTAGTAGATGATAAGGATCAACAATTAAAGACTCAGATTTGCTTTTTAAGGAGACTTTTCTCTGTTTAGCCTTTTGACAAGAATCACACAGTCCTTCTACATTCAACAAGGACTTTGGTAGACCTCTTACAAGATCATTCTTGATTAGCTCATTGATGTTGTTCAGGTTCAAATGAGAGAGTTTCTTGTGCCATTTCCAACTCTCTTCACTGGACATTCTTGTAGACAGACACACTGCTTTTCCATCTGTGTTGGTTGACAATTTTATTTCATAGATGTTGTTGTGTCTGTTTCCAACTAGAGCAACTTTCCCTGTAGATTTACTGATCACTTGGCAATATTCAGGCTGAAAATCTACATGATATCCTCTGTCACAGATTTGACTCACAGATAGCAAATCATGCTTGAGTCCTGGAACCAGAGCTACATTTGTGATGATGACATTTCCAAGATTAATATTGCCATATCCCAGTGTATGTCCTATGTTGCCATCTCCATAGGAAACTTCTGGGCCAGCCTTCTCCTCATACTCTGATAGCAGGGCTTTATTTCCAGTCATGTGTCCTGAACATCCACTGTCCACGACTAGGGTACTGACCCTGGTGCCCTGCAATCACAAACAATCACTGATTATTAGTTTTAAGGATCCAGACTTGCTTGGATCCTTTGGCTTTCTTAATTCTGTTAGCTTTTGCAGCGGAATTCACATTAACAGAGTTTAAGCTAACTTTTTCAGAGTTTACATTTGCAGAGTTTACTTTAACCCATTTCAAATTTGGTTTGGGTTCATAGTAATTATAGTAAATAGCATGATAATCTCTGCAAGTGTAAATAGAGTGCCAAGTACTTCCACAGTGTTTGCATAAAGTCTGTGGTCTTGTTCTCACATAATCACTCTTTACTGCAGTTTTAGAGGGCAAAGAATTAATGTTATTATTCTTACTGCAGAAATTAGCAAGATGATTAGTGCTACCACAGTTAAAGCATGTTTTCCTAGGAGCTAATGAAGCAAGCATTGGCTTTATTCCTGATGTTATGCCTACCTTACCATTTCTGTTTTTCTTAGGCATTCTCTGTTTGTTGACAGATTTTATTTCCTTAAGCTTATGCTTGAGTTGTTTATCTGTCATTAGACCAATGTTAGCCTCTTTAACAAAAGTTTTAGCATATGACTCTTTAACAGCCTTTTTCTGTGCTTCAGTCTTAGGTCCACCTGTTCCCATGACATTACCTTCAGATGAACAATGTGGTCTAACCTTTACCTGATTTTCAAATCTAAGTTCATCTCCTACAGAGTAACCTAGACCTACTGTATCTGACTGAAACACTTCTTGAGTGTCTTTACCAGAGTGTGTCCAAGTTTTAATGATGTGTTTAGTATCCTCCAATTCAGATTCTAGTTGCTTATACTTACCTAGCAACTCCTGTTCAATAAACACTGCATCATCTCTCTCTTTTTGAATTTTATTCATGTTCTCTAGCTGTTCCTCAACAAGTTTATTTCTTTCTTTGAGTTGAGAACACTCAGACTTTATCCTCTCATTTTCTAAAGTCTGATCCCTATAACTGATATGCAATGCTTTAAGATAAATTCTCAATTCAGTTATATCATCAGTGTTATAAGCATAGGTAGTTGGAGGTACCTTGAGATCATCATTTTCAGTCTTAGTAGTAGCCATGAGAGCATAGTTGACTTCCTCATCTGAATCTGAAGTGTCTGCCCAATCTCTGCCTTTGGTGTAGAGTGCCTTTTCAGTTTTACCCTTCTTGCACTCAGGAGCATAGTGACCCATCTCCTTACACTTGTAGCATTGAATATCAGACTTATCTTTCTTACCAGATTTGAAGTCCTTTCCCTCAGATTTCTTGAAATTCTTCTTGTCAAACTTTGAGTAGTCCTTGGAGAATCTCTTTCCCTTCTTGAAGTTCTTGTATCCCATCTTCTTGAAGGTCTTTACCATCAATGCAGCCATTTGCATCATCTCCTCATCATCTTCAGAATCAGATGATTCATCTGTGTTTGAGTCAACATCAGTGTTTGATGACTCATTCTCTGAATGAATGACTAAAGCTTTTCCTTTTGCCTTTCTCCTTGATGCTTCCTTCTTTGATGGTTTCTCCTCAGCCTTTAGAGCAACAGACTTTGACTTTCTACTAGATCTTTTGTTTCTCTGCTCCAATTCCAATTCATGGGTTTTGAGTAGTCCATAAATTTCATCAATTTCTGTTTCACCAAGTTCATAATTATCTCTTATAGTGGTTGTTTTCACATCCCACTTTTCAGGTAAAGAGAGAAGAAACTTGAGATTTGAATCTTCTAAATCATACTCTTTGTCCACCAATGACAAATCATTGAGCAGTTTACAGAATCTGTCAAATGTTTCTGTCATGGTTTCATCAGATTTTGCCTCAAAATGCTCATACTCCTGAGTGAGTATGTTCCTTCTGTTCTTCTTAATTGCAGGAGTTCCTTGACATCTAACCTCAAGTGCATCCCATATCTCCTTTGCAGTTGTGCAGTTTATCACTTTATTAGACATAACATTGTCTAACGCACTGTGAAGTAAATGCCTTACCTTCGCATCCTTTGCAATAGATGAAAGATCCTCAGCAGTTAGATCTTTCTTCTCTTTTGGAATAACTTTTGATTCCTCACCGGCAGCAGCAGTAGATAACTTTGTAGGTTTGTGAGGACCTTCATAAATTCTGTCCAGATATTCTGGATCTGTAGCCTCCAGAAACATGGTCATCTTCACCTTCCAAATTGCATACTCTAATGGCCTTAGTATAGGAACCCTTATTGTTTCATACCTACTAACAGTAGTAGGAGCTTTCTCAGATGGTGGAGGTATCTCTGCCATTGATTACTATTGCGTTTGGATCTTTAACTGTAATAAAGTAACAGATTTGGCTCTGATACCACTTGTTAGGTCGAATACACAATATATAATCAAGTACTGTATGAATAAGTAACAAGAACACACGTTTTAACTCTTAAAACTGTTTGGAATAGATAATTCCTCTCTCGGTGATGTAAAGTATCACAGAGAGCTGCTTAGGTTACAAGAATGTTATTCGTTCACAATGGATACCCTTCTAGGGTTAACCTAACTGTATTTATAAGATATACAGCTACGTACAATCGTAAATTGATTCTCCTAAAATTAAGCTATACAATTGATATCAATTACGATTGCTACACGTCTTCTAAGTCAACTCAATCTCTTTGATAGCTATCCAATCTTCAAAGATATCGCTTCCATATTAATATTAAATTAATCTTCAAACTCTGTTGACTTGTAGACGCTCCCAGTAGACAGACTTTAGCAAACTCTGTTCTCTCCATGCTAACAGTGTTTGCGCTTCCATGTATTCAGCTATCAGTGTTTACGCTTTCCTCTGTCAGCATTTGCGCTTCCAACAATCAGCGTATACTCAAACTCTGTTACAACTGCTTTCAATAACAAGTTAAACTCTCTTTACCTGTAACACTTAAACACTGACATTAAATCACATCAATTATATCTAACAAAGACGACCTTTCAGCAAGAAGAAGACACACTCGAAGTTCCACTGCAATACAACTTCTATACACAGACACTCAAGTTTATATACATTCTGCTTAGAAGTTCCATTTATCGAGTTGTAAAAGCTTATTCATTTTACACACACTTGTGCCGGGTTGTGGCAATTAGATAGGGTTGCAAGTCATAAGCCAAGGTAGCCAGTGGGCTAGGTAGCAGGTTTGCTAGTAGACAGTTGTGTCAAGGGAAGGGTTCTTCCAAGCGGCTTTAAACTTGTAATCGGGGAAACTGTAAGTTTTATATTATTGTTCTAATAATATAATCTCTGTGCTAGTTGGCATAGGGACTTGGATGTAGGCCATAGATTGGGTAGGGGCCGAACCGAGTGAAAATTTCTGGTGTTCTTGCTTTACATTCTGTCATTTACTTATTGTTGATAATTTACTCTGTTAGTTAATTGGGACACTCTCACACACAAAAGAGACAGTCTCATTGTCATTTGAGACAGTCTCATTCATTTGACAGTTAAATATATTGTGCTACTCGATTTACATTTGGTATCAGAGCAGGTGCATTTAACCTTTGTTTAAGTGTTTATTTTGTTAGATCCATGGCACAATCAGGTTGGCAAGAACGTCGTTCAATCAATGTTCACCACTCTTGCTTGGAACGGAAAACTATCATGACTGGAAGTTCCTAATGAAAATATTTCTCTAGAAGGATACATACGAATGGGATGCTGTTGAAAATGGCATCACTGTTCCCATGAAGGATGGCAAACCCAAACCAGTAAAGGATCTCACTGTTGAGGAAGTCAATTCTCTGAATTATAATGCTCGAGCTATGAATTCTTTACTCAATGGACTGTGTGCTACTGAACTTCGAAAAGTTTCAGCATGTACTTCGGCCAAACAAGTTTGGGATACTATTGTAGTAAGTCACGAAGGCACTTCAAAGGTTCGTGAAGTCAAGCTTGATCTTCTTCTGAGTGACTATGAAAGCTTCAGATTGGAAAAGGATGAAAGCAAAAAAGAAGCTCAGGGACGATTTCTCACATTGATGAATTCTATCGCTCTCCTGGAAAGACACATTCCTCAGGCAGAAATTAACAGAAAAATTCTTCGATCACTGCCCAAAAAGTTTGCTCCTAAAGTAACAACTCTGCAGGATTCTTCCTTGATCTCAAAAATGGATACACTCACTCTTTTCAGTGAATTAGAAGAGTTTGAGAACCAATTGAGAAGATATGATGAGGAAGAGGAAGTACCAAGGAAAAAGACACTAGCACTTAAAACTATTGTAGACTCCAGTGAAGACTCAGATGAAGAGATTGCTCTTCTAACAAAGAAGTTTCAGAAGTTTCTTTCCAAAAAGAAAGCTGCTAGCAGACCTACTCAAAAATCTTATGGATTCAAAAAGGGATTCAGAAACAACACGAATGATGAAGTCTGTTTCGAATGCGGTAAGAAAGGTCATATCAAAAAGAATTGTTTTCAACTGAAGGCGAAATTGAAATCTTCTGGATCAAAGGATCAAGACAAGAAGAAGAAAAAGAGTAAAGCATTTCTCACATGGAGCGACGATGAATCTGATATAGAAATTGACTCTGATGATGAAGTTTCTCAACTATTTTTTGCTGGATTTGATGAAAACTTTAGTGAAAATGAAGAGGTATTTTCTACTCCTCTAAAATCATTTGTTTCTGAAGATTTACTAACCTTGCAGGCACAAAATAAAAAATTGTGAAATAAAAATGCTTACTTAAAGCAAGCATTAAGTGAAGTGCTAAGTGAAATGGATGATTCTATGAAAGAGGAATCATTTGCTGAAGAAAATAAGTTGCTAAATGAAAAGATGACCAAGCTTGTCGAAGAAAATACACATCTGAAAAATGAGATTGAAAGAAAGGATGCTTGCTTAGCCACATTAAGGCAGGAAACAGATTCTTTCAAGGAAACTGAATGCAAAAAGACGGAAATAGAACTAAAATTCACTAAACTCCAGGAAAAGATAGATCGCCTAAAGAAAGATCTGGCCAAATTCGTACATGGTGAAGGCACATTAGACGTGATGTTGGCAAGTCAAAAATCTTCTTTGGGAAAAGAAGGACTGGGATATAACTTGAACAAAAAGAGTGCATTTCAAAAGACAAAGAAGAGGACTACTATGAAGTACAGTATGCCGTATGAGAAATGGAAGGATTGCGGAAAAAGGGGACATATCTCAGCAGAATCCAAATTCTGCCATATTAAGGGCTAAACTGCTAAACCTTATCATTCATATATGCCTGATTTTTCTAATACTGCTCAAATTTGGATTAAGAAAATAGAAAGACATTTATATAATATCATAGATACTAACAATGCAGGACCCAAATCAAGGTGGGTACCTAAGACATGAATATATATATATATGTCTTGCAGGCGTGCTTAAAGGTTCACGTTCCAAAGAATAAGTGGATCATAGACAGTGGTTGTTCCCGTCATATGACAGGAGACAAGTCGAAATTCCCATCTCTAATTGCTTCAGATGGAGGGTTAGTTACCTTGGGTGATTCCAATACGGTAAGGATTATTGGAAAAGGCACCATAGGTAATGAAAAATTCTCTATTAATAATGTACGATTGGTTGAAGGTGTTAAATACAATCTCATTAGTGTTAGTCAACTCACAGATTCTGGTCATAGGGTTAACTTTGATAAAAATATGTGCTTTATTGGTACTAACTCTAATGAGACTCCCTTAGTAGCCAAACGAAAAGGAAATATCTTTGTGTTAGATTTTGATGAGCAACAGGAAGAAGTATGTCTAGCGTCCATTCAAGAACAGCAGCATCTTTGGCACAGAAGACTTGGCCATGTTCATATGGATCTATTGAATAAAATCTCATCTCATGGTCTAGTCAAAGGCCTGCCTAAGCTAAAATATAAAAAGACAGAGCCTTGTTCTGCTTGTCAATTGGGAAAGCAAGTCAAGACATCTTTCAAAGCCACAAATCAGGTGTCTACTACTGATTCATTGCAGTTGTTGCATCTCGACCTTTTTGGACCTGAAAGGTATGTAAGTCTTGGAGGTAAGAAATATGCTTTTGTTATAGTTGATGATTTTTCTCGATTCACTTGGGTACTGTTTCTTCGTACTAAGGATGAAGCTTTTAGTGAATTTCAAGATTTAATTGATAACCTTGAAACTAAGTATTCCAAGAAGCTGAGAACTATAAGGAGTGATCATGGTGGAGAATTCGAGAAAGATTTTGTCAATTATTACAAGACCAGAGGCATATCACATGAATTTTTTGCTCCACGCACTCCTCAACAGAACGGAGTAGTTGAACACAAAAATAGAACTCTACAAGAAACTGCTAGGACTTTGCTTCATGAGAGTAAGTTACCTCGAAAGTTCTGGGCAGAAGCGGTAAATACTTCTTGTTATGTACTTAATAGAGTATTAATTCGTCCTATCTTGTTGAAAACTCCGTATGAATTGCTTAAAAATAAAACTCCTAACATTAGTTATTTTCGAGCTTTTGGATCTAAATGCTTTATTCTAGATACTCATCCAAATCGTGGGAAGTTTGATCCCTGTGCTGTTGAAGGTATATTCTTGGGTTACTCCACCTCTAGTAAGGCATATCGTGTTTATAATCCTGATAAGAATAAAGTAGAGGAATCTATTAATATTACTTTCAGTGAGTCTAATCTTGATCTAGCCAAAGGTTGGGAAGCTTTCGTAGATGATGATTCTTATGATCAAAAGGATCTGTCTCAATCTGGAAAGAGTCAGTCTCAACCTGGAAAGAGTCAGTCTCAATCTGAAAAGGGACAGCCTCTCTTTGAAAAGGAACTGCCTCATTCTTCAACAGAATAGGAGACACCTCAAAGGAATTCCACTTTCTCTCAATCATCTCCAGAGTTTTCTGAAGCATCTGATAATCCATCTTCTAGAACTGAAAGAAACTCTTCAGAAATTCCTGATCAATCAGAGGATTCAAATGAAGAAGAAATGAGTTGAATAAATCTTCATAAATCATCCAGAGCCGTGAAGAATCATCCTCCAGACAACCTTCTTTTAGATTTAAATCAAGGAATCACTACTCGAAGCAGGGTGAGAAACTTTTATGCATTCTATGCTTTTGTAGCTGAATTCGAGCCCAAAAATGCTCAAGAAGAAGTGGAAAATGAACAATGGTCAATAGCAATGCAAGAGGAACTTAACCAATTCGAACGTTGTGATGTGTGGGAACTTGTACCACCTCCAAATGATGTCACAGTCTTTGGTACTTGCTGGGTTTTCAAGAATAAAAAGGATGAAGATGGAAACATTATCAGAAATAAAGCTCGTCTCGTGGCTCAAGGTTATAATCAACAAGAGGGTATCGACTACGACGAGACCTATGCTCCAGTAGCTCGTTTAGAAGCTATACGTATTCTTATGGCGTTTGCAGCATACAAGAATTTTAAGCTTTACCAGATGGACATTAAAAGTGCATTCTTAAACGGATATCTGCAGGAAGAAGTCTATGTAAAGCAGCCTCCAGGTTTCATTCATGAGAAGTATCCACACTTCGTATACAAACTCAAGAAATCTGTCTATGGTCTTAGACAGTCCCCCAGGTGTTGGTATGATCGACTCAGTGAATTCCTTGTTGACTCAGGTTTTATTCGTGGTACACTCGATCCTACTCTCTTTATATTTCATAAGAAAAATGATTTTTTATTTGTTCAAGTATACGTTGATGATATTGTGTTTGGAGCTTCAGATGAGGCCTTATGCAAATGGTTTTCAGACTGTATACATAAGAAGTTCGACATGAGTCTTATGGGAGAATTACAATTCTTTCTAGGACTATAAATTAACCAAACAAATGCATGTATCTTTATTCATCAGAGTAAGTATATCAAGGATTTACTCAAAAGGTTTGATGTAGAGCATGTTACTCCTAAATCAACTCCAATGAGTGTCACCACCAAACTTACTAAGGATGAAAATGGTAAGTCTATTGATATTACCAAATATAGAGGTATGATTGGTTCTTTGTTATATCTTACTGCTTCTCGTCCAGATATCATGTTTAGTGTTTGCTTATGTGCTCGCTTCCAAGCAGTGCCTTAGGAATCCCATCTTAATGCTGTAAAGCGAATATTTAAATATTTAAAGGGAACTGACGACTTGGGACTATTCTATCCCAGTTCCCCGTCTTTTGATTTAATTGGTTTTTCAGATGCTGATTATGCAGGATCTCAAGTTGATCGTAAAAGCACTAGCGGAGCATGTGAATTTTTAGGTGATTGTCTAGTAGCTTGGCACAGTAAGAAACAAACATCGATTGCAATGTCAACTGCAGAAGGAGAATATATTGCTGCAGGTAGCTGCTGTGCACAAATCCTTTGGATGCAGCAAATCCTTTGGATGCAGCAAACCTTGAAAGATTTTGGTATAAAATTTTCAAATATCCCAATTTATTGTGATAATACTTCTGCTATTAATATTTCCAAAAATCCTGTCATGCATTCTCGTACCAAACATATTGATGTTCGTCATCATTTTATTCGAGATCATGTTGCTAAATGTAATATTGAGCTTATATTTATTCCTTCTGAAAATCAAAAAGCTGATATTTTTACAAAGCCTTTATCTGAAGACAGGTTCTGCATGCTTCGAATGGAGCTTGGTATGTGCACCCTTTAATTGATCGATTGGTAAATAGTATTTCTGTATTTTGATTTAATTACATTAATTCTTGCTTATGTGAATATGTTAACTTGATTTGTGATTTAAATTGATTGATTTGTGAATACGTGGTACTTTATTTGTTAGAAATGTGAGTCAGTTTATGCATGGGTTACACCTGTATGATTTAATTGCTTTTTTCTCGGGCACGTCTTCCTATAAGTGTCTCTTCTATTCTCTCTACTCGTACTCTCTCTCTCTATTATCTCTCCTCTTTTCTCTTTGTATTTTTCCCTTTTTTTCTTCTAATGGCGAAACGAAAAACTCGATCGATTGCTACTCGTTCCGGAAAGCCTCTAACAAAGTCAGAATCCTCTAAACGACTGAAGGCAGGCGTTTCTGAAGATCATTCTAACTCCGAATCTTCCATTCCGGAGCCAAGTCTGAAAGCAGAGTTCTTGACTACTGAGGGGTCCTCTAAAAACAAGGCAAAACCGATTCTCAAAGAAAGAATGGCTGATAGTGACCTACTTCAACGCATTGGTATAGTGCAAATCTTTGAGACTCTCAAGTGTGCATCTCTTTTATCGCCTCCGATGAAGTTTTACCCCTCTTTGGTTCGAGATTTTTACTCTAATTTGACTAAAGGGCATAACAAAATGGTGTATTCGAATGTTAAAGGTGTTCCCATTGTGCTCACTGTTGACTGGATTGGATCTATTCTTGGAGTTGCCGCCAGTGGACCTTGCCCCTTCACCTCTCAACAACCATACTCAGAGATTGAAGACCTTCCATATGAAGAGCAGCTTCGAACCATTCTTGGTGATTCTTCGATCTCGGCTGACTCTGAAGATCATTCTAACTCCGAATCTTCCATTCCGGAGCCAAGTCTGAAAGCAGAGTTCTTGACTACTGAGGGGTCCTCTAAAAACAAGGCAAAACCAATTCTCAAAGAAAGAATGGCTGATAGTGACCTACTTCAACGCATTGGTATAGTGCAGATCTTTGAGACTCTCAAGTGTGCATCTCTTTTATCGCCTCCGATGAAGTTTTACCCCTCTCTAGTTCGAGATTTTTACTCTAATTTGACAAAAGGGCATAACAAAATGGTGTATTCGAATGTTAAAGGTGTTCCCATTGTGCTCACTGCTGACTGGATTGGATCTATCCTTGGAGTTGCCGCCAGTGGACCTTGCCCCTTCACCTCTCATCAACCATACTCAAAGATTGAAGACCTTCCATATGAAGAGCTGCTTCGAACCATTCTTGGTGATTCTTCGATCTCGGCTGACTCCAAACCCTTGGTATCATCTCTCACTCCTACTTGTCTTTTGCTATTCAAGTTCTTTCATACAAACCTTTTACCGCGCAAAAGTGGTCGAGATAGGGTCACATATCAAGATTCAATTTTGTTGTCTTTATTTGTTAAGCAAATGCCTTTTAATGTTGCTTCTTTCTTAATTCGTAACATGATTCATTGTGCTTCTCATGATTCCATGCATTTGCCATACCCCTGTCTTTTGACCAAAGTTTTTGAATATTTCAAAGTGATTGATGCCACTGATGAAGTGGATAATTTGACTGAAACATTTAATTTGAATACCTTAGCCCGTAACCATATTTCGGTTACTGAGTCAAATGAGCTTGTTTTTGAGAATGTTGATTCTCTGTCAGACACTTCTTTGCCTCACTCTCCCATTGCTCCATCCTCTTTTGGCAATGATAAGTTGAATGCATTTCTTGATGGCTTTTCTGCTCAAGTTGGAGCAAATGCTAAAGCCATCGAATCTCTTCAAACTAAGTTGCTTTCTGTTGAATCCTCTCTTGCATCGATGTCCAAGTCTATGGAGTTACTACATTCCAAACTGGGTGTACTGAAAGCCAATGATCGAAGCATCTCTAGGAAAATGGATTTCAAATTTAGCTCACTTCAGGAAGGAATGACTTATACTGCCAAGGCTTGGGAAAAAGAATTTTTTAATCTTTTCTTTAAGTTGGGTTCTGAGACACAGTTCATATCCAAGCAGCTCACTTCTCTCATGGCAAACATGTCACACCACGGCATAAAAAATCTGATTGGATTGGAGATTGCACTCTCGAAGAAATTACTGCTCCTCTGCCTCTCCCAGCAATTCCTCCTCCTGCTGCATTTGGACTTACAAAGGATGAATATATGGAGAAGCTCTTTCAGTGGATGGATGCTACAGATGGCAAAGCTCCTTCATCAGATTTCTTGGCACAGAATTTTTCTACCTATGGTAACTCTCCTAAGTACAAGAAAAAGGGCAAGGGCACAGATCCAGATGATATTCCTGACGATGATTAAGTCTGTTTTTATGCTGATGAAAGGGGGAGAACTTAGTTGTTTGTTTTTAAATTTGAACTGTTTAAGTTGGTTGTTCTGTGTTTGAACTTAGTTGTGTTTGATTATGTGTTTGGGCATATTTGTGGTGACTTTGAATATTTGTGTTTGTTTTTGATATTGGTGGCTAATCCAAAAATAGAAAGGTATTGCTGTTACTGTCTGTTTTTTACTTGTTCATAACATGCCCTGAGTTAATCTCAGACTACTGGATTACATTGTCTGTATTTGATTGCATTATCTATATAAGTGCTTTTAACAGGGGGAGACAGCAATAGCTTGATCGACATTCAAAAAAGTTCATCATCATAAAAAAAAGGGGGAGATTGTTAATCCCAGGTTTTTAGGATGATGATTTTTGAATAGTCTTCGAATGAAATCATTGAGATTTGATTCTGAGTTTCCATATATAATTGCCATATCTATTGCAGGACATATATTGTATTTATGGCAGGTCATATATCTTGAGATATCTCTCAAGGATATCATGCGATTTGATTGTAATTCAAATCCTAAAGGAGCCGTTGCTATGATCACTGATTGATTATTATGTAATCACTAATTTGTGCTGGATTGATTCTTGTCTTCAACAACTATAATCTCAAGGATTCATCTCTCACGGCTATATGCTCTTATGCTATATAAAGACGACCTTTCAGCAAGAAGAAGACACACTCGAAGTTCCACTGCAATACAACTTCTATACACAGACACTCAAGTTTATATACATTCTGCTTAGAAGTTCCATTTATCGAGTTGTAAAAGATTATTCATTTTACACACACTTGTGCCGGGTTGTGGCAAGGTAGCCAGTGGGCTAGGTAGCAGGTTTGCTAGGAGACAGTTGTGACAAGGGAAGGGTTCTTCCAAGCGGTTTTAAACTTGTAATCGGGGAAACTGTAAGCTTTATATTATTGTTCTAATAATATAATCTATGTGCTAGTTGGCATAGGGACTTGGATGTAGGCCATAGATTGGGTAGGGGCCGAACCAAGTGAAAATTTCCGGTGTTCTTGCTTTATATTCTGTCATTTACTTATTGCTGATAATTTACTCTGTTAGTTAATTGGGACACTCTCACACACAAAAGAGAAAGTCTCATTGTCGTTTGAGACAGGCTCATTCATTTGACAGTTAAATATATTGTGCTACTCGATTTACAGTCTTAACAGCCTTTAGATAAGGTATGTCATTCCCCATTAGTAGTATATCATCAACATATAGTACTATGAATGCCATATGGCTCCCACTAACCTTCTTGTAAACACAAGGTTCATCTTCGTTTTGAACAAAGATATACTTTTTGACTGTTTCATCAAAATGAATATTCCATCTCCTAGAGGCTTGCTTCAATCCGTAAATGGATCGATGTAATTTATATACCTTGCCAACATTCCTTGGATCGACAAAACCTTCAGGTTGTGTCATGTACACATCCTCTTCAAGGCTTCCATGAAGGAAGGCTATTGTAACACCCCCAGATCCGGGGTCCGGGATCCGGTGGTTACGGTTTCCAATTCTGTCCACAACACTTGAACTTTCCTTAACATAAAATAAATTACGTCTCTATAACCCAACACAATAATATAAAACACACCCGTTATAGTCCCAGAGATGAAATCAGAGTAACACTCAAATTTTTATTAATCACATTATGAGTTCTTACAATCCAAAAAAATTTCAATATAAATACATACTCTTTGCCATCCATTTACATAAGGCATACTAGACCATATTCTTGGTACTGAAAGAATAAATATACCCTACCAATAGCTTCTTCTTCAGCTCTGGTAGTCTCATCGTCCTCGCCCGCGTCGAGTGCGCCTTGTGCGAGTCATCTGGTCTAGCTGTTGTTGTGATATAATAATAAAGCAAGGGTGAGCAATAGCCCACCAACAATAATATATAACTGAACGATAATGTATAACAGTTCAAAAGTATCTTTCAAACCATATGCCATGCCTTTACGGAAATGATGCCAGTATAATATGAACGATGAAGTTACAAGGTAACTTAAAGTATTTGTTTGTAGAAATATCTGCTACATCAAAGTAAGCGAGATATTCTTATTGTTATTAAGAAGAGGAACTTGCAAGAAAAGGTTGCAATTCCAGTTATGACCCTTTTCCAACTCTGCCAACAGTAATCATGTTGCAGGAAATAAATAAATTTGGATGATGAACCAATGATGGAGTATTCACCGCGCCCGCTGTTCCAATCTTGATGATCAGTCGAGATCGTACAGCTCAATTTAGATTTACTACCGGTAGAAGGAAGAACTGACGGCTTTACTTGTCTACCGCCTTACTAGCTCTCCCCGGCCAACGGTTGGGCCAAGGGGATGGACCGGCGCTACTCGGCCTCTTACACGACTCCTAGTTCAAATAGAGTTCATGATTCTGAATATAACGTTCGTCCCCCTTTCCCCAAGTATAATACTTGTTGATAAGACTCCACAAAGTAGTCGTATCTAGTTGGAAAGGAAAATTTACCAATAACTCCCAAGCTATTACTTGGTAACGGATATCAACTTGTTCCAGTAATCTTACCCCTCGAAAGATGAGAAGGTAAACAACGACTTAATAAGTCAACAGCACCCGAGTTGCGGGTGAAGGGAATACTTTATGACCGGGAAGTCGACAAGATAAATAACATTTTTCCAAGTAAGGTTCCCTTATTATTAAGAAGATAGACTCAAAGATGAATGATGTCTGGGAACCTTTCTTGATATAAGATTAATAATAATATGACTTCGAAATATCTTCTGTAATAATCGAAGAAGATTAACCTTATCGAGATTATTCTAAGTATGGAATAAATATTCAGAGAATATTTATTGAGTTAAAATATTGAAAGAATATTTGGGAATATGAAAGAATATTTTTAATCAGAGTATTTCTCAAAATAATCCCTGAAGAAATATCAGGAGAATATTTATTGAATAAATAAATATTTAAATGAATATTCAAAACAATATTCATTAATTAATAAGACCTGAAAAGAATATTTAAGGTAATATTCATGATTAATTAGGAATTTAAATGAATATTCCAAAGTAATATTCATTTAATGAATAATATCCTAAATGAATATCAAGCAATATTCATTTAGTAATCCAAGCCTTAAGGAATATTCGAGATAATATTCGATAATTAAATCAAGCTTCAGATGAATATTAAAATAATATTCATCAAGTATTTAATATCTTAAATGAATATTCGAAAGTAATATTTATTTAATAAAATAATAATCTAAAAGAATATCCAAATAATATTCATCTAACAGTCTCATCTTTAGAAGAATATTCGAAATAATAGTCGATAATCAATTCGACTCTGAATGAATATTGAGAAGTATTATTCGTTGAATAGTTAAATTCAAATAATTATTTGAAGTAAGGATCGTTAAAATAATTAGTCTCGAACGAATATTCAAATAATATTCGTCGCCCAAATAATAGAAAATATTTACTTAAATATTTTCCTCCGAGGTAATCTCGATATATCAAGGAATATTGACTCCCGGTCTATTTTTTGATTAATAAGATGTATACGCCCTTCTATGAGGGTCTTACAATAATCGGCTTATAACTGATATATAACTATCTAGTTTATAAGCCAACAATAAGATTCAGGGAACAAGTATATCACTTCAACTTGAAAGTAGGGATGCATGCAATGGCATATGTATATCAGCATATATATATATATATTTATTCAATCACAACAACAGCCTAAAAGAAGGGAATTGAAACTTGCCTGGTAGTCGAGTACGGTAAGGGGTAGTGGTAGCGGGTCCCGGTTCAGCTTGGTGATCTATAAATAGCCAAGGCATTCGGGATTAATCACTTAACATATTAAAAGTTAAGTTATACTTAATTCGAAACACGTTCTTGAGTTATCTCGTTATACCCCTTTTTGTGGATTACTTTTATCACTGATCCGACCCGACATCCGTTCGTTAATACGACATGTCATTGTACTTATACTTGGGACATACTTAAGTCATATGAGTTCTAGAGTCGATCGTTACGAGCCAATACTATACTCCGAGTTTTATCGTCCGTTTTCTAAGTGTTTTACCGAAGTTATAAAAGAGTCGTCTTTTAGGGGTTCGTTCGCGTTTAACCTCGACTCGAACATTTTTAATAAATCGAAAAATGATCTTTTTGACATACGGTTTTCTTTCACGCCTTCCTTTTTACCTCTAGTATTTATTTACCAAGATTCGCCATGACGTTACATAGTTTACGAGGGTTCAATTACAGTTACGAACTTTCGTTTACGGATTCGAACTACTTTTAGTAATTTGGTCATAAATCCTAAACCGTAAGTCCGTTTCATGCGATCTTTATATCAAAACGAAGCTTGAAACATAATCTATCCTATCATGGCAGAAAATGAAGCTGTACAGTGAGTTATAGCTACTGTGATGCTCGGTGTTTAATAGTCTAACGAAAATTCGGCATTACGACGGCTATAAATCGAACGTTCTAAAATTCATAACAATCAATCCAAGCCACACCGGGCATACTATACATGGTTTTCATCTTAACCAGTCCAAGAAGGTTTCAATTAACCATCATAATCATCAAAACTCTTAAATCATCACTACTAACTACATAATCATGCTTTTATGCATATAACAACACCATAATCTTAACTAATCTAAAACCATCAAGAACATATATAAAACTCAAAGTAAGATCTTGGGTTCTTAAGAATTATACCTTCCTTGGAGAGTGTACAAGCTATAATAACCCTTATATAGTCCTTGTATGGCTTTAACAAAGCTTAAATCATCCAAAGAAACCAAGAAATCAAAGTTAGTTTCTTGAAAACACTATTCACCCTCATCTTTGAGGATTTATTTGAAAATGGAAAACATGGAGTTTGAAGCTAAGATTTCTAGGAGATCATTTTTATGAAATATAGGACTCACCATAAAAATTTGGAGATCAAACAATGGTTGGAAGGTGGATTTTGAAATCTTAAAACTCCAAAATTCGAAGTGCCTTGGTTTTGGGGGAAAAACAGTGAACTTCTCGAATTTATTTACCCATCCAAACGATCTTCAAAAATTATGAAATTAAATCCCCAACTTCACCTTGATGTGTAGAAGCTCCATGAATTTTTTCATGATTTTTAGATGAGTAGATCTAGGTGAAAAAAAATGGCAAAGACCCCTGCCCTGGAAAATGCAACTGCTGGAAAAATGGGGGAGAGGTGGTATTTGCTTCTTTTTCTCTCTTTTCCTCTTGCTTGGCTAGTTGTCAAATGATATTTGTGATATGTATAAGTGGGTATAGCTGCTAATACTCCTCTTAATACAAGTGTCAAAGGTTTATGGTGTGTTAGAAAAATTGATGATGTGAAGCCTTGTTGTTTTCTTCTTGTCCATCCACCTCATTACTTCCTTTTTCATTTCTTTTCTTCATTTCATTTCCACCAAATATTCTTATATATAACCCCAGCTGATCAAGTAGGGTTTTTTTTTTTTTTTCGTTACGTATTTAATCCGTAATTTCTTTCGCGTTTGCTTGATCGCTTAATCTTGTTATAAAGTTCTAGCGATTTCTAGAACACTTGTTATTCTAACTCAAAGGTTTTCATTCTAAATCCTCAAATCATACTTAATAAATAAAATCCTTGAATCCTTAACATTATAATACTCTTGTCTTGATCGTATTGATAGGCTCTTTACGGTTCGGTCAAATATTGTACCGAAAAAGAATTTGGAATTTCTGAATTCCGATCGTTTCTGCATTCACTTATTTCCTCCGCGTATTACTAATATGACTTCGAAACATCCATAACACGTCCCGTACATAGGGTGGCGTGAAAAGTTTTCCAACTTACAAAATCACTATTCATCACTTATTTTTATTTAATTCCTATAGTTGGGAAAATGAACCTGGTTCACCCTCGAGTGTTCCTTAACCTTTTTACGGAACCGCTGGGCTTATAATTGATATTGATTTGGATGACATGAGGGTATCTATTTCTCTCTAGGGAATCTTATCTTAACTTTCTAGGAGATAGATTATTCTAACCTTAGTTATCACCCAATAGCATCCTTCAGGCCATATAACCTTGGAATATATATCCTTTCATTATTCATTCATTAAAACCAGTATTACATTCTAGTTGTAACCCCTATTCATTCTTACATCAATACATAATAAAAAGTTTTAATTCTACCCAAAAATCTGGGTTCTTACAGTCTCCCCTCCTTAAAAGGATTCCGTCCCGGAATCAGGTAGAAGACAATTGGGTATTTGTTGGTTATTTCACTTTCCAATTCTCTGGTCGATCCTTACACACTCCAATCTTTCTAAAGCATCTCATACTGGTGTTACAATACACCCTTATCCGTTCTACCAATTCTTTGATACTTTCGCACAACACATCATCCGGTATACGCTCTTGTCCGTTCTTATACTATTAACCTTATTGGTACGTGCAGTGACTTCGGTATCACTAACGCGCTACGAAGTCCGGAGATAACCTCACTCGTAATTTTGCAATTCCTAATCGCTTTAATCTTCGCAATCTCGATCAATATAGAGAAGTGGAAAGATTTATTGAGAGATCACTATGATCAATTGAACATTTGTTATATTGCATAGTTAGTACAGAAGGGGGCCAGCCTTTAGTACTTGACAAGCAATTAAACAAGTCATGGCATTCCACTTAGACTTCTATCACATAGACAGATAGTCACGTAGCAGTACCTCCCCTCCTAAAAGGGTTGTTCTTCTCAATTCATAAAGAAGATGAATAAGAGAGAAGAAGAGAAAAGAGTTCTAAAGGATTATAGAAAGCTTTCATGATTGTAGAATATCATACTCAGAATTTACCTCTGAACTATAAAGGTTTATCAAAGAAGAAATTAATCATAATTATATCCAACACTATTTGATCGCAATCTCACGTGTCAACATATCTTGCTGCTTTGTCCATTATTCTATGGACAAATACTCTTGTTCAATCTTAGCGATACTCACATTCGGGAAATCCTTCAACCTTTCAGGTTAAATCTTAGATTTCTCTCTTGACATCATTATTACTGACATCCCATATCATGTTACTAGCTTTTTCATAACTATAATATTGACACTATCCGGTTGTCATCCTGAGAATTCATTAGAAAACCCATTATGACCGTGCTATAATTTTGGGGGTAAGGCTGGCTCGAATACCGCCGCCCGAACACTTTAAACTCTCAGGTGGCCCAATAAGTCTCGGGCCCAACCGCCCTTCCCTCCAAGTCTCATTAATTCTTTCTACGGGAATACGTTTAGCATCACGAATTATCAACCTCATATTCTCTATCTTGTTTGTGCAGAAGTACACTAACACAAACTTGCTTGTCATTCATCAACATGCCATTTAGCTTATCAATAGCAGCACTTTCTTTATCTTTACGTTGTCATCTCCTTTCTTAGAAGAATCACCATCGCTTGTTGTTTACGTAGTGCGTTAATAGTTAACCCTACGGGTTTCAAATCCCTTAGGGAGACAAAGTAATCATTATTCCTTATCCATAAGGAACACTTCCTGAACTTGATGTAGATATAACATGAAGCAGATAGAATTGCAGAGGAGTTTCAAGCATCGCAGCTAGGTCCGGTTGATGAAACTATCACTTATGCATCTTCCATAAAAGACTGGAAACTTAACGGTTTACTTCATCAATTTTTTGTACCATGGTCCTGGTTTGCCTCAAAACGGAACCTTCTAAGGTACGTAATATGCTTAAGACCCATCAGGAATCGAATCTTTACTTAAACTATTATTACCGTCGATTCTTGCACATTCATCAGAAGGAATGTAAATTCCTCCACTTCGATATGACCTTCAAGGTCCTGTCCAAATATCATTTTGTTTCTTCGGTATGAACATTGTAATTATTCTTCTATGCTTAGACTGTCGGCCACCTCATTGGCCTTTCCTGATAATAATAATTCCTTGTAATCCATGTTTTCTGGATACATTCCAACTCAAACTTTTCTACCCCATTCCCATCACTGTTGGGTGAAAGCATTCTCCCTTAAGCTCTGCTGAAGGAGAAAAATATATCTATCAGTCTTTTTCCATAAGTCATTGCTTCCACCTACCCGTGGGAACTTTATCACGTTTATTCCCAATCCTACTTAGGATACTTCTTTTCTTAGTTCTTTCCTTATCTTAGGATAATCCCAACCTTTATAGGTTCAATCCATACTTCCTCAGGGTTTCATATATGCCTCATCTGGCATTATTGTTACTATGTCATACATTCCTTACCAAACTTCCATTTTGAAGTTCGGAATATTACCTTTTTTCCTTGTAAGGTTTCTTAGGTCATCCTCATCATTCCTCCTGTATTTTCTGGGTACAGGGTATATCAAAACATCATTGATCAATACTTTAATAATTCTGTCTATGTTCTTTCCAGAACTCTCTTTTTAATGATCCTTACCGGTCATTGTTGCCTTAGCAAGTCCAACCCATATCATCTGAATTCATAATGTCGTTATTAGGGTTAATGCCATCCCTTGTGCATTCCCAAGGGTTTGTCTTAATTTATGGATATCCTATCCTTAATTCAACTGCCAAGGAATTCTTGCATCCTATATTTGGCAATCAGATCATGTATCCCAAATAAGGGTGTCTTTTCAATCATTCTCATTTGATAATCGATTGGTAACTTAATGCCACCCTCTTCTTTCAGATAGTTATCAACCTATTGGGCCTTCCAAAAGGCAATGTATGCCTATCTGCTCTCTTACAGAACTTGGTAATGGTAGCAAGGATGTTTTGGAAGATATTGGTCGAGTTCAACGTGAATCTTTTAGTACTCATCGTTCTTCTCAAAGGTACTTGCCTTAGACAATATTTCTACAGCATACTGATCGATCTCTGACCATTTCTATACTCTCTTCATAAACCTTCGTTGTTTACTTTCCTTAGTCATAATATATTCATGGTATTCATGACACCCTAACATCATACATCTCAAGTCATTATACTTCCATTTTACTCGTAATCTTGGACAACCATATACACATGAGTCACTTTAGTACGGGTTACCCCATCCCAAAAAGGTCTAGTAAATTCCCCATCCAAAACATGGGTTGTAAAGGGTTTAGTAGAAGACTCCTACAATCTCATTAATATTTCCTTTATATCAGAAGCCCTTGCAGTCGGTGCTTACTTAGAAGCAACCCTGCTTTGTCTTTTCATTGCTGGTCTAGTCACTTTATAGTCCGTTGTGACTTGGCCTCATCTGGCCACACTAAAATAAAAATATATGATTTTAGGGGTTGGCTAATAGCATTACTTTTCTAGCAATTACCGGCATAGTGCCTTCTTCTTTGATACCTTTCTACCTTTCCAAAACTTTACTCCATATAAGTCTTAATCGACTACTCGGCACCGTCTCCGGTCACCTTTCCTCCACTTTTATCTTTTCAACTATTCTTATCAATCCTGCGTGCCACACAAGCTTACCATTCCTGGCACAACAGCCTTTTCATTTAAGTCAATCCTGGAATTTCTCAGTCCGGCTAGTTTCTTACTTACATTTCCTATTTTCGTCCAATCTCACTTCATCATTTTATCACTACCGTCGATTGTAATGCTCAGGGTCCATTTACTAACCCATTTTACAGCATCCTTACCCAAATCACAGGGTTTGCTCCAATTTTTACTCTCTTCCATGACATTCTCTGATAATCAGAAAGACAAGGTTTGCCAAAATTCACCGAATTCCTTTCCAGACTCAGGGAAATTTTGATCAATCTTCCCATCGACTAGTAACACTAAGGAGACCAGTTCCGAAACCTGAAGAATAGTTCTATGAACCTCCTAGTAGGTAGAACCGTAAGCAGTCATAATTAACGAAATAATCGTCATCGGGTTGGAAATTTAACCCCTGGAGAGGAACCAATTATATACATCCCTTAGAATGGAATCAACAGTTTTAAACTGAAACTTGTCACAACGTCCTGATATCTATACGTCCTGATATTCAATATTACCAAATGTTAGTCTACCTAACCCTTTATGCGAAGCGTCATTGGAAGCACAAAGTCTCCTTTTTCCATTAAGCAATGCCAGCTCTTGGTCATTACCAATTTCACCTTTTAGCTCCAGGAAGATTTTCTCACATTTTTCTCTTTAACTGCTGATCGTATTACTTGATCTATTATAATTCCGTGTCGGAGTAAACTTAAGGTAACTACTATAATCCATTCAAAGAGAAGAAGGAATTTAATATTCCTCTGAATCACATGCATCTAACGTTTCTGGTTCATCATTTAACTGAGTTGAATTAACTCTATACTCAGTCTCTGGCAGTAGTCTCATTACGAGTTCATCTTGACTCACTGGTCTTATCTTCCGGTAGGTTCTGAGATCATTGTCTTGCTTACTACTTCCTTATATACTTTACCCAATCATGCTATCACTTCCCAATGTCTTTACTTTCTAAATGATTCATTCATAAAATGAACATTTTCCTTAATAAAACCACCTTATTAACCTCAATTTGGTTCCATAATTTACAACCTACGATACCTGCCTTCTCATGGCGAATTATTACTGACCATATTCATACTAATTCATTTATCAAATGATATGGCACTTACTGCCTCCTTCTCAACTATTCCTAGGGACTCTGCTCCTCGCCCTAAATTGATGTCTTTAATAATCATACACCCCTCTAGCTCTTTCTTTGTTAAGATGAAAATCTCTAAGGATTCTCATCTATTTCCGTATAAGATCTCAAGTAATTCTTCCAATCCTTCATTATTGCTGGTACTACATCTGGTAGCCCGGCTATGAATTCAACATGCATCTTCAGATCTCTTAATAATATCTCGGTTCTTTATACTCACTTTTCTGAGCACCATATCTTAATCATCACAGTCATTCTGGCTGCGACCCTCATTACCCATGGGTAAGCTCCTCATCCTAACAGGATTTTACTTATCTGCTGGAACCTCTTCCGGGTCTCTAGTAGGGTACTCTATGGAATTTACCTGCTGATCTTCAGCATATAATAAATCATCATCGCGCTGCTACTCGTATGCCTCAAGGTCTGTTGCCTTACTTGTCGATGCGATATCGAGCTAAGTTACTATCATGATACTTAATAGTTCCCATAAGGGTTTTATAGGTCATCACTACATTAAGTAGTCCGACTATGAACTTGGCAAGAGTTCTTATTATCTTAGTGAATTTATTGTTTTAACGTCGCCTCATCTCTGGGGTTTATAACGTATGCTCTGATACCACTTCTGTAACACCCCCAGATCCGGGGTCCGGGATCCGGTGGTTACGGTTTCCAATTCTGTCCACAACACTTGAACTTTCCTTAACATAAAATAAATTACGTCTCTATAACCCAACACAATAATATAAAACACACCCGTTATAGTCCCAGAGATGAAATCAGAGTAACACTCAAATTTTTATTAATCACATTATGAGTTCTTACAATCCAAAAAAATTTCAATATAAATACATACTCTTTGCCATCCATTTACATAAGGCATACTAGACCATATTCTTGGTACTGAAAGAATAAATATACCCTACCAATAGCTTCTTCTTCAGCTCTGGTAGTCTCATCGTCCTCGCCCGCGTCGAGTGCGCCTTGTGCGAGTCATCTGGTCTAGCTGTTGTTGTGATATAATAATAAAGCAAGGGTGAGCAATAGCCCACCAACAATAATATATAACTGAACGATAATGTATAACAGTTCAAAAGTATCTTTCAAACCATATGCCATGCCTTTACGGAAATGATGCCAGTATAATATGAACGATGAAGTTACAAGGTAACTTAAAGTATTTGTTTGTAGAAATATCTGCTACATCAAAGTAAGCGAGATATTCTTATTGTTATTAAGAAGAGGAACTTGCAAGAAAAGGTTGCAATTCCAGTTATGACCCTTTTCCAACTCTGCCAACAGTAATCATGTTGCAGGAAATAAATAAATTTGGATGATGAACCAATGATGGAGTATTCACCGCGCCCGCTGTTCCAATCTTGATGATCAGTCGAGATCGTACAGCTCAATTTAGATTTACTACCGGTAGAAGGAAGAACCGACGGCTTTACTTGTCTACCGCCTTACTAGCTCTCCCCGGCCAACGGTTGGGCCAAGGGGATGGACCGGCGCTACTCGGCCTCTTACACGACTCCTAGTTCAAATAGAGTTCATGATTCTGAATATAACGTTCGTCCCCCTTTCCCCAAGTATAATACTTGTTGATAAGACTCCACAAAGTAGTCGTATCTAGTTGGAAAGGAAAATTTACCAATAACTCCCAAGCTATTACTTGGTAACGGATATCAACTTGTTCCAGTAATCTTACCCCTCGAAAGATGAGAAGGTAAACAACGACTTAATAAGTCAACAGCACCCGAGTTGCGGGTGAAGGGAATACTTTATGACCGGGAAGTCGACAAGATAAATAACATTTTTCCAAGTAAGGTTCCCTTATTATTAAGAAGATAGACTCAAAGATGAATGATGTCTGGGAACCTTTCTTGATATAAGATTAATAATAATATGACTTCGAAATATCTTCTGTAATAATCGAAGAAGATTAACCTTATCGAGATTATTCTAAGTATGGAATAAATATTCAGAGAATATTTATTGAGTTAAAATATTGAAAGAATATTTGGGAATATGAAAGAATATTTTTAATCAGAGTATTTCTCAAAATAATCCCTGAAGAAATATCAGGAGAATATTTATTGAATAAATAAATATTTAAATGAATATTCAAAACAATATTCATTAATTAATAAGACCTGAAAAGAATATTTAAGGTAATATTCATGATTAATTAGGAATTTAAATGAATATTCAAAAGTAATATTCATTTAATGAATAATATCCTAAATGAATATCAAGCAATATTCATTTAGTAATCCAAGCCTTAAGGAATATTCGAGATAATATTCGATAATTAAATCAAGCTTCAGATGAATATTAAAATAATATTCATCAAGTATTTAATATCTTAAATGAATATTCGAAAGTAATATTTATTTAATAAAATAATAATCTAAAAGAATATCCAAATAATATTCATCTAACAGTCTCATCTTTAGAAGAATATTCGAAATAATAGTCGATAATCAATTCGACTCTGAATGAATATTGAGAAGTATTATTCGTTGAATAGTTAAATTCAAATAATTATTTGAAGTAAGGATCGTTAAAATAATTAGTCTCGAACGAATATTCAAATAATATTCGTCGCCCAAATAATAGAAAATATTTACTTAAATATTTTCCTCCGAGGTAATCTCGATATATCAAGGAATATTGACTCCCGGTCTATTTTTTTATTAATAAGATGTATACGCCCTTCTATGAGGGTCTTACAATAATCGGCTTATAACTGATATATAACTATCTAGTTTATAAGCCAACAATAAGATTCAGGGAACAAGTATATCACTTCAACTTGAAAGTAGGCATGCATGCAATGGCATATGTATATCAGCATATATATATATATATTTATTCAATCACAACAACAGCCTAAAAGAAGGGAATTGAAACTTGCCTGGTAGTCGAGTACGGTAAGGGGTAGTGGTAGCGGGTCCCGGTTCAGCTTGGTGATCTATAAATAGCCAAGGCATTCGGGATTAATCACTTAACATATTAAAAGTTAAGTTATACTTAATTCGAAACACGTTCTTGAGTTATCTCGTTATACCCCTTTTTGTGGATTACTTTTATCACTCATCCGACCCGACATCCGTTCGTTAATACGACATGTCATTGTACTTATACTTGGGACATACTTAAGTCATATGAGTTCTAGAGTCGATCGTTACGAGCCAATACTATACTCCGAGTTTTATCGTCCGTTTTCTAAGTGTTTTACCGAAGTTATAAAAGAGTCGTCTTTTAGGGGTTCGTTCGCGTTTAACCTCGACTCGAACATTTTTAATAAATCGAAAAATGATCTTTTTGACATACGGTTTTCTTTCACGCCTTCCTTTTTACCTCTAGTATTTATTTACCAAGATTCGCCAAGACGTTACATAGTTTACGAGGGTTCAATTACAGTTACGAACTTTCGTTTACGGATTCGAACTACTTTTAGTAATTTGGTCATAAATCCTAAACCGTAAGTCCGTTTCATGCGATCTTTATATCAAAACGAAGCTTGAAACATAATCTATCCTATCATGGCAGAAAATGAAGCTGTACAGTGAGTTATAGCTACTGTGATGCTCGGTGTTTAATAGTCTAACGAAAATTCGGCATTACGACAGCTATAAATCGAACGTTCTAAAATTCATAACAATCAATCCAAGCCACACCGGGCATACTATACATGGTTTTCATCTTAACCAGTCCAAGAAGGTTTCAATTAACCATCATAATCATCAAAACTCTTAAATCATCACTACTAACTACATAATCATGCTTTTATGCATATAACAACACCATAATCTTAACTAATCTAAAACCATCAAGAACATATATAAAACTCAAAGTAAGATCTTGGGTTCTTAAGAATTATACCTTCCTTGGAGAGTGTACAAGCTATAATAACCCTTATATAGTCCTTGTATGGCTTTAACAAAGCTTAAATCATCCAAAGAAACCAAGAAATCAAAGTAAGTTTCTTGAAAACACTATTCACCCTCATCTTTGAGGATTTATTTGAAAATGGAAAACATGGAGTTTGAAGCTAAGATTTCTAGGAGATCATTTTTATGAAATATAGGACTCACCATAAAAATTTGGAGATCAAACAATGGTTGGAAGGTGGATTTTGAAATCTTAAAACTCCAAAATTCGAAGTGCCTTGGTTTTGGGGGAAAAACAGTGAACTTCTCGAATTTATTTACCCATCCAAACGATCTTCAAAAATTATGAAATTAAATCCCCAACTTCACCTTGATGTGTAGAAGCTCCATGAATTTTTTCATGATTTTTAGATGAGTAGATCTAGGTGAAAAAAAATGGCAAAGACCCCTGCCCTGGAAAATGCAACTGCTGGAAAAATGGGGGAGAGGTGGTATTTGCTTCTTTTTCTCTCTTTTCCTCTTGCTTGGCTAGTTGTCAAATGATATTTGTGATATGTATAAGTGGGTATAGCTGCTAATACTCCTCTTAATACAAGTGTCAAAGGTTTATGGTGTGTTAGAAAAATTGATGATGTGAAGCCTTGTTGTTTTCTTCTTGTCCATCCACCTCATTACTTCCTTTTTCATTTCTTTTCTTCATTTCATTTCCACCAAATATTCTTATATATAACCCCAGCTGATCAAGTAGGGTTTTTTTTTTTTTTCGTTACGTATTTAATCCGTAATTTCTTTCGTGTTTGCTTGATCGCTTAATCTTGTTATAAAGTTCTAGCGATTTCTAGAACACTTGTTATTCTAACTCAAAGGTTTTCATTCTAAATCCTCAAATCATACTTAATAAATAAAATCCTTGAATCCTTAACATTATAATACTCTTGTCTTGATCGTATTGATAGGCTCTTTACGGTTCGGTCAAATATTGTACCGAAAAAGAATTTGGAATTTCTGAATTCCGATCGTTTCTGCATTCACTTATTTCCTCCACGTATTACTAATATGACTTCGAAACATCCATAACACGTCCCGTACATAGGGTGGCGTGAAAAGTTTTCCAACTTACAAAATCACTATTCATCACTTATTTTTATTTAATTCCTATAGTTTGGAAAATGAACCTGGTTCACCCTCGAGTGTTCCTTAACCTTTTTACGGAACCGCTGGGCTTATAATAGATATTGATTTGGATGACATGAGGGTATCTATTTCTCTCTAGGGAATCTTATCTTAACTTTCTAGGAGATAGATTATTCTAACCTTAGTTATCACCCAATAGCATCCTTCAGGCCATATAACCTTGGAATATATATCCTTTCATTATTCATTCATTAAAACCAGTATTACATTCTAGTTGTAACCCCTATTCATTCTTACATCAATACATAATAAAAAGTTTTAATTCTACCCAAAAATCTGGGTTCTTACAGCTATTTTGACATCCATTTGCCAGATTTCATAATCATGGAATGCTGCAATGGCAAGCAAAATCCTTATGGACTTGACCACAGCCATTGGTGAGAAAGTTGCATCATAGTCAATACCATGAATTTGTTTGAAACCTTTTGCTACCAACCTTGCTTTATAGGTCTGAACATTTTCATCCATGTTAGTTTTCTTCTTGAAAACCCATTTGCACCCTACGGGTTTTACCCCTTCAGGTGGATCAACTAAAGTCCATACTATAGTTCATCCTACGGGTATCTTCATCGAGATCTATAGTTCTCCCACTGTTTCTTTTGGAAACAAAATCTCTTTCCATGAAGACAGCATCTCGAGCAATAAACACTTTCTGCTCAGAAGGACTATAAAAATAATACGCCTTTGTTTCTTTAGGGTATCCCAAAAAATTGCACTCTTCGGATTTAGGTCCAAGCTTGTCAGATACTTGACGTTTCACAAACGCCTTGCATCCCCAAACTTTCATAAAGCTCATGCCTGACCGTTTCTCCTCCCATATCTCATATGGAGTCTTTTGAACCTTCTTAGTAGGAACACGGTTAAGTGTGAAAGCCGCTGTTTCTATAGCGTAACCCCAGAAACTTATTGGAAGATCTGCATGACTCATCATCGATCGTACCATGTCCAACAAGGTGCGATTTCTCCTCTCTGAAACTCCATTCCATTGAGGTGTACCTGGCGGAGTGAGTTGTGATATAATACCACACTTTTTTAAATACTCTTTAAATTCGGTGTTCAAGTATTCACCCCCACGATCGCATCGTAAGATCTTAATACTTGCACCTCTGCCAATTTGCTTCTCTACTTCAGCCTTGTATTCTTTGAACTTTTCAAAAGAATCGGATTTATTCTTCATAAGATAAACATATCCATATCTACTGAAATCATCAGTAAATGTTATGAAGTAATAGTAGCCTCCTCTAGCCATCACACGCATTGGACCACATACATCACTATGTATTAGCTCCAGACGTTCAGTGGCCCTTTGACCCTTACCAGTGAAAGGGGCTTTAGTCATCTTACCAAGCAAACAAGATTCGCATTCTTGGTATGATTCAAAATCAAACTTATCCAAGTATCCATCCTTATGTAATTTGGATATACGTTTCTCATTTATATGGCCTAGACGACAATGCCAGAGGTATGTTTGATTTGAGTCATTAACTTTAAGTCGTTTATTTTCTATATTACAGACAGGATTATCTAAATCAAGAATATATAAACCATTAAACAAATGCGCAACACCATAGGTTAAATCATTCAAAGCAAAAGAGCAACTGTTGTTCTTTATTGTAAACAAAAAACCTTTCTTGTCCAAACAAGAAATAGAAATAATGTTTCTGCGAATCGCAGGCACGTAAAAACAGTCTTCTAGTTCTAAAACAAGCCCAGAGGGCAAAGATAAATAATAAGTCCCTACAGCTAAAGCAACAACTCTTGCTCCATTGCCTACTCGTAGGTCCACTTCTCCCTTAGCCAAAGTCCTACTTCTCTGTAGTTCCTGCACATTTATACAAATGTGAGAAGCATATCCTGTATCCAATACCCAAGATGTAGAAATAGACAGATTGACTTCTATAACATAAATACTTGATCCAGAAATCTGAACAGCCTTCATTTTCTTCAGATCCTCCAAGTAAACTGGACAATTTCTCTTCCAGTGACCAGTTTTCTTACAGTAGTGACATTCACCCTTAGCAACCCTACCTTTAGGCTTTAAAGCCTGTTTGGGACCTGACTTTGGCTTGGGAGTAGAATCAGATCCAGTCTTCTTCATACCCTTCCACTTGCCTTTCCCCTTGGCCTTACCTTTATTGCCCACCATCAGTATGGGAGCAGGTTCAGCTGTCTTCATGTTGGTCTCATATGTTCTCAACATATGCAACAATTTAGTAGATGTTTTGTCAAATTCATTCATATTATAGTTCACAACAAACTGAGTGAATTTGTTGTTCAAAGAATTCATGATTAGGTCAATACCAGTTTCCGCAGCAATCGGGACACCCAAAGTAGCAAGGTACTCAATGTAACCAATCATCTTCAGAACATATGGGCCAACTGGTTCACTTGCCCCTTGTTTGCAATTAAAGAGTGACTTACTCGTGTTGAACTTTTCTTGACGAGTTTGGCTTGCAAACATGCTTTGCAAGTGCTCATTGATAGTATATGCATCCATATGCACATGCTGTCTTTGAAGCTCAGTACTCATAGTTGCCAACATAAGACATGCAACATCATTTGCATCATTCTCATCCCTTGCGTGGGCCGCTCGTTCCTCAACAGTAGCGCCCTCGGGAAGGGGACCTGGCGGAGGGATATCAATGACATGAAGCTTGCGCTCCTGCCTGAGGACAATCCTCAAATTCCTCTGCCAGTCTAGGAAGTTGTTTCCTCCTGTCAACGTGTCCTTCTCAAGGACTGATCGTACGGATAATGTGTTTGTGTTGTTTGCCATTACTTATTATCTACAATGATAAAAGCACAAAATAAACATTAGATTGTCTGAGTTATAAATTATTATGTTCAAATGATTATGATATATTCATAATATATCTCCCACTATTTTTTTTATCAAATTAATAGCCCTTACTATTAATTCGGAAAGAATATCCCATAAATCTTTCTAGAGAGCCAAGATCCATATTTCGTCATGTCCTAAGTCAACCACAGGTAGTCCTTAAAACATGATTATTTAGGTAGACATCAGTTGTCAATTATATCATATATAATTCTTGGATAGTTTGGTGAACAACGATTGATCTTATCTATCTAATAGATTTTTAACCAAATTCTATGCTTCTAAGTTCATAATAGTTGAATATAACCGTTTATTTTCACCTTATTATGACGACTCAGTTAAGTTAGACCCAATGATACAACGGCCGAATATAACCGTTTATATTCGTCGCATCTCACCACGATAGACAGGAATCCCCTGCAACTGACAGCCCTTCCCCTTATCGATCTAGGATTCGATGAGTGTTCATTCATTGGAAAGCATCTGATTAAAACTTAATATTTTGTTAAGGGGTTTAAAAAATTTATAACGATCATGATCACATCATAAAGAGATCCTCAATTGTCCTTGAACCAAATATTTCAAATTGACATCTTAAATTGTTCATTTCCCAGGTAGATGGAGGATCCCAATGGTCACACTTAATACCCATTAACCTTATGAATACGCATATCCGTTTTTGTCAGAAAATCCCAATTTTAGATATCAAAATTCCATATTTAATTCCGTGTTTTAAAAAATCCATATTTTATAAACACAAGAATCTCATGATCGTTTGTTAATTTTAAAATCTTGAATCGTTACAGATTTTATCTTGTTTAGCATGGCAAGCATGGCATGGGTGACGTATCTAATACATGTATACATCATTAATCTAATTAAAGCATGCATCTTCTACTCTACTCATACATTCCATACATCATATGTAAAGTGCGTAAAGTAAACGTGCAATGGTTATGGCCCAATCCTATGTGATCTTTTCAAGCTAATGAAAAGATCAAGGTCAATCTATGGGGTAAAAAATAACTATTATGTACGTCTTCTCTATTGCTTCCGTCGACTCCTTAGCCTCCATGGAATGCCTCCTTGTTCCCCTTGTCCTTATTGGATGTTACAATAATAAATATACTAATGAACTTACAAAAGAACTCGAGTTACATTCGAGATAAACAATTACAAATAGAAGACGACATGCAAGTCGTATTTATTACAAACCAAAAGAATAAACCATTACAATTAGGGTCTAAAGGCCATACCATGCACCATGCTCAAGTAACCATTAAAGAACTTGTGATCATATAAAGATGACATACTATTTATTACCTTTCATGATCCAATCATGAATAATAAATAAATAAAGTATATGTCACAAGCACAAATTAAAACGAAACCCTAACCCGCGGAGGACGTGCAAGTATTTCCCTTTTGCAACTAATAGGTGCGAAGGGTTTGATTAAAGTTCAATTACACCAGTCCGATATAATGATGATACAGGAGATTTCTACTGAGAACAACCTATATATATGCACAAAGATATACAGACTTCAGTAAATGCAACTTCGAAAAAGAGCATTCCATGTGTATTGATAAGGTTTCACCCACCAATTTGGACACGGTACACTGTTTGACTCTAAATGAAATACATAATACCTTCGAAAAAATTTGCTAACACCTTCCAAAAATGAAAAAATAAATTAAAAAATATATAAAATTTTATTTTATAAAAAATAAACCACATATTTAACTTAATAACAAACTCTTTTAATTACACTCCAATTAATATTCAATTACATATTCTTTTAATTACTTGGAAACCAAATATTTTTAAAATCAATTTAAATAATTTTAATATCACATATTTATTAACAAATTTATAACAAATTATAGATAAGAAAAGTGAAAACAAACTAAAATTATATAATAAACAATAAAAATTTCACACAATTACAAATTAATGTTAAATTCTATTTTAAACAAATATTACATTATGGATTATTATGGAATCATAGTTTGAAGGTATAAGCAAAACAAGGTATATTCATGGTTCTAAAAATCCCCGATTCAGCTGATTAATCCCCGATTAATCCTCTGTAAGGTAACCAATCGATTCGATTTTTGAAATCCGATTAATCCTGTCAATTTATTTAAAATAATATGTTTAATAATAAATTAGACTAATATATTAAATATTATTATTATATCCGATTAATATTCCGATTACCCGATTAATCTTAAATCGATATCGCAACCGATTTATACCGATTACCGATTTTTACGACCATGGGTATGATGGATTCCGAGGCATAAAACGCAGCGGATAAACGTAAATATAACAAAAATTTCGAAACCCAAACGCAGGATCCATGTATAATTCTAGGCAGATTATGGAGATTAAAATCGTTACATTAAGAAGCTTTACATATGATTGACAGATGGAGGTCCTAGATTGCAATCACCACACAGTCCTTGCGTCAAGATCTGTGTCTCTAAATCGTCCACACGAACACACCGATTGTCCAACGATCAACAGAGATGGTACTAGCCAAGAAAACGCCTCTCTCTCTCTCTCCCTCTCTCTCTCTCTCTCTAGCCTCTCTAAGTTGTAGAGCAGCTAGGGCTTTAGGTGAAAACGATTTTGCAAAAGTTAACCTAAACCAACACATCTCAATGTATTTATAAAGAGAGATTTGGGCTTAAAACCCTAAAACGTTTTGGGCTTCACTAAACCCAATCTGTTTTGGTTTTAATCTTATTATTATTAAATTCAAATTATATATTGCAATTAATCAAGTCCCGCTTAATTAATTCAATAATTCGAATTAATAACTATTTAAATCCATAATTTAAATAAAGCTCTGTTTTATATGTTCTTATTGTGTAACCCTTTAGGTTATTATTACGTTGGCAATAATTTTAATATTCAATAATAAAATTATAAACAATGAGCGGCATCTAGTAATACATCATTGCTACCGAAGTAATAATAATAATTGGTGATCCAATTAAACCTTTCGTGATACATGTTTCCGTGTAATATAATCCCTTTAACCATATATATTATAGATTAAACTTGAGGCATGTATTTAGTCATCCTCTTCAACATTTAATCCGGGTTTACTTGATCCATGAGTAGATTATTAAAAACAAATCATTATTTGAGCACGGCCATGCATTTTATAGTCTCACTCAATAAAGAGGCCAATAATATCTCTCCTAATTATAGGAGGGTTAAATCCTTTATCTATCATGCATATTTCTCATACGACTCATAATATACCCGATGTCCACTTTTATCATCACCCGGTCAAAGGTAACTTTTAATGTAGTCAAAGTATATTAATCCTCGTATAGAAATATAATGATCTCAAGTCAAAGGATCATTACACCATTATCACTGTGAGTCTTTCTTATGACTTTATTAAACATGAAGAATCTCACTGTGGGTCTGTCCAGTACCATGTACTCCTACATGTACCTATGTATTGACTTTGGTATCTCCATACTTATAACCAATGAGATGTGGTTATCTGTCAAACAACATACTAGTCTATTTATGTATTATTATTGTCCTATAATAATAATACTCGACTAGGGACCTTTTAAGAATATGATATATTATATAATCTCAAGTTCAAGTCATGTACTTAAACTATATAATGTGTATCATGATTCTAAGGACATTTATTATGCTAACAAATATATCGCAGTAATTAAAGTCATAATAAATACGTTTATTAAATGATCAAATGACATAAAGGTTTATTCAAAGAAACAATGTATTGTGTAAGAACCCCAAATTTTGGATATAATTAAAACTTTTTATTATGTACTGAGGTAATGGTGAATAGTGATTACGACTACGATATAACGATTGAGATAATGAATGAAAGGAATAGTTTTGGATTCAAATGTTTATATGCCATGAAGAATACTATTGGTTGACACTTTAGATAAGAATTATCTATCTCCTAGGGAATTGAGATTTGATAATAGATAATTCTAAAGGAGAAGATTATTCTTATGTCATCCAAATCGATATCTATTATTGGTCCAGTGGGTCCGTAAAAAGGTTAAGGAACGATCGAAAGAGATCAGGGACAATTGTACAACCCTAAGAGGATGAGTAAAGAAAAATGGATGAATAGTGATTTTGGTGGATTTAGGAATATTATTAGACGACGCTATATAGAAGTACCCGGAACGAAATTCTGAGTTCGTATTAGTGATCCAGGGGGAAAAAGAGTGTATGTAAAAGCTGTCGAATTCTGAAAAACAACACTTTTATTTTCCCCGAGATTTCCCTGGACACTGAAAGACTTAAGGAATTATTGAAGGGATTTAAGGAAAATAGGTTAAAGAATTATTAAAGAGAATGGAGGATGATAGTATACACATTAAGACGGTTTCCGGTAAAACCCTAACTAGAAACGAATGAGTTATTCCTCCGAACGATCAATGAATTAAGCAATAACCGGACAAAGATACAAGTAGAGAACCAAGGGGCAAGCATGCTCAAGTGAATAAACAGCAAGCAACCAACTAGTTACAAGAGTAACTAACAAGATTAGAAGATCAACCAAGTACTTAGTCCCATCTCATCTCATTACCACAAAAATGCAACACATGTCTCTTGATTGCATCATGGATGACCAAGGCACTTTAATAAAGCTACTTTAGCAAGATAATATCCAAGGCAACACAATAATACAAGGATAAGATCAAGAACAAGCAAGCAACTCTCTCCCCCTTCCAAAACATTCCATTCGGCCTTGCTCTTAATTCAAGAATCAAAGTCCAAGCTCCCACCATTGCTTGATCTCCAAAATATTATCATAGATCCTATATTTCATAAAAATGATACCCTAGAAATTTTAGCCTCAAACACCACTTTTTCCATTTTCAACAAAATCATCAAATTCTAGGGTGAATAGTAACTTTCAAGAACAAATCTTGGTTTTTTTGCTTTCTTGGATGATCTAAGCTTGGTTAAGGATATACAAGGACTATACAAGGCTTCGCAAGGTCTTTACCCACTCCATGGAAGGTATATCTCACCAAAACCCTAGCTCTTACTTTGAGTTTAATGATGTTCTTGATGAGTTTTTAGATTAGTATGATTATGGTGATGATTAAAGCATGCTTATGTAGTGATTTGCTGATATAAGAGGATAAAATAGTTTAGATGAACGGAAAGGCATTGCTTGGCCTTAGTTCATGGTTAAATAACATGTATATGTTGTTTGGAGTGAAAACTATGATTATTGGAAAGTTTGGAATTTGGAAATGTTCGATTTATAGCCGTCGTAATGCCGAATTTTTGTTAACACTTAGAAACCGAGCATGACAGTAAATATAATTTCCCGAACTTGGTAATATTATGACATGTCTTTGTAGATCTCGAGTCATAGATCGTTTTGACGAAAGAATCGAAATATTCCGACTTACGATTTAGGAGTTATGGTCAAATTACTAAAATTGATTCGAAACCGTAAGTAAAAGTTCGTAACTTCAATTGAACCCTCGTAAATCATGTTACTCAGTGGCGAATCTTGGTAAATAAATACTAGAGGTCATAAGAAAGGTATGAGAGAAAACCACATGTCAAACGGATCATTTTCCGATTTTATAAAAATGTTTGAATCAAGGTTAAACGCGAACGAACCCCATAAAAGTATAACTTTGGTTATAACTTAGAAAATGAACGATAAAACTCGAGGTATAATCTCGATTCGTAATCGATCGACTTTATAACTTATACGACTTAAGTATATACCAAGTGTGGGTATGATGACATGTCTTAATAACGAACAAATGTCGGATCGTATCGGTGATAAAAAGAGTTACACTAAAAGGTGTATAACGAGATAATTCGAAAACGGGTTTCGATTTAAGTGAAGTTTATACTTAGACTTTTAAAAGGTGTTAAGTGGTTAATCTCGAATGTTCTGATTGTTTATAGATCATCGAGCAGACCCAGGACACGCTATCTCTACCCACACCCGATTAGCAGGCAAGTGTTCAAAACTTTGAACCTGTTGTTGTGATAATATATATATGTGATTTCCGTTTTACAAATGCCATAGCATGCATGCCTATTGTCAAATTATATTATGGTACCTGTTCCCTGAATTGATATTGGCTTATAGACTAGATACGAATTATCAGTTATAAGCCGGATTGTTTCGGTAAGACCCTTAGCGAAGGGCATATGATATTCATTCTTAAATATAGACCGGGAGTCGGTATTTTGAGATATAGATAGTCGTGGAAACCCAGAGGGATTCCAACGGCAGATTACTATTTATCTTGAGGAATGTTATTATTAAACATTATTTATATTTCTATAAAGTATCAATTACTTGGAAATCTTTCGAGGAATGTTATTTGAATATTATCTCAGCCAAGAAATATTAGGTGAATATTATTTTTGAATATTCACTTAGAGTTTGATTATTTAATGAATATTATTTTGATATTCATTGGAATTTTATTTATTAAATGAATATTACTTTCGAATATTCATTTAAGGTTCTATGTACTCGATGAATATTATTTTAAATATTCATTGAAAGTTCTATTTACTTAAGGAATATTATTTCGAATATTCCTTTAAAGTTTTGATTGAATATTATTTGGATATTCATTTAGAAGATTATTTATTAAATGAATATTATTTTCAAATATTCATTTAAGGTTTGACTTATTTATTGAATATTATTTTAAATAATTATTGGAGTTTGATTATGTAATGAATATTATTTTGAATATTCATTTAAGGAGGGATTTATTCAGTAAATAATTATATATATTCATTCGAGGTTAACTTACGAGCAATATTATGATTTAATAATATTCCGTAATTATTATTGAGTTAATAAATATTCTTGGAATATTTATTTAATTCTTTTAAATTCTTTTTAAACTAATTTATATTATTTGGAGATTATCTTTCACCTCCAGATATTATGTAAAATATTTCGGAGTCTTTTACGACTATCTTATCAAGGAAAGGTTCCCAACTCTTTATTTTTCATTTAAATCTATCTTAAAGGATTTAAATACTCGCTCAAATTTCCATATTATAGGGGAACCTACTTGAGCAATGTTATTTATCTTGTTGACTTCCCGGTCATAAATCTTGTAAAACTATTCTTTTCACTCGCAACTCGGTTGTTGTTTATCAATTGAATCTTTGAGTAACCTTCTCATCATTCGAGGAGTAAGATTATTGGAACAAGATGGTATCCTCTAACAAGCAGCAGCTTGGGAGATATGATGTTGAATTTTCCTTTCCAACTAGATACGACTACTTTGTGGAGTCTTATCAAGAAGTACCATACTTGGGGAAATGGGGACGAACTTTACGTTCAGAGTCAAGAACTTCTTTTCGAACTTGGAGTCGTGTAAGAGGCCGAGTAGCGCCGGTCCATCCCAATTGGCCCAACCGTTGGCCGGGGAGATCTAACAGGGTGGTAGACAAGTAAATCTGTCAGCTCTTCCTTCTACCGGTAGTAAATCTAAATTGAGCTGTACAATCTGCGACTGATCATCGTAAGGATTGGGACAGTGGGCGTTGTGAATACTCCAGCATAAGTTCATCATTCAAATTCTTTTATTTTCTATAACATTATCATTGTTGGCAGTATTGGAAAAGTATTCATAGTTGGAATTGCAATATTTTCCCTGCAAGTTCCTCTTTTATGATAAATGACGATATCTGGCTTATCTTTGACATAGCAGATATTCCCACCTATATATGCATTTTGAGTTACCTTGTAACTTCATCGTTTATGTTATACTGGCATCATTTCCGTAAATGCATGGCATATGGTTTGAAAGATACTTTTGAACTGTTTTATATTATCGTTCAGTTATACATTATTGTTGGTGGGCTATTGCTCACCCTTGCTTTATTATTATATCACAACAACATCTAGACCAGATGACTCGCACAAGGCGCACTCGACGCTGGCAAGGACGACGAGACTACCAGAGCTGAAGAAGAAGCTATTTGTAGGATAGATTCATTCTTTCAGTACCAAGTATATGGTCTAGTATGACTTATGCAAATGGATGGCAAAGAGTATGTATTTATATTGTAATTCTTTTGGGTTGTAAGAACTCCAAATGTGATTAATAAAATTTGATTGTTACTCTGATTTCATCTCTGGGACTATAACGGGTGTGTTTTATATTGTTGTGTTGGGTCATGAAGATGTAATTTATTTTATGTTGAAGTAAGTTCAAGTATTGTGGATAGAAATGGAGACCATATAACGACCAGATCCCGGACTCCGAATCTAGGGGTGTTACATATTGCCTCTAGGGCACCTACACTAACAGGGTATATTTGGTTAGTTGGTTGGTTAACGCCTTCCAAAAAATATTGTTAACACCTCCTAAAAATAACAAGTTAAAAAAAAGGTTAAAACCTTCCTAAAAATAATAAATTAAAAGGATTATGTTAAAAACATTAATTTATTTATTATGAACAACAAAATTTACCAATAAGGTACAATTTTTTTTAAAAGAATCTAAAAAATGTGTTAGAAATTCCAAATTCAGTTAATTTATATATAATTTATTAAAAATAAAAACCACGTGTTTTATAGGATTATAAACGTTTTCAATTATATCCCGATTAGAACCTTCCCAAAAAGTTTGCTAACACCTTCCAAAAATTATAAAAAAAAAATTAAAATGCATATAAAATTTTATTTTACAAAAAATAAACCACATATTTAACTTAATAACAAACTCTTTTAATTACACTCCAATTAATATTCAATTACATAATCTTTTGGTTATATTTGAATTAAAATTCTTCAGTTACACCTAACTTTTTTAGACTCTTTCAATTACTTGGAAACCAAATTTTTTCAAATTCAATTTAAATAATTTTAATATCACATATTTATAAACAAATTTACAACAAATTATAAATCAACAAAGTTAAAACAAACTAAAACTATATAATAAACAATAAAAATTTCACATAATTACAAATTAATATTAAATTCTATTTTAAACAAATATTATATTATGCATAATTATAGAATCATAATTGGAATATGATTATATCAACAGAAATTTGAATGTAAGTATATACGATATTTCCATTTATATTTATATTATTATGACAAAATATAGTCATAATTCGAACATATATCATATAATTAAACAATAATTATTTAATAATATATATTATGCCAACATTATATTAAGTAATATATATGAGATAAATAATTATTAATATATAAATAAAAAATTATTTAATTTTAAGAAATCCGTGCATCGCACGGGTTATAGGCTAGTATGAATAATAAGGAAACTGAGATATGTCTCGGCTAAATTTCCTAAGATATTAAAATTTTGCAACACGACTAACTTGATTTCGTGGTAAAAATGAAACTGATGTAGCAATGTTCTGAACAATGTATTTATACATATATATATACATTTTGAAACCTACATATATGTTTGCATCGTTGCGTATGATTAAAAATGTTCTCAAAATATAATATATAAACATGGATTTTTACATGTTCTGTTCTATTGTTATGGTTTTTTACAATTAATATGGTTTGTTACTCTACAAATAATATATTCAATTTTTAATTTTTGTTATGTTCCATTGCAAAAATGAGTGTTTTCAAATGCAAAATGCTATATACTCATTGTTGAACATGATATTTTGCATATATAATACACTCAGTTATAAATTTTTGTTAAAAATTTTAGAAAGACTCTCAAAATTTAATTGTTAAAATATCTCGTATTATTTCAATATATAAAATACAAAATTCAGTTACAAAACACCGTTGTTCTAATTATATCTATGCTGAAAAGTAATGTGAATTCTGCTACAGAACTCTAATATATTAGAAAACTCACCTCAAATTATGTAAATTACTTATTCTCATTATATAATATTAGCTTGATACACCGTGCAATTCACAAAATTGTTATTATTATTATTTTATAAAACAATTGTGGCTAAAAATGTTTAATAAATTATTTTATCAATTTTAGTATTAAAAATATTAAAGTTTTAATTTTTCTTAGGAAATTTTAAGTGAATTAATACTCACCACATCACTATTTACGTCAAATTTCCATTAACTTTTTTAATGTATTTAATGTCACCCACCTAATTGAATTTTTTTTGTTAATTTAAGTATTTCTTTTCCTAATTTTTAATTTAAATATTAATTAATTGTATGTTTTTCTCAATTTAATAAACTATTTGTAATGTCATCTTAAATTTAATGACCAGATAACTATTTAACTGTTTTGAAAAAGACTGATATAATCTTTAGGACTAAACCATCTTAAATTCTTTACAATAATTATACTAGTTTTAGATTTCAAAGAGTTGAACAAATAAGTATACTTCAACAGAAATGGATAAAAAAGTCTTGGTCTCTGCCATGGTTTGAAAGTTATTTTTCGTCCTGAAAGTCTATACGTCTAGTTTCTTGTTTTATTCTCATTACTTAGAACAAAACATGGCTTCATCATCAATGGAGAATATCACTCAGGCCATGAATAACGTTTTGTTGGATGATGAAGAAGAAGGGGGAATAGCGATAGGAGGTGGAGACGATGGAGGAATGCAAGATGATTTTTCTGTAGGTAACGTAAAAATATGCTTAATTGGACTGTTCTTAACGGAGGGAGTTCTCGACTTTTCAACCGTGCAACAAACGTTGGCAGCCCTGTGGAGACCAGGTAGGGGCGTATATATCAAGGAGATTGATGTAAACTTATTCTTATTTCAATTTTACCATGAAATTGATATAAAAAGAGTTATCGATGGGAGCCCTTGGACGTTCAGTAGGAAAGTTCTTTTGATCTCAAGGTTGTAGGAAGGTCTAAACCCTAGATGTGTATCCATAAACAGCTTGGATTTGTGGGTTCAGATTCATTATTTACAACCAGGTTTTATGTCCGAAAAAGTAAATGAGGAGATTGGTAATCAAGTGGGTACATTTGTAAGTTCTTGTACGAGCAATTTTAAGGGACTCTAGAGGGAATACATGAGAATCAGGGTAACTTTGGATATAAACAAACCGTTGAAGCGTCGTATGAAGATTCGAAAGTCAGGAAATGAATGGATATGGATTACTTTTAAGTATGAAAATGTTCCAACATTTTGTTTTATCTGTGGTTTGATGGGACACTCTAATAAGTTTTGTAACCGTATTTTTGATACACCTGAAAACGAAATTACAAGGCCGTATGGAACGTGGATGAGAGCACATTTAAACGTCAGACAAAGTTGATCGGAGCAAAATGGCTCAGAAACGGAGAAGATGATGTCTCTGGTAAGGAAGGTGAAGTTGGCAGTTCGGTTAGTGGTGAGAAATTTACTCCTAAAAATCAGGAGATGAGGATGGTTGGAAATAAAGATGAGGATACGATTGCTCAAAATCTGGTAAGTGGCGAACTATCAGGAAATTTGAAAATCCAATCTGCAAAGGTTGGAGGGAATATTTTCAAAAATAATAAGGGAGTCGCGGTTTTGGAAAATAAAAAAAGGAGAACAGAAGTGGACTTCGAAAATCCAATGGGCCTCAATACAGAATTGTGTTTGGACTCGGAAGGAGAGGATAACATAAGTATGGATCAGGATGCAAATGACGTGCCAAAAAACTTGTTTGGGGCGGGTTCCGGGGAACGGGTCCGCCAATCATCATGAGTATATTAAGCTGGAATTGCCGCGGACTGGGGACGTCGTGGGCTTTTTAATTCCTAAAAGAAATAGTCCTTCATCACAAGCCCAACTTTGTTTTTTTATGTGAAACTTTATGTAGAAAGGAGAAAATCGAAAAAGCAAAAAAATATTTAGGTTTCGAAGGCATGGTTGCAGTAGATTGTGATGGTCAAGGAGGGGGTTTAACTTTTTTTGTGGAGAAATAAAGATGATGCTACTTTGAGTACTTTCAGCATCAACCATATCGACATGTTAATAATAGTTCATGGGTGGAATCAGTTTCATTTAATAGGTCTTTACGGAGAGCTAGACAGGTCAAAACGAAGAAGTACATGGGATCTGATTCGGAGAATTTCATCTACGAACAACATACCTTGGTACATAGTGGGTGATATGAACAACATTTTGAGTCAGTCCGAAAAGAAAGGAGGGAAGATATATCCATCATGGTTATTGTAGGGGTTCCGAGATGTAATGGATGAATGCAATCTTATGGATATGGATATGCAAGGATATCCACACACTTGGGAAAGAGGGCGTGGTACTAATGACTGGGTTTAAATACGTCTGGATAGAGCGTTAGTCTCAAGGTCTTGGATGGATATTTTTCAAAATGCAAAGTTATCAAATCTAGAGGTGACAACTTCAGATCATACTCCTATTCTTTTGGAGCCAGATATCCCAAAGCAGAGGGTGAATTTAAAGAGGTTCAAGTTTGAAAATGCGTGGCTTCGAGACCCCATGTGTAAGAATATTGTGGAAGAATCTTGGGAAAGGCATAAAAACCAACCGTTGCAAGTCAAAATTAAAGAATGTTCATCTATGCTAGCAGAATGGGGGAATGAAATCACTGGCAGCTTTAGAAGAAGAATCGCACATAGTAAGAAGATTATTCGGACAGTAAAGGGTCGTAGAGGTGATTTTTCAGTCAATAAGTACAAGGAGGAAAATACAAATCTAACAGAGATTCTGACCCAGCAAGAAGTGTTTTGGAAGCAATGATCCAAACAGCTGTGGCTTAATATAAGGAGGGGGATCAAAATAACAAATTCTTCCATGCAACGACTAAAGCAAGAAGGAAAGCAAATTGTATTAAAATCCTGAAGAATGATGAAGGGAGGGAGGTGGACTGGGAATCAAGATTGCAAGATACGATGGTCAATTATTTTCAAAATCTCTTCACAACTACTGATGCTAAATGGGATGAGGTAGTAGATTGCATTACAAGAACTATCACAACAGAGCAGAATGAGAGCTTATTGAGACCTATTGAAAGTGGGGAGGTGAAGAAAGCATTATTCCATATGCATCCAGATAAGAGCCCGGGTCCAGATGGTATGAGCCCAGGCTTCTACCAAAAAATATTGAAGCATTGTGGGTGAGGATATTGTCAAGCTAGTTCAGGAGTTTTTGTCACTAGTGCATTTCCAGATCAGCTTACAAACACGAATATTGTGTTGGTGCCTAAAAAATAGCATCCGAGATTCATGATAGAACTTCGTCCGATTTCACTTTGCAATGTAGTGTACAAAGTAGTGTCAAAAGTCCTTGCCAACAGATTCAAAGAGGTAGTGAATACGCTAATCTCAAAAACGCAAAGTGCGTTCATTCCAGGGCGATTGATTACGGACAATATATTGATAGCATATGAAGTGATGCATTATATGAAGAGGAAAACATCGGGTAAAAAAGGTGGATGGCTCTTAAACTAGACATGAGTAAAGCGTACGATCGTGTAGAATGGAATTATCTCAAGGTAGTTCTTCAAAAGATGGGCTTCGACGACACTGTTGTTACTTTACTTATGAAGTGCGTAACATCTGCCAGGTGTCAAATCACTCATGCACGGAGGGAGTTTGGCAATATTGTCCCGGAACGTGGATTACGACAAAGTGATCCCCTGTCTTCATATCTATTTCTTGTTTGTATTGAGGGGTTTACATCTCTTATTTAGAAATATGAAAGTCACTGTTTATTAAGGGGGATTCAAGTGGCTAGAGAAGCTCCTACTATATCTCATATGTTCTTTGCGGACGATTGTTACATCTTTGGTAAAGCTGATAAAGAAGAGGCAACTCGTATCACACACTTGTTGAATGTATTCGAGAGAGCCTCAGGGCAGAAGATAAATGTGGACAAGTAAAGGGTGTTCTTTAGTAGAAATGTTAATGATGGGACAAAACATGAGGTGTGTGAAGTGTTACGGTTTCGTGAGGTAGACAACAACAGCCACTATCTGGGTTTACCTAACATAATTGGGAGGAATAAATCGGTAATGCTGGGATATTTGAAGAATCAAATCCAAGACCGAGTTATAAGCTGGGATGGTAAAATTCTTACGAAGGCAGGTAAGGAGATTCTCATGAAATCAGTAGCTCGGTCTATTCCTAATTACGCGATGAATGTCTTTCTTCTCCTACTCGAGCTTTGTCGAGATATAGAGAGTATAATGTGTAGGGTTTTGATGGCGTAAATCTACGAAAGATAGAGGGATACATTGGATGTGTTGGGACAGAATGTGTGCTCCAAAGACAAAGGGTGGATTATGATTCAGGCACATCCATGATTTTAATATTGCATTGTTGGGAAAGCAAGGATGGTGCCTTATGTGTAATCCATAAAGTTTGGTGGCCAGGGTTTATAAAGCAAGGTATTACCCTCGATCTTCCTTTCTTGCAGCTACTATGGGTAGTAACCCCAGTTTCATCTGGAGAAGCTTAACGGCAGCCCATAAGATGTTAAAGCAGGGTACTTTATGCAGAGTTGGGTCTGGGGCCTCTATAAACATCATGTTTGACCCATGGCTTCCATGTATGGAAAACCCTTTCATTGTAACTGAGAATGCTGATTTAGAAAATAAAACAGTGTCCTCGTTAATGGTCATGGGTGAGAATCAGTGGGATGTAGACTTGATATATAATATGTTCGATGTTAGGGATGTTAATCTCATTCTCTCTATACCGTTAAATCACGATGAGGCTGATCATAGATACTGGAAAAAAGAAAAGCTGGGATTTTATTCAGTTAAATCAGCTTATGTAGCAATTCAAGAAAGCAAAGCAGTGCAAAACACTACTGTGAGTCATAGGGTTTGGAGAATAATGTGGAATCTCAAAGTTCCACTTTAGGTGAAGCATCTGGTTTGGAGGGCAGCGATTGAGTTTTTGCCAACGAAAGTACAGCTGAGGCAAAAACAGGTGAACGTGAACCCATTATGCCCCATGTGTAACAATGAACCTGAGTAAATTAATCATGTTCTTTTATGGTGTACTTTTGTTGTCTCATGTTGGCAACAGCTTGGCATTATTGACAGTTCAGAATAGTATGGGTCGTTTATGGCATGGCTTTCGAATGAGTTTGATAATTGGGATACGGATAGAAGAAATATGGGAGCCATGATTTGCTGGGCGATTTGGAGATGCAGAAACAAACTAGTTTGGAATCAGCGGGGTATGAAGGTTATCGATGTCGTAGAATCAGCGAAGGTGGTACTTAATCAGTGGAGATGTGCTCAAGACAATACTTTTGACCACTATTTGGGTTTGATGAATCCAATAGACGATGATGAGCATTGGGTCTGTCCAACAGGTGATATGAATAAGGTTAATTCAGATGCTGCGATTTTTGAAGCTTTTAATTGCTTTAGCTATGCTTTTGTGGTTCGTGATTCTGTTGGGAGATTGGTTGAAGCTAGATCGAAGTGTTGCCCAGGTCAGGTAAATCCGGAAGATGCAAAAGCAATAGGAATTAGAGATGTGCTAAGTTGGATCAAGGAACAAGGTCGAGAGGATGTGACAGTCGAAACAGATTGCATTGCTGCTGTCCAAGCAATTAGTAGCGATTGTCCTTTGCTGTCATATTTTGGCAGAATAATTATGGATTGTAAGAATTTGATGGCAGAATTAAAAGATAGGAGAGTGACAATTAAGTTTGTAAAACGGTCTGCGAACCACGTAACTCACTATTTAGCGATGTATAGTAGTTCTATAGCTGATCGTATATGGAGGGTGAGTGATGTTCACCCGGAGTTCAGTCATGTATTGGCGAACGACTTGATTGATTACTAAATCTTTTCCTTTTGCAAAAAAAAAAAAATATACTAGTTTTGAACCCGTGTGATACATGAATTTTTTTTAATATGATATAATTTTATTTAATTTGTCTTTGAAAATTTTAAGATATAAATTTTTTAGATGATTAAAATATTTATATATACGTTGTCCATGATACTTTTAGAAAAAGTGATTTTAATTAGAAAATATAGAAAATATATTACGTTTTAGTTGAAAAATGTAATCAATTAGTTATTACTAATTATAATATTATTAGTTTATTTCATTAAATAGAAATATTCATGATATTTTTGAAAAAAGAGAGATTTTAGTTAGAAAATATAATGTATTTTAGCTGAAAAATGTAATTGGTTAGTTATTATAATCTATAATATCTTATTTTGTTTTATAAAATAGAATTATCATTAACTACAAAATAGTAAATATGTATCAAAATAAAGAAAATTATGCAAAGAATAACTAAGTAAGGGTAAGTAAAAATACAAAATACTGTACTGATCGATCAACCAAATTTTAAATATTTAGGCTATTATAGTAAAGGTTAGTGTAGATTTTTAGTTAATTTGTCTTTAAAAATTTTAAGATATAAATTTTGTAGACTTAAAATATTTAACTGATATAATTTGATTATAATATTTATAGATATGTTGTCCATGATATTTTAAGAAAAAGTAATATTTTAATTAGAAAATATTTTACGTTTTGATTGAAAAAAGTAATCAATTAATTTAGTAGAGATTTTAGTTAGAAAAGATGATGTGTTTTAGCTGAAAAAGCTAATTGGTTAGTTATTAGCAACTATAATATCATTGATTTGTTTAAAAAATAGAATTACTCTGACCAAAATAAAGAAAATTAAGTAAAAATTAAATAAATAAGGGTAATTAAGTAAAAACACAAAGTACCGCACTAGCTCAGTAGCCAAACGCTGGAATATATATAGGATATAATATAATATAATATTGAATATTCATTTGTAAAATACAAAATACAAGTAATTTATTAAAATCTTATTGAAAATGAAAAAGAAAAAAGAAAAAGAAGGGGGCATTCATACAAATGTGTGTACATAACGAAGCGGCGGGCCGAGGGGTGTGTTAATGTAGTGAAGTGTGAGCAACCAAATATCATCGCCTCCATTAAAATGGAGTCACTGGGTTTTAATATATGGGGTTTATTTCCTCCATTTCATTCTCAAAATAGAAAAACAAGAAGAAACCCACCTGGTAAAAGTAAAAGTGATTCCTCAGTTGATTCTACCGGACCACCCGGTTTCCGGTTTCCCCTCAAGCAAGCTGCCA